>CM036535.1:12066965-12409465 GCA_020745685.1 Tautogolabrus adspersus
AGTAGAAGAAGAGCTTTTCCCCACTGAAACTCTCTTTGATTCAGACTACGGCAGAGCAGTCAAGCGGTAAAAAGCCATTTCCTGCAAGGAATACTTCTCTGAAACAATAACCTGCTCCTCTTATCTCTACTCAACTCTATTCTCCTTATTTAACCTGCCCAAATACTCTGTTAGCCTTACATTTCCCTGTTTTCTTTTCATTCATGTCTTTTCTTTCTTGCATTCTTTCTTCCTTGACATGCAGCAGTTTTGTAAAGGCAAACTAGACCTTAAACTAGCCCCATATTTTTCCTCTGTATCAGAACCTGTATGTAGCATGCACGTTGTGTGTTACAAATGAGTGTCAGTTGTAAACATTACCACTTACCAATCCATTTTATTATTACAAAATAAGTGACCCTTCCTGAAGCTAACTTGCCTCAGGAGTTTATTCACAAGAGACTTCCTGCTGAGCAACAGGACTAACGGACAAAACAAAACCAAGGGATTATTTATGGAAACATCCTTACTGTTCATGAAGCTTAAACACATTTGCACAAATGCATACACACAAAGACACATGCACACATACAGTAGGTTTTGTGCACTAGCTGAAGAGTTGTTCAGTTATAGGTAAGGCAGTACAGCCAGAAACATACACCACAATATATATGTATGGCAGGTAAACATGTTCCATAAATCTTCTTCTTTATATGCATGCTTATGTCTGGACACGAATGCAGCAGCTTAGTAGCTCATCAGCTGAAAAAGTGTAAGGTCGACAAAAACACATGTGGACTTTCTTTTCCTCTCAGAGATGATTGGGTATCAGCATCGAAATGAGTCATTAGAGAGCGAGAGGCAATCTCGTGTTCGATTACACACAGCCTGAGGGAAATGCTTGTGTATGTGTGTGAAATGAAATCTGGGTTCATGTACCACATAGTATTTTCTTATTATTGTGTGCAGACACACATATATGCTGCAGACTTTTGCATTAGTGTTATTATCATGTTAAGTAATGTTACTGTTATGTCTTACTATTTAAGAAATACTTTTGTGTGTTAGCCTTTTTCTTTACCAAAATGAGGGAGAGACAGGAAATGTGGGGATTGACATTCAGCTAAGTGTGATGGTGGGAATCAGGATGTTTTATTGGCATGTTGTGTTGCAGGAATCAGTATGTTTACATGCATAGTAAAGTAAAGCTACAGTTACAGCTCAATTAAGTAATTTAATTGGACCACTGTCCTTGTCCCAGTATATAAGCACCGGGGGAGAATCAATGTAGACTAGACTTTAGACTTTAGACTTTATTGTCCCCATGGGGAGATTCTTTTTCACAGCACCGTTACTGTCAACACAGACAGTTTCCACCAAAGAACATACACAAAACACTGAGTGTAACACAAACAGAGTTAGACAACAATCAAAAGTTCCCACTCTGGCCTGTTCAGTGAGGCCTTTTGTTTAGGGCCGCTTTAACAGCAGGGATCAGGCTGGGTATTGATGGAAGTATGTCCGTCTCGCTACGGTACGTGGCGATATGCCACCATTCAGCTCGGCACTATTGGACCTTCTTCTGGTAGTTAACCTTTTACGTCACACACAAAACAATTAACAAACAAATAAGCAAACTGGTTGTATGTCAAACGGATAAAACATGAACAACTTTACAGCTCTTTACATTTCATACGTACTTTACGCTTTACTTTTGGTAAAGAGCGATGTACAGTATCTCTCGTGTTCATGGCAAAATCCGAAACTGGATGACAATGCTGTTTGACTTCTGGGTCAAAGCCAGATGCTGGTAGTGTAAAGTTTTCCCAGAACCTTTAAGAAATCCCATTTGAGTCAGACTAACATGTTTACATGCATTTCAGAAGTCTAGATTTATCTTATTATCGTAAAACAGTTCTTGGAACCTAAAATCAGTCCATTTTATAAAACATGTAAACATGGTTCATTGAGGAAACAGAACTAAAGACGCTAGTTTTATTCCAATGACTAATTAGTAATTCGGGTATCCAATGAAGAGTTAAGATCTTAAACTTCTTTGCTTCTGGGTCACACTTTTCAAAGCTTTTCTCCGTGAGCTGTCTGTTGTTCCACTCAATATTCTGCTCAGTGTTTTCCCAGGATTCACCTCTCTAATTCAGCCGCCTGCTCTTGTTCACGCTCAGCAACTTCAGACTGCTAATGCCTCTTCACTCATCTTTCTTCTCCCCTGTCTCTTCTCCCTCCATCCCTCCCTCTCTCACACCACCCTGCTGCTTCTCAACTCTGTCCCTCCACCTGTCTCTCCCGTCTTATCTCTGTCTCTCCTCACCTCCCATTCCCTCCTCCCCCTGTGCTTTACTAATCCCATATTTCCCTCACTATCTCTCTCCTATCCCCTCCTGAGCTGGTTCGGCTGTTTCACACTTGTTTGAACAGAGACAGGCTCAGGGGGTCTCTGTGTTTTTGCGTCTGTTTGAGCCAAAAGAGCTAAGAGAAAAAATAAAGGGCCATTAGACCATAAAAACATAAACATGATACATCATTTCATTATTGCCTGGATTCTTTCTCCTCTCCTTCTTCCACTTCTATATTTGTTGTTTTGTTTGTTTCACTAAAGATTGAAGATTTTTTTGATTGACATTGTTACAACTTTTGCTGAATTTAAAGGTCTCTTCATTTAGATTGCAAAAGGTGGTCCAATAGATCTGTTTTTGGGGGATGAAAATGCCAGAACAAGGTTTCAGTTTTTCTGCAGAATGAATAAAATTCACACAAAAGTGGGTTTTTCTTGGTCTAGAACGTAGTCTTCCCTGTGGACATCATGTGCCTTTCTTAGTGTGTGGACAGGAAACAGGAGAGGAAACTGAAGGGAGAGAGAGAGAAGGGAAATGACATGAAGCAAAGGTCCCTATCCAAACTGAACTTTTGTGTTCATTATTTGCATGGTAACAATGACATTTTATGTCAGGAACCGGACAAAAAAAAGCCTTGTAGTTCAATGTCCAAGCTGCCAAATCTGTGGATAACATGCATTTCAGTGGTAGGGTCAGTCAACTGGAGCTGGGGATTAAACCCTAGAGTTCAAGCCCTAGCTCCTTCAGTCACATGTCAGAGGCTTTGTTCAGACTGCCGCCAAAATCCGATTTTTCCCCAAATCTGATCAGAATCCGATCTAACTGACTGACTGTCCGCATTACAAATTGCAAGTGACCAGATCCAATCTACCTGTCCGTATTGACATTGTCTGATTCACATTGATTTCTATGGTAACAGGTTATGCCCAGGAAATACAATTGCAAAATGGATGACAGAGAAGTGTGTCTATTTCTGACACAAACAATCTTGTGGAGCAGTCCGTCCACGGGCTGTTGTTTTGCTCCATGTTTGTTTTTATTCTTGCTGTTTTCTTCCACAAAGCTTAGACCAGTTTGTATAATGCGCCTTGAATTAACTTCCGGCTTGCTGGATCTACGTCGTTGTTGTTATTGTCGAAGGTGTCGCGTTGCGAGTGACGCAGAAGACACATTGAAGCGACGGAGACGTTCAGATTGAATCGGATCTGTAGGAATCCGATTTGAATCGCTGTTGAACCACCTGCGTATGTGGTTTGAATCAGATTTGGAAAAATCGGATCTCATGTGGCTTTTTGTGTCCAGACTGGCAAAAAAAAAAAACTACATACAATCTGGAGGTGCTAAAAATCTGATTTGAAGGTGCAATGTGTACAAGGCCTAAGTGTCGCGTGTGGATGTATGAATGGATTAGTACAGTTGACCACTTGGGCACTTTATATAGAAGCCTCTGCCATCAGTGTGTGAAAGTGGTGTGAATGGGTGAATGTGACATGTAGTATTAAAAGCACTTTAAGAGGTCAGAAGTTTAGAAAAGTCCATTTACCATTCATCAAGTGTATAATTAAAATGAGTAAATGATGTGTGTGTAGCTACAGGTAAGGGGCACAGGCCACTGGTTTGGCATAATAATTAGGTAAATTGCACTGTCAGATGTTTGACCCTGATTAAGATTGAGTATGTCCTTCAGAAGGTGCTGCAGTTCAAGCTCACACTTCAGGCTTTAAAATAATGTTGTGGATTTAAAGTGCAACACAAGATGGGAGCTTCCTGTCTGTAGTGTCTAAACACACATGCTGCACTGTGTGACAGCTGCTTCACACAGGACAGTTACCAGACTGTCCCTGCAGGGTCATTTGATCAGGACATAACCTGTGTCACCTGCAGACAAACCAGCGTGCACTGACTGCACTATGAACCTCTGTCCAGTTAAAGGTGGAGAAGGTGACTAAATGATGAGCTCAGTGAGTCCAGCAGCATCAGGTTCAGACACACTCAGCCAAACTGCAGCTCCACAACAACAGGAGGCCATCTCTCCCTGCTGGCCACATGGAGATTCATGGAGCTTTAGATTCATATGACAGATAAATGGAGTTTTAAAATATGTACTAAGAATGTTTGAAATAAATGTATGTAATGCACATATGTTCAGTACTGTTAATGGATAGGTCTGTGATGTTTACTGTTTAAGGCCATTAGCAACTAACACTTTGTTTTGTCAAGTCCCTAATGTGGTTGATTCTTTTAAATTAGTGTTAATGCAGACCTTTAGCATTTTCAAAATGAGGTTGCTGCATGAACCAACTTTTCGTGTCTTTTTTATGCTTTCCATTGTGCTTGCACATATACATCCTCTCATACACATTGACATGAAGAAGAGTTCCCTCTCTGTCTGAGGAAAATGACGAACAGGGATTTTTGTGAAAACAGGTGATACTATTCTTTACACCTGCAATAATAACTATATCCAAACAGTCATCAACTATTAAATTAAGGCAAACAACAACATTTGTACAAATCATGAGCATTTGCTTCATAACTAGGATTTTGAGTCAACTCTCTTGTTAGGGTGGTTGGAGATTGTAGGTCCAAATTCACTCTTATTTCAACTCTGTTTTGGTCTCCTCCAACATCTGGGGTCATTTCTTGCACGTAAGCTTTTAAATGCTCCCAAATGTGGCTTACTTTGTCTTTCTTGTGTTCCTTGCTGGCCAGGTCTTGTACTGTACACTGGCTGTTTTGAACTTTTACATTGAAAACAGATTCCAGGTATGGTTGAAAACTACAGTGATAAGAGCAGTTAAAATGAAAAATAGCAAAGTGCCAGGCCAGAAAACAAAAACAATGAGCTGAAAGATGCTAAGACGCTCTGTACAGCTCAGGGAGATTTGATATGTTTCTCAGGTGTTCAACACTAAAAGCAACTCCTTTCACATACGAGTCATCATTTTTGTCTTTGTTGATAAAAAAAAAAAAGTCTTAACCTTTGATCTGCCACTTTAAGATTAAATGTGATCATGTGACGTTTTGGAAATATGGCCCAATTAGTAATGGGGAGAATTATTGATAAAAGTCAAAGCTCAAAAAGACTGCTTGGTGTGTGTGCGTGAAATATGTACATGTGTGATGACGTTTAACCTCAATTTTTTCCTCATATTGCCACAGATATTCTGTCTATGTTTGTCTGCCTGTCTGTAGAGAGATGAAAGGCCATGATTAGGTCATTAATACTTTATCAAAGCACAGTGCACACATGGCACACACACACAGATGCAGATGAGGCCTTTGATTGTGTCTGATGGCCTTTGTAGTTTTTACTAGATTGACAGTAATTGAACCAATTCCAGCAACATTAAAGACATAAACCATCCAATCACAAGCTGTTTTGAACTGACGTGACAGGACAAAGCAAACCAATCCAAAGCCTCTGATACGAGATGACAGGACCCCCTGCTCCCTGCAGTCACAAACTCTCATCCCTCCACTTAGAGATGTGCCGCCTGTATATGTTTCTAAAATGTCACAGAAATCATTTCGATATCCCTCCCTGCATATTTCATATCAGCACAGGCACGGTGCAGAGCTTACTGTGAGGAGTTTTTTAAACATGTGACAGTTTTCCTCATCCTGTCTCCTAGAGGTGAGGGATGGATATACTTTTAGTTTTCATCGCATCTTTGTTGTTAGGATGAGAGTGAAGAATGGTGGAGGCACTAGCAGAGCACAATATGGGCTTGTTTAATTCTTATCCGTCTGGTCATATTTGTATTGTTAAAATCAATTTGTTCCAAGAAACCATCCGAATTAAACAACAAAATATGCTATTGGTCCGTCCCTAAGTGAAACACACGGGGGGTTTTCTGCTCTGATTCAAGCAGCGGCAGGACGGCATCATCTCTCTGTGCTTTGCTAAACCCTTAAAAACAAAATCTGTTGTATGATGGGACAGTGTTTTGGTTAAAGTTTAGTTATAGGGTTAGGTTAAGTTAAGGTTTAAGGTTTGCAGATCACAACAGTGTTGAAGGTTTGTTTGCTTCACACTGAAACGAGAACACTGTGCTTTTCAATGGTTAATGTGGAAGTTCTCAAATTCACAGATTGATGACTTGTAAAAAAAAATTAATGTTTTTCGAGTTTAAGATTAAGCTGCAATTCTTTCTAATTTGTCAGGTGTTCAGAAAATGTCTTTTTATTAAACAAAGAAGCAATGACATTTCACACTGCAGAAAAAAGGGACAAATCAGCCGACTAACAACCTCTTATTCTTTATTTTATTAGACATTTTATCGTTTTAAATATTATCTATATTTATGTTTATAAGCCTTAACATTTTTCACAGTACTTCTAGAACTGACAGGATGAAGTCCAAATGTTTTCATTGATGTGAAAAAGTGCAGTTTTTTTGTTTCCATTCCCCCCCTAGAGGATGACATTTTGGAGACGGGGCGTTTTTGATCTCATTTTTTCATTTTCCACATCACAGGCTGCTCACCACACCCTTCACTCTGCGCCTGTCTCTGCCTCGGTTTTTCTATCTCACATTTATCATTTCCACAAGTTTCATCCAAATCTAATCAGCAGAAATATTGTGTGTGACAGGCAGCAAAATAAATGAGCAAACAAATGAATGGATGTGGGGACTGACATTATCTTCGCCATTTTGAAGCAAACTCTTCCAGACAAAAAACAGGCTTTGTTTTCTTTTGTTGATGCAGTAATTGTTGAAATTCTCCGCAGTGGGACAGCAGCAGGTGAATCGTATCTGGCCTGTAATCCTCGGTGAGAACCTGCTGCTAGCAATTTCTGATGTATTATTTACTGGAAAGTTTTTTTTGATTGAATTTTATGGAACGCATTTTCATTCAGTGAGGTATGGGGGGGACAGTAGCCGTGTCTAACTGTGTTAACAAACTCCCTCCTCACGTCCACTTCAGCACAGAGTGTGGCCTCGTATGAAGCTGCTGAGGGGGACTCTCTCCATTAATGAGCCGGTTATAAATAAACTGGTAAACTGTAGGAGACTCTCATCATAGAAATCAAACAGCCATCACCATGGTTACAGGCGGACAATTTGGTAGTCCAGCTGTGGCGTAATATTTTCTGTTTCCCTGAAATGCATGTCATCTCTAAAGCACAGGGCAAGTTATTTCATTTTCCACAATAAGATTTAATAGATAAATAGATTAGATACAGTTCAGGACAGTGGAGGTATTTTATGAAAGGTTTAAAGGACACAAACATTGTGTAGTATCTGGGCTGCAACTAAAGATTGTTCCTTTCTCCAATTAATCCATTAATTCTTGTCTCTTCTTTATTTCATAGGGACTATGCAATTTAGCATAGTTTCAATAAAGAGCATGAACTGATGTGCTGCACAGAGAGTTTATTGCAACTGCTGATTTCCAACTCACGTCCCTTGGTGGGCCTTACTGATGACTTCACTCTTTGTTTTAGCTCTGGTCTAAACACCAACAACGAAGACGGACAACGTAACAAAGGTTCTTAATCTAATGTAAAATAACATTTGAAGAAGCTTACATGTAACTATTGTAACTTTATCAAGTTTTTTTCCATTGTTCATTTTACTATGAGTTAAAGTGTCCATATTTTCAGATGAAGCATATTAAGCCCCTTTAAATCATTTTGTAAAATCTATGAATCTAAATAAGTAAGAGCTTAATGTCCTTTGGCAGCTCCTGTGGAAACGAGCTGTTATTGCAGGTGTGACTGCCCAGAGATTCAAACATTCATACAAATTCTGTTTATTTCATGGATAGCCCCTTGAGATGATCCATCTCGTTTTCGAGGGGGTCCAGTACAAAAACAAAACAGTACAGTGTGATACAGACACAGTTACACACAACATACACACATAAAGGCTCTCACACACCCGTCCGCCCACATATCCCGCCCGTAAAGCCACAGCACCCACACAAAACAATCAGAGGTAGATACACATAATGACATAATATGCAATCAAGAAAATAAAGATATATTATTAAAGGGGCAAGAAGACATTACCATTAGAAGCAGCAGCATGATTTTGTGAGAAAAGGTAGTAGTGATTTCTTAAAAAGGTAAAGGGAATTTATTGTTCTTATGTTTACAGGTAGATTGTTCCAGTCAGAGGGAGCTTTATACTTAAATGCCCGTCTGCCGATTTCTTTGTTGATTTTGGGGACCAGAAAAAAAGGCTGCTGAGTATGTCTTAAAGCATATGAGGAATTGTATGGTCTTAAATATTGTTTTAAGTAAAAGGGAAAATTGGAGTGGATACATTTGAAGATAAATTGGAGCCAATGGCAATGTCTCCTTGAATTCAGGGGTAGCCAGTTCAAGGTTTCATACAAGGAGCAGTGATGAGTTCGATAGGGACACCTTAAAATAAATCTGCAGAGGCTATTGTAAATAACATTGAGAGGTTGAAGATGTGTTTCGAATGTATTCTGATAAACTATGTCGCCATAATCCAGTATTGGTAATAACATCTGCATAACAATTCTTTTCCTCATCTGTAAAGTAAAGCAATTTATAGATCGATAGAGAATACCTAAGTTCTGGCTTAATTTGTTTGTAATGGATTCAATATGTTGCTTAAAAGAGAGCGCTGGGTCAATCCAAAGGCCCAAGTATTTAAAAGAGGAGACATGTTCGAGGGATGATCCATCATTAAAAGAAATAGTCAGGTCTGGAGTTTCTCCAAGGCCTTGTCTGGTACCGAGCAACATACAACATGATTTATTTTTGTTTAGCAATAGTTTGTTGGTTGAAAACCAGTTCTGAACCAGGGCAAACTCACTTTGTAGTGATCTTTCAATGAAGAGTTTTTTAGTATTGGATGTATAGATTACTGTGTCATCAGCGTATAAGTAAATTTGACAGTCCGAACTAATTTTGGGAAGGTCATTAATAAAGATGGAGAAAAGGAGTGGTCCCAGGGATGAGCCTTGAGGCACTCCCTTCTCAACAGTCAGGTAATTGGATAAATGTCCATTAAAGTTGACACACTGGCGTCTGTTATGAAGGTAGGAGTTGAACCAAAGTAAAGTGTTCCGAGACGCACCAATAGAATGAAGTTTGTCCAGAAGTAAATAGTGATCAACGATGTCAAAGGCCTTGGTTAGGTCGAGAAAGAAACATTGCCTCCTGTGCGCTGTCAGCCTCTTGTCAGTGTCTTCATCCAGGTTTTATTTGTTTTTGATTTATAGTGATCCTCATTTCTCCATGGATGTATAAGAAGACAAGCATAGCCCTAGAGACCGGAATAAAACAAGATGTAGTCTCACATACAAGTGAGTTGGAAAGAGATTTTGTTGCTTTATCTCCAGTTGGCCGATCTGTGACCGTCCAGCCACTGCTTCCTGATGGAAACCACGTCACCAGCTGAGCACAGCTTGATGAGTTGTGTGAAACATCTCCTTGAAATCCTGTACTATAGTTCTCTGATATTTCAGCAAATGAAAGGGCAATAGGCTCAATCACCCTGTGTTACCTCATGTGTTGATAGATAAGGGCTCAACAGACATTATTCAATCGAGAATATTTAAGATATTCAGAAAGTTTGACAACTTAGAGTTTCATTAACAAAACATATTGTATTGGAAGTTTGCTTATTTGAGCTTTCAGGCCAGTACAAAGATTCTGATGCTGTGACAGTGTTTTATTTCCTTTAAGACAGGAAGAGGGACAATAAGAAGGTAAAGAGGCGAGGAGTCAGGGAAAGAGGAGAGGAAGCTGAAGGAGCCAGGAGTACACAAAGAGAAAGTGATTCATAAGAATAAGTTCTGTGTAAAACAGGGAGAGCTGCACAAATACAGTACATGTTTATGTGGTTATTTGGGATGCAGAAGGCGTCCACCAGTCGGCTCTGCAGATGTGGATGTTCTGCTAGATTGATTCCCTTCCCCTGAGAGAGAGAAACTTTGTGAGTGAGTGTGTGTGTTTCTGTGAGTGTGTGACACAGACAGATCTTTGCCCAGCTGAGTGCCCTACCACAGTTTGTTTAAATGTGTTCCCTCTCTCTCTTTTCAAACCATCCTTTCTTTTCTGTCTGCACGGCCCTCTCCTCATCCCCGCTGTCAACATCCAAAGCTGCCAGTTTCTAATGAGGAGAAAAGCACAGGGGAGTCAAAAACCCTTTTTACAGGAGATGAGTGTACGATGAGTAAGAAACAAAAGAAAAGAAAAAACAAGCGCATGTTCTGGTTGTGGTTGTCTTTGTTTCTTCCTTGGTTTAGTGAAAATGTGTTGACACCAGGTTGTCCTGTCTGTGATGGCGATGCCAACAGATGAAGCTGTGACAGCAGCCTTCAGTCATTTCTAGAGCTGTTAGAGTCGTTTGTGTAATTTAATTTGGAAAAATAAATCAGCAACAATATCAAGCAAATTATGTTTGATAAAATAAGATGACATTTGCTGCTTTCCTCTCTACTGTACATAACTTGTATATTTTTGGATTTCAGACCATTCTTTTTTTGCAGCTATAGCAGTCTCAGCTGTGTGTGTGTGTGCGCGTGTGTGTGTGTGTGTGTGTGCGTGCGTGCGTGCGTGTGTGCGTGGCAGTGTGTGTGGCAGTTGACCAAAGACATTGCAAATCTATGCAACACACAACATAAACCCGAGTAGCCTGTAGTCTAGTTTTATCATTGATCTTCAAAATAATGAAATGTTCTGTAGGTCTTGCACTCATCCTTACCCTCCGTCTGTCACTACCGTTCGTGACAACCACTTCATTAAGTTAACATAAAGGCACTTAAATGTTATTTCATCATGATGTGTTGTAATTCCCATATAACATACTGCTGCATTATTAGATTCCCCCCACCCCCTTTTAATGCATGGTTGATGGCAGAGATGATGGATGTCTTTGACTGCAACTGAATAACAATGAAGTGTGTATGATGGTTGTGTGTGTGTGTGTGTGTGTGTGTGTGTGTGTGTGTGTGTGTGTGTGTGTGTGTGTGTGTGTGTGTGTGTGTGTGTGTGTGTGTGTGTGTGTGTGTGTGTGTGTGTGTGTGTGTGTGTGTGTGTGTGTGTGTGTGTGTGTGTGTGTGCGTGTGCGTGTGTGCGTGTGTGCGTGCCTCAGTGTTTTTCTTTGTAATCACATTTCTTCCTGTCTGCTTCTTAATGAAAAAGTTGGGTAAAAACTTTCCCATGAGGCCTCACTTTAATGTTGTGTATTAAACCTGCAGATTGGAATCAAATCATTTTGCAGAGTTCTGATTCTCGTGTATATATTAGCAGGACGGGATGTAGCTTCACTTAAATTGTACCTTCTGTATCTGCACGCCTCTGTCTGTGTCTTCATCATCACCTTTATCATCTTCATCATCTTCATCTGACAGTCTGATTACTAATACTGCCATAGTTACAATTATTTGTATAACACACACACACACGCGCACACACACACACACACACACACACACACACACACACACACACACTTGTTTTCCAGCACATTTTATGTAATGGACACATCTAAGACTCTCTTGTGTTTTCATTCACTTCTTTGTTAACGTTTTCATGTCTTATTGTTTACTTCTGTCTTCCCTTCATCCTCTCTCTCTCTTAAACAACTTTGTCATTATTCTCTGTTCCAGCTCCTGTAGTAGAAACAAATCAGCTCTGGCCCCCTGTTTGAATTCTCTCCTCTGTCTCCTGGAAGTCTGCATCTGTCATTAGTTTGTTCATGAAATGTGTCCTTTGAATCTTGCAGACCACCCTGGTGCATTTTGGGAGGTTTGTACACAAGTGTTGAAGCATTTCCAATATTTAGATATCTTATAAGCCTGAATTGAGCAGAAGTCTTAGTTGTGCCTTGTAGACTGAGGGAAACAATTCTTTGTCTCACTGTTGATTTGATCAGTGTAATGAGATCATATTTGATTGTTTGATTTGGTTTAATTTCATAAACAAGCGTGTTTAGCTTGGCTATTGTGTGTTTAAAATGGTTTTAGGATTTAGGATCTTTTTTTAAATACTCCTGGAGGTATACAAACTTGATTTAATATCCAAACATTGTGATATGGAGGAGTCTCACACTTTATCAGGGCCGGGAGAAACAGGACTAAGACTCTAAAGACATTATCAGCTCTGTGAGGCTCAACTTACAGAACAGTATACGGTGCTCAATGCTAACATAAGAGAGTTAACATGCACACAGTGATAATGGTAAAATGCTGATGTCTTCGAAGCTTGATTAACTCCGTAGTTTACTACCAGATTAGCATGCAAATACTAAGCTAACATGCTTACAGTGATGGTGCAAAAATGCTTTGAAAAAAATTCCTCGCTTAGGCGTGATGGTTGTTGAATCCATTGTTTAGTATGACACATTCTTTCAAAAGCTGGGTTTAGAGATCAAAAAATACTCTCTCAGCAGTGGTGGGCGATATGACCTGAGATTCACATCATGATTTGATTTGATCTTTATTTGCTTACAGCAATAACTGAACTATATTGCGGTATTTCCATATCAAAAGTGGCCGCACATATGGATGCATATTCACACAGTAAGACCCCCCTTTCAACCCCTGAAACAAGCCTGTGATACGATCGTCAACTCATATCTGTGCATCAGACCAGAGAAAGATTATTCTATAAATCACTCTATGTTCAGTAGTACGTTGTGTAGCTTATAACTGGATCTGTCTGGTTTTTCAGATTAGTTTCTCTCCTGCAGAGTTGTGTTAAGCTTCTCCTGAAAACACATTTCCTGATATGGCTCTTTCTTATAAAAGCATTCCAACAACATAATAAGTCCCCTGTCATTATGTCGGAAATAAAAATGTGTTTATCTTTAAATTAACTGAGCTTTAACAGAACTACAATAAGTGGAGATTCTCAATAACACTGTAGGGAGTTTCAGTAACACAGAGTCAAGGCATTACAGAACATGGCCTATGACACGAGGATGAGGGTGTGCTGTTTGGTCAGTGAGCGTGTGAGACCGCTGGCTCTACTCTGAGTGTCAGGATGAAACATGCAGAAGACAGGGTGACTCTATCTGAGCTGGTATCTGTCACAAGTCACTACAATCAAACGTGTGTATTTCATCCCGTGATGATCGTATGGCAAAAATCAATGTTGTAATGTGTTGTATAACAATAATCAACACCTGATTAATGTCAAAACCAATAGCCTGTTTGATTTCTTAACACAGCTTGAACTTACCAAAATAACTTGCTGCCATCCGTGGAGGCTGAATGCTAGCATGCTAAAATATCTCAGACTGCTCATTGTCACTAGTTTCTAAATGCCTCAGCATCGTTGGCACAATATCAGTATGTGAACTGCTTTTTCTAAATGGTCAAACTGTTTTTTTAACCTTTACGTGGGGTATCATAGAGTTTAATCAAATGTTTTTATCCTTTCACTGTCTTATCTGAAGAGCCATTAGCTTCAGTGTCCACTGTGTCGTATTTAAATGGTGCCTCATTTTTATTCATCATAATTTTGCTTACATGTGAGTTTTTTCTGTGTTCAGTGTAGTCGATCCCTTTTCATTATCTTTTCTCCCCTCTCCTCTGCTACTCTTCTTTTCCCTGTCATTCATCTTTTATTTGTTTATTACATGAAAGGTGGAAAATTACTTTCATATCAGCGTCTTCTGTGTTTTCACTGTCTGTTTGAAAGTAGTTCTGTTCTTCCATCTGTCTTTACTTTTCAATCATTTTGCTCTCATTTTTAGCACTTGGGTGAACAAAAACACTTCCCTTGCTCTAGCAACACTTTACATGATAACTGATAAAAAACAACATTTTGTTCCCTCTGTTGATGAAAACATAACAGACATGTTTGTCACATAAAAAAGCTTTTATTTTCCTTTAAAAATAAAATGTCCCTGGCTCAAGAAACAAGCAGGTGGTGATTTCACACAATCTAATCCTTTGCATCTCAAAGCATGCCATGTCTCAGTGGCAGTGCCAGAGAAGGCTCTCAGGTGTCAAAAATATGTAAAATTCTTCAGAACATATGATAAAAGTATTTTCGGTTCCCTGAAGAAATTTAACAAATAATCCCACTCTCTTGTCTCCTATCTTTTCCCCTCTCTCACCATTAGGTGACATGTAATTGTTTCACCATCAGTGACGGAGAGCTGCAGGAGATTGGAGTTGGGCTGTATCCGAGGTAACGCACACTCACACACACACACATACAGAGGCCATTATGTCAACCACACTCATCCTAAGAGAATCATTAAATTCAATTAAAGTCACTCTTTCAGTTGCAAAATAAAAATGCAACACAATTTGAATAATTTAAATTTAGCTCCTGAGATACCTGCTTTATCTCCAACCAACCCCGCCCACCCTTCACCTGCTTACCCCTCCACACTCCCCTCGTTATGTTGCTGATAGCTCTTTGAAGTACGTGCAAGCAGGGAGGAAGAAAATAAGTGATTTTGTTTATCGTATGATGAAAACTTGAAAATGAGTGTTGACAGAATATTATAATGTTGGGGGAGAATGCTGGGGGCGGAGAGAGAGGCGAGAGCACATGGGGAAATACAAGGTTTGAGTCCAAATGATTGGGGATTCTGGTCTGGTATGTGGGTGTCTAACAGACGCACATACACACACACACGCACACACACACACACACACACACACACACACACACACACACACACACACACACACACACGCACACACACACACACACACTAATTCACACACATACACACAGGGAGGCAGTATGCACTGTAATCCTGGCATTGAGTCTGGGTGAAGAGGCTGGGATTTGGCCTGTCGTTGAACATGTTGTTAGAGTTGCTACACAGGCTCACACACACACACACACACACACACACACACACACACACTGCAGGTATCTCCGCCAGTTTATCTGGCCGCTGTTGAGATGTCAGATGGTCACAGTGGCTTGACCAGAGCGCAGCCAAACCATGTGTGTCTGTGCGTGTGTGCGATTTTTGTTATAACTCATCCATAAATGATGGGCCCGTTCACAGGATGGTCCCCTGCCTATTCATATTTTGGGTTGCCTAGCAACCACAGGGTTTGCTGAAGAGAGGGGATTACTCTGTTGAGGCTACACCTCTGTTCACCCAGACACTCTGTGTTCATTTTTCTGCTCTCTTCTCTCCGTCTCTGACTGAGCTCCTCCACGTCTGTGTGTCGCTGTCTTCCTCTAAGTCTCTGCTAATTGGCTTATTGATATAATAATATTACATTTAGTCTGTTGGACTCTCTATCAGGACCAAAATGATTAAAGCTGGATTGATAACACAGACCTTTGTTCACTGGTTCTAATCTTCCTTATGTTATACCTTGAGTCATGTCAGAATAATAACCATGGCCAAACCCTCTCTGTGACATGAAAGCACTCGTGTAATTTGTTTGAAGGTTAAGGAGACTGGTATCTGGGTTCAAATGCAGATTATGATGTCAAATTAAAAATAATGTCCTTTTTGAATCTAATCTCTTGTCGTTTCAACAACAATCTTGGTCATGAATGTGTGCATTCAATATCTGTTATTGACATTATCAGACTAAAATATAACAACATGCTATGTTTTTAGGCCGGGGATATTCACCTTGTGGGCCACATAGGAAAAGTCGCTGGGGGTTAGCAGGCCAAAGAGAATTATTTAACAATGAATGGCTGCAAAAAGCTCCTTCACTTACATAATAATGTTCATAGATTTCAATTATTATGGAATGAACTAGTCATCCAGCGTCCTTTTTCTATCAATAAAAAGATACATAAACCTTTAATGTCCAGCTTTATTACTTGTGGCCGCTGGCTGTATCAGAGGTATTTCCCTTCTCTCACCTTGGTCCCATACTATAATGTGTATGCAGCTGACGAATCAGTTCTGCACAACAAAACACACAAGGAGTCTCTGTACAAATATAGACGCCGGAGACAGTGGTATAGAGAAGAAGGTATTTCACTCTTGCTTTAAATACATTTAAACTAATGGTGCTGCACTGTCTCTATTGTCACACCCATGTGATCTTTCTTTCTCTCCAGCCTGCCATGTGCAGCAACAGTTAGTTTCAGTGAGCCGACACTGTTAATGTATGATGTGCTTAAGTTAATTAATCTAATTAGTATGCTAATGAGCTGCTCTCCACCAGATAAAAGCTTCATTCAGAGGGCTTGATTTCTAGCTTTCTAGTTGATATTCAGCCCACAACTTCTGCAATGTAGAACAAAGCCAGGAGGGTTACTGATGGTTTTACAAAGGCTCAACACACTGCTACACACACACAGACGCACACACACATGCACACTGCACACACTGCACACAGGCCTTATCTCTTGCCTGCATTGTTTGTCTCTATGAACATAATAAAGGAGAGCAGCAGTAATGGAGGGCATCATAAAAACAGACAAACCTCTTCAGTATTTGTTCTCAGCCATGTGTGCAGTGACAGTACATTTCACGGGTTCAAGGAGATCTTGAAAACTTTTATTTTTTTTACCACAACTTAACAGCAATTACAGTTTTCAGATATGCATGTCAGGTACAGGCTTTGATTGAGCCAATTCACCCTTTGTTAATTGTTTTGTAACTCTTCATTGTAGTTACAGGCTTTAACTTCTTTACTTTTTTTTTTTTTTTTTTTTACAATTTTTGAAGTGTTGACTACAAAGTACGAAGACAACCCTTCTGAGTAAAACACACAGAAATTATTGAAGTCTTGCAATAAATCTTGTCTTCAGGAGGGGTATAATGTTCAGTTTATTGAAACAGCTTTTGAGAGGAAGTGAGACGACTATTCGATCATTTCTATGCTGTATTTTTGGCGTTGTTGAATCACCAGATGTTTAAATTCTACAGAACTAAAAAGCAATTGCAGCATTTTGAGATCACAGAATTACTGTGTATAAGTAGGTCCAGTTTGATATGATTATATAAATATCTGAGCTAGCACACAACACAGTTTGAACGACGCCTACCCTTTCTTATACATCTCGATTATATAATACTTTTTAGCGTGACCCCTCCTCTTTGTGTAGTACCAACTGCCTTGTGTAATGATGATGTAGGAAACACATTTAAATAACAGTTTTATAACAGAGTCTGAAAAGCTTCCTCATCATTCTGTAAGTAAATCCAAATAGGGAAATACCAATAAACTAAGGGGGGGGGGGGGCTTAAAACATTCATTCAAAGTATTCAAAAACATTCATTTTGGGTGTCATGTGTCTGATGCTGACACATTCTGTCAGTGCGTCTGTGGATCAGTGGGAGTTATGTCTATTATAAAATTTGGGGGTAATAATCCGAAGCGTTTGTTGTGACAGAAGACGAGTACTTGTCTTTTTATTGTCTATTTTTGTGTGTGTCTGTTGAGAAAGTGACATTTGTTGTGACAGAAGTAGAGTCCTCTCATTGTCACACTGCGCAGGGAATTATCAGTGTTTGTGTTTGTCTCACTTTTTGACTGAGAGTTTGGCTCATTTGAGCGCTCAATATAAATGTATATATGCAGGGTTCAGATTATGCAAAGTCATGTACCAGAAGATATTTAACCTCCAAACAGCACCTTTGTTCCCCACAGCTGTCACACTAAACAGGATGATAGGTGGCTGGAAGGGGCTTTAGTGACATGTGTCACTCAACATGTGTTTTTTTCTCTGAAGTTGTCGGCACAAATGATCATTTCGGTCAACATTGATCTGAGTGATTTATAAATTCCCCAAACAGTCGGACACTTGGCAGTTGGTATGTTAGCGAAATGAGGCTGGTCTCTATCTTTATCATGTCCTGTCTGTCTTTTAAGTACTGCAGATCTATGATTGATTAGGAGCATTTATAATAATAATAATAATACATTTAATTTAGAAGCGCCTTTCAGGTCACTCAAGGACACTTTACAATTTAAAACAAGAGCAAACAAATAACAAACCATTAAAAGTGCAAGTGAAAAACATCGTGACAACTACAATGAGAATGCTGTCCTGAAAAGGTGGGTTTTGAGAGAGGATTTGAACTGATGGAGGGAGTCAATATTTCGGATGTCAGATGGGAGTGAGTTCCAGAGTTTGGGAGCAGAGCGGCTGAAAGCTCGGCTCCCCATGGTGGTGAGCCGGGCAGAGGGGACAGTGAGGTGGATGGAGGAGGAGGATCTGAGGGAGCGGGTGGAGGTGGCAGTGTGAAGGAGGTCAGACAGGTAGGGAGGGGCGAGGTTGTGGATGGCTTTAAAGGTATGAAGGAGAATTTTGAAGTTAATACGGAAGTTAATTGGAAGCCAGTGGAGTTGCTGTAGGATGGGGGTGATGTGATGGAAAGAGGGGGTTTGGGCGATGATACGGGCAGCTGAGTTTTGGACCAGTTGGAGCTTATGGAGGGATTTCTGGGGGAGACCAAAGAGGAGAGAGTTACAATAATCGATACGGGAGGTGACAAGGCTATGTACAAGAATAGAGGTGGTGTGGGGGGGTGAGGGAGGGACGGAGGCGATTTATATTACGAAGATGGAAGTAGGCAGTGCGGGTGGTGATGTTGATATGGGATTTGAAGGAGAGTGAGCCATCGAGGATGACACCCATTTAATATCAGTGCTGTTTGGTCGATTTTGTCATGTTAGATTGTTGCGTTCAATACAAACTTGGTCTTTTGGTTTCTCTAATTTTTGATTCAGCACCACACAATACCAGAACATGAACATGTATCTCACGTTTGTAACTTGTCATTTGTTTGTGCTGGCTTTTGGCTGGACATCAAAACATGTCGTCATGCACAAGTCATGCCACCGTCTTTATCATTTAATTGAATAAAGGATTCTAACCAACGTGTGAGCCCTATGTTGTATGTATGTAATGTTAGTGGCAGCTCTGCTCCCAGCTCTGAAGCCTTGACATAGAGCGACTGAGAAACACAGATGTGTGTTTAACACTGCTTTATTTTTAACGATTTTGTATAGCAGGCTGTTTGTTTCAGAGAAGAAGAGTTTTCTGCAGATCATTCTGTTCCTGGTAAAACCTTTGACAAACACTGAGCACGCCTGTAATCCTAACCTGAAAACAAGCTGAGCATCAGAAAGTTTTGCTTTCTTTGAAATCTTTGTCATTGATGAACGCTGAAGGCTCATATCGTTGCTTGGGTTCTAATGATGTTTGAGTCAACGATGTTGGTATTATTGGTATATTATATATACCGTATATATGTTGGTTCTTTAGCTGCTGTTTTTTTGTTGTTGTTGTTGTTGTTGTTGTTGTTGTTGTTGTTTGGGTGCTTTTGCTGTTGGCGTCTTACTTTGTTTTGTCCAGTATTCCACCCACCAGGGCAGCCTTACTTTATTTTAAATGCCAGTCAACATGGTTCAGTGGTTCAGTCAGACCTTCTTTGTTTCATGCGTCGCCGGAGAGGAGACGCAGAAGGGAATCTGATCATATTCACATTACCGAATCCTATTTGACAGAAAACGAGTTATAGTTTATCTATATTCTTAAACATAGAACACAATATAAATATTTACTTTGAATATTTAATAAGAAACGGTGAATATCCTGTTCTTTCTCTGGATAAGTCTTAGAAGAGCGCAGAGAGAGAGCGAGAGAGCGAGAGAGAGGGGTTAGCTAGGAAAACTGTCAGGCGTAGCAGCACACGTCGTGACATACTGCTTCGCACATACTCGCTGCACTGCACAGCTTACTGAGCTGCACGCGCGTACACGCCTAAGCGCCTGACCATTTTTTACATGTCACGTAGACGGTGCTTGATAGTGAAGCGCGCCTGACCACTGCAGCTTCACTCACGCCACACCTGCTTCTACGTGTGACTAATATTTTTTTTTTTTGTTAGGTGTCATCCAGGTGTGGCGTGTGTGTGCATACACTTTAAAGTGTGGCGTTAGGTGTGGCGTCAGCGAACGTGTTAACGTGTTAACGTGTTAACGTGTTAACGCACATCATACACACATGTGGACGCGACTTGTGCATTGTGCCCGTGTAACCATTATAAGTCTATGGAAATTGAAGGTGTAGTGTCAGACGTTGGTCAGATCGCAGAGGTCTTTGCAGGCGCAGGGTACGCGTTTGAGTGCCTGGTGCGCATGAATTTAGAATGGATCCACCCCCCATAGCACACACACACACACACACTGGATTTTGCAGCAAGAGTGTAAAATTTAAACATTGAATCACAGATATGTTTTTTGCTCATCTTCATTTTTCTCTCTTCCTACTCTCATTCATCTTCCCTTCCCTCCTTCTCTCCTCCATCTCTTCTCTTCTCCTCTCTGTATCTTTTACCTCCCTCTTTCTCCTCCCCTCCTCTGATGTCCTCTCTCTTCCTTCTGCTCCTCATCCTGTTTGCTCTCTGCCAGCTTATCTCTGTTAAACCATGACTGTAGGCCAAACTGTGTGATGGTGTTTGAGGGAACACGACTGCAGCTCAGAGCGGTTCAGGATATCAGCGCTGAAGAGGAGGTATGAGCGAGAGAGAAAAAAAACTACTCACAATGCATCTTCACAACATGGACAACATGGAATATCACTCTTGAGTTTATCGACTGTGTTGTTGCCTTTGCTTTTATGTTCACGTTCTTTATGAGCAATTGTTATTGGATGTGTTTTATTCTCTTGTATTGACGGAGGAGACTCTGCCTCGGGCTGTTTTGATTCATCCATAATCTGAAACTAAGGACCATATTTTCCATCGACACAATTTTATGGTTGTTATTATCTTAAGCAACAATAAATGTTAATTGCGTTACAATGAACTTAATGTTGATTTTATGGTGCTCAAAATTGATGCCAAGTGTAAAATCACTCCAACACGAGCAGGAGGCCACCTTCCACTTGGCAGTCTTTGCTTATTTTCCATTCTTCACCATCTCTCCTGACAATTTGTAATGAGATGCGTCAACGCCATCTGGAACATTAAACCCACAAAAAAATATAACCACACTCGTCTCGCACAGATATTTCTTCCCACCATGCTCAGGATGTGCACTACTGAAATTCTTCATCATGAATCTTACTGCAGTGATTTGCATAGTTTAGAGTATATAGCCAGGTCAAATGGACAACAGATTAAATAAATCAGAACAAATAATTCACATGTATCTGAACTGTTTTCTGTGTTTTTAGCTTACTATAAGTTACATCGAGACGTTGTCGTTGACTGAAGATCGACAGAAACAGCTGGAGGAGCAGTACCATTTCACCTGCCACTGTCAGCGCTGTGACTCTCAGGACAAAGTAAGACACATATTGACGCTTTCACTGTCAGTTCCTACTTTTAAGGGTTTGAATATTCAAGCAATAATCAAACATGAAAACACAAACTCTCTAGTGTCATTGTGAAATTCAAATGCTCATAATGATCCTAATAAGATGATTCTTATAAAGCAGTATAGGGATTCATCCATTCATTAGTCCAACAATTGTATAAGTCAATAACTGAAGATAAGATTTCATTTCCGTCAGTACCCAATGTTGGTCTGTTGCGTCTCAGCTGTTCATCGGTTGCTAAATATCCCTTTTGATCATTGTGTTTGGGAACTATCAACAGTTTTAAACATCAGTGGCTACATTAGCCAGCTGCTCGTTGGGAGAATAAGACACTAAATAATATCAAACTTTAAATGAATGGTCCTGCACTGTCTCTGTTGTTACAGTGATTTCTTGAGGTACTTTACCTAACCTTTCTCTCTCATTGGACTCTAAACACTTTACACTACTTTGACTTTGACAGCCTGAACATAGTACAAACACTTCACCTCAGTAGTGGATGTCACATTTCTGTATGCACACATTATTTTATGGATTTAACCCACAGAGAGCTTCTTTTAATGAGTGGATAGAGTTGAAAAAGTTCAGCAGGTAGTGCAGGAGCCGTAATGTGTATTTTTACCTCGGTTGATATTTTGCTCCTTATATGGGTTTCATATTATTTCCGGTAATTAGCAGTGGGTGTGGTTTACCTTAGTTTTACCTGTGCATTTGGTGTGGCTGGAGACTAGACAAAGAGGGTGAGTGAGTTTGAAATATATTCTGTTGACCGTCATCGTCATCGTTAATGTAATCATCATCATCTTTTGGAGATTTTGTTTAGAAATACGTTTTTCCATATTTGGTTTAATATATCTACAAACATGTCTGGACTTTTGGAATGTTTTAAACGAACGAGTCACAGGTACGAGCCCCCTTAGTGTCTGTGCGGCATTTTTTAATCTTAAGCCGCCACAATAGGTAGCTCTTCCAAAATAAAGGCATTCTGGTACATGTAGTCAAGTCACTGAAATGTCCCAAATATAATAAAATCAAGTTGAAATAAATTCCTCTCAAAATCTGACCGGTGATCTAATGTTTGCTGATTCTTCTCGTTTGACTTTGAGATATAATTGTTTCTCTGCAAGGAAAATCGATTGATTGATCCAAAGATAATTAAATGACAGCTTTGCTGATTAATGTTCAATGTTCAAGCTTTTTTAAAGTAAAAATGACACGCACTTGCTGGCTTAAGCTTTTTACATGTCAGGATTCACGTCATTTCTCATAATCATTTATGATAGTGAAAAAAGAGACTTTGGGTTTTGTACATGTGGTTGGACTTAAGAGACTTTTTAAAGATCTCATTGTATGATGTGGAAAGTTATCTCGAAGATTTTCACAGTTTTTGGACATTTTTTAGACAGAATGCTAAATTAAGATAATTGATTGTAAATGATGGGGGGGGGGGGATTAGTTTCAAGCCTTTTTTTTAACCTTTACCATTCAAAGTCAAACGCACATGCCCTCACATTCATGAACTTTTGTCTGTTGTCTACTTTTGTCAATTTAATCAATTGAAATTCAATATTTCTTTTTATACCTGTTCTTGCTTGAGATGTTTTAAACGTAATCTTTTTCAAGACCAGCCCTTTGAAACACATGCACGCACACACTCTTTTTTTCTCTCTATCACATACACAAACATACATGCAGCGCACACACACTTTTGTCGTGTCGCTGTTGTCTCAGACAGTGCATCTGTGCATAACGTGTAACAGTGTACCCTTTCCTGTCTTCTCCTCCTCATTTCTCCTCCTTCACTCTGTCTTATCTCCTGCTGTCCTCCTCTTCCTCTCTGTCACTCTGTCACGCTTCACTTCTTCACACACCTCTACCCCTCTCTCTCCCTCTCTGTCTCTCTCTCTCTCTCTGCCCTCGTCACCATCTCTGACCACTTACTGAAAAATGAGAAATATTATCTTCTCTTTCAGCTGCAGTTTTCTTTTCCATCCATCTTAACCCACTCAGTTTTTCTGTTCCACTATCTCACTCAGTGTCTGTCTCTCCCTGTAAGTTTGCTTTCCTTTCTCTCTTTCTTTTCTCCGAGCTTTCTCTTCTGCCTCTTGCTTTGGTGTCACTATGTTATATGTGACACTTTGGTCTTACTCCTCAACACGACAGCAGCACTCAAGTGTTTGTGTGTGTGTGGTTTGAGATAAGGTAAGAGAGGGACGCTCAGCGTGCTCTTTGGGACAATGGTATTCATTTTATTCAACATGCCTTTGTTCTGTATACAGCTCACACACACACATCGTCCATCGTTCCCTCTCTGTCTCTTTAATCTTCAGCTGATGATGGCAGGCTGCTGGGTTGTGACCCAAGTTGTCATAGCAGCAGACGACTGTTGACATCAAACCCAGAAGAGGATGTTTGTGTGTCATCCCTCTGTGTCTGAACGTGTGTGTGTGTTTGTGTTTGTTTGTGTGTCTGTGTTTGCGTGTGTGTGTGTGTGTGTTCTGTTTTTCCCCTGTCTTTCTTAGGACAAACTCTTGCTGTCTGGAACAGAAGCAAGATGGCGGCTGCTTAAAGAGGCTCTTCCTGGAGTGGAAAAACTGAAAGTAGAGTCCAGTATCCTTTACCTCTAAGATCCACTGCAGCTTCCTCCACCATCTGCTGTGCTGTGTGAGGATGATCGAATAAGCAGAGATCTGTTCCCCCCAATGTGTCACTTTTCAGTTTTTGATAGCTGACATGCTTTTATCCTTGTAGACTGTTTTTTTTTTTTGCCGTATCAAATGTAGAAATCCAAACACAGAAGTGCATGAGTCCAACCTGTATCAGTAAGGTGGTTTATGTTAGGTTGTGCTCTTTAAATGAAACCAGTGACGTTCTGAGTTAAAACCAGTGAATACATTTATTAGATGGACATAAAACAGAAAACCAAGAAAGATGTGTTTGAGTGATAGTCTGCTAGATTTAAGGACATCACTCTCCACAGTCATGAATCAAACTTTAATATGCAAATGTGCAAAAACAGATTTGTCGAGAAGTGATGATCCCAAAGGTGAGCTCTGACATTGCACAGCAGTTGAGTGTGAAGACCAGATTTATTAAGTGAATTAGATTCAATGCAAACGTGGAGAAGTACACATGTGCACTGGTCTTATAACTTTAATGAAGGGGAAAGCGTAGATATTCATCAAACAACAAGAATAAAACCTTATAATTTCACAAAAATCTAACCAATACATACAAAATGGTCTTCATAAACATTTGTTGAAGTAAATTAGTTTAAAATATTATTTTATTTTATTTTGGCATCCAGTCTGATTTGTTGTCTGAGTTCTTTTCCTTGAGCGACCCTCCAGATTGTGAAGCACTGCTGGAGAGTTGTAGTCATCTATTATCAACAGCTGAAGATGTGCCCGATGAAAATCTGTATAAGCTTAGACTGACAGACATGGCTTTAGATGCTTCCATTCAGCTGGGGCTCTGGGAGAAGGCTTTGAGATACGGCGAGTTAACACTTCCAGTATACAGGTGAGTCAGTGTGTGTGTGTGTGTGTGTGTGTGTGTGTGTGTGTGTGTGTGTGTCTCAAACAGGCAAGCTAGGAAAGACAAAACAAAAATAAAAAAACAACTTTTACTGCCTTTTATTTAAACCTGGTAAGTACTCAGATTTAGGGACGTTTCCTTCTTGACTCTAGTTTGCACAGCAATGTGAAGAAAAGGACAACAGTAACTTATCATGAGTGCATCTAAAGTACAACTCCCTTAGCCGAGGTAGACTTGAACAACTTTTTTTTTCCATTGACGATTTTTACTTCAAAGTTCTGGCTTCAGAGATTTGGGCTGCTTCTGTTTGCTGATGCTTTCATAATCGTCAAAACGATGCCAGACAGTATGGGTTTGTTATTTTGGACAAAAACCCATCTTTTCTTTTAGACTCTGAAGTAAAGCTGGAGATTCTCTGACTGATGATGTGCAGAGAAACAGTCGTGTCAACGCAAGGTTAAAATGTAAAGGGGAAAACTTGGTGTATTCATGTGATCACGAGAGATAACCTGGTATGGATCTTTTCCTTGTTTTGTAGTTTGAACTTGAGAATGAACTCTGAAAGCAGAGACTCAGAGAGTGTTGAAACACTCTGTTATACCTGTGGAGGGAAATACAGCTCAGCTGGGTTTGTTAGTTCAGAGTAGACATGACTGAGGGGAAAAGAATCAACGAATATTTCAGAGTTCATCTTTTAACAGTGCCTGAGATACCTAAGTGCATTGCAATTTTATAGTATAAACACAAGTAAACAAGCAGAGCCTGTCATATCAACTCAAATGAAATACAAGCAAAAAACTACTTCAGAAACTCACTGGCTGATTTGGAAACACTCTGGCTCACAGAAATGTTCCACAAACAAAGAAAACTCTTCAACTTTTACTTTACTGTGGTAGCCTGCTGATGACACGACAAAGAGAGAGAAAAACTACTGTTCAGCTACAAACAACAATAATAGCTCTAGCATTCATGATATAGAATTTTACCTTCTCCGCTTCGTGGTACTGCTATCTACCAGCCGCTCAGGTAAAAAGAAGGCGAGCTTAAGTAAGGTCAAGCAGCAAATCACAAAATAATTATGAAAATGTCGATGAAAAATGTCTCTGTTACTGCTGACCTGATTCATTTCACCTATAAGCACACTGTGCACACTGATGAGCAACATCAAAACTATTTGACCTTTCTCCACCATCTTAATAGTGCCAACCTCCTTCCTGCTTAGATAACAAAATAGTGCAAACCATGGCCTTGTGTTCAGAAAATTAGATTTTTGAATTTAACTAAAGTAGGGCCCAAAGTTGAAGACAAGAAAATGGGTGGTAACAGGAGTAAATGAAATAGAAGGAGGGGGCTAAAATAAAGATAATGTTTTAGTTTTATGTACATGTAAGACGACATCAGTCTACCATCAGTTTAAATTCAAATCAAGATAAGGATCTCAAACCCTTATAAATACTTCCTCCTTCTTCTACGCTGGTCTCTCAATCTCATCCTTATTCCTGTTCACTCTCCTGTGTGTTTGAGTGTGTAAGACTAATCAATCTGGTGTGAAGGGCAGAGCCGTAGAGACAAAGCTGTGTTCTCTCGCTTTCTTTCTCTCTCTCTCTCTCTCTCTCTCTCTCTCTCTCTCTCTCTCTCTCTCTCTCTCTCTCTCTCTCTCTCTCTCTCTCTCTCTCTCTCTCTCTCTCTCTCTCTCTCTCTCTCTCTCTCTCTCTCTCTCTCTCTCTCTCACACACACACACACACACACACACACACACTCACATAGAGCATCATGTCCACAGGAGAGAAAGCGCAGTGCAGCCTATCAATAAATAAAGCAGACACAGAGCAGCAGAAAGAGAGGGATGAGGATGAGGAGATGGGGATGGAGAGATGGCTGTCAGCTGAAAGGGATAAGTCCGTTTCAAGGAAGGGGGGGGCAGGGATGGAGAAGAAAAATGGGAGGGAGTCAGAGGAGTTTAGAGTGATCAGCAACCTGATAGAAAACAGAAGAGGGAAGAATATCTGGTAAGAAGTAAAATGAAAGCGACAGAATCAGAAGGTTAAGATAGTGGGTATAAGGTATGCACCAAGAGGAAGCAACAATGAAAGAGCGAGTGGGAGGAGGATCTTCCATATTCATCTCCTATCTTCCTCTGGGCTCTTCAGATGGCTGAGAAGAAGAAAGATAGCTGCAGGAGTTCTCTATATCTTTTCCCGGCCCTTCCCCTCATTCTGTATTCCTTTCTTCTCTCTCTCTCTGCTCGCCTCTTTACCATTTCTCTGTTCTGTTTGGGATGTATTGCAGGGTTTTCTTTCTGAGCCTGTGTGCGCATAATGCACATCGACTGCAGGCTGTGCACGGCGGGTTTATTGAATGTTTCCATTCTGCAGATATTTCCCCGCTACAGACATGCTCACACACATTCATGAACATGAGAATGAATGCACATTCACGTATTCCTGAAAAACATCCCTACAGAGACATCAACAAGTGTAGTCTGTTACGGCTTGCACCTGAACCACTCTAGCAGTATTACAAAAAGTTATTTGGATGTATCTTGGCTCCCCTGATGCACTTGTGTCCTTGTGTTATATTATTTCACCTTGTTTCTGAAGGAAAGCAGGCAAACAAAAAAGATTTCAGAATCCCATAGATAGAAATAAAACTTTTCCATTAAAAAACAGCTTCATTCATTTCCTCGAAAAATAATTAGCAAAGACATCTCTCTCCAGATATACACCCTTTGCCAAAACATTCAGCAGTTTAATAGAAGGAAGTCTGTCACAAGAGATAAGATTGGTGAAGCATCATTTGCCTCAGCAGAGCAGTGAGGTGCTCACAGCTTTTCAGTGTTCATGACTCTGTGGACGCAGATGAAAGACAAAATCTTCTTAACGAGCATCATTATACTCAACTCAACTCAACTTTATTTATATATCACTTTACACACAACACAGTTGATCCAAAGTGCTGAACAGCGCAGATAAAACATAAAGCAAAGCATTAGAAAGAAAATAGAACACAACATAACAAGAAACAATTTAAGTCCAGTGTAGCACAAGACTAACAGAGCGATGGATTTTTTGTTTGCTTGATGGGTTATTGAAAGTTAAAGGAAACTGAGTATAAGTATGTTTTGAGGCGGGTTTTGAAAACATCAATAGTGGGTGAGAGACGGATGATTGGAGGTAGAGCGTTCCATTGTTTTGGTCCTGCAATGGAGAAAGCTCGATCGCCATTGCACTTTGTCCTTAATGTAGGCATTGACAGAAGGTTTTGTGTAGATGACCTAAGATCTCTTACCGGCTGATATGGAGACAGGAGTTCTTAGAGGTAAGCGGGGGCAAGTCCATTTAATGCCTTAAACACAGTTAGAAGTATTTTAAAATCAATTCTTAGCTTGACCGGTAGCCAGTGTAAGGAGGCAAGAACTGGAGTAATGTGGTCTCTTCTTTTTGACCGTGTGAGGACTCTGGCTGTCTTATAGCAAAGTACTTTCATTCAGTGAACTAGAAGAAGGTGAATTTAGGAGAAACAAAAGGTATATGTACAAAAATATTAAACATGTCTCCAAATAAGCTGCTTTGAAAAGCACAAACTGATGACTAGTATTCACAAATGTCGTTTGAAAATCTGTCTGGTTGCAGAAATGTCGTAGCAGTATTTGTACGACATCAGAATTGACTGCATTATTTCTGCTCCAAGTCTTAAGACGAAGTGTGGGAACTGAACTGACAGGAAAATTAATTTAGATTTTGTTGTTTTTCTGGATGTTTTTGGGAAGGTTTATTCTTTGGTTTAAAAAGAGTGCATTGGGTTTGCATGGCCTTGGCTCACTCTCCCTGCCTTGGTTTTGGTTTTGACTGAGTCTAGATACAGTATTGGTCATCACCTTGTTTTGGTTAAGGAGGTCTCGACAACAACACTCAGTTGCAGAACTTAAATATTTACATTTTGCTTCTGAAATACCTGGCAGCATTACTCCTAAATTATAAGAATGACCCCTCACGAAAAGAAAGGTAGGAAGTGTCCATCTTTAGTTGAAGTGCTCAAAGCTCATTGTCATTTCCGACCTTTCATAAAAAGCATAGTCTGTATAAAATATGGATGTGGTCTAAGTGACGTCCCCAATTTGTCTGTTGAAGCTAAATGATGGCGGTCGCCATATTGGAAATATTGACTCTGCCTAACCTTTTCTCTATAAACAGGCAAAGAGGTGGAGCTATAGGCGGCTCTTTAGGCTCTTAGCAAAAAGCTTCAATGCCGTCACGTCAGTCAACTCAGCTACAATTATTCAAATGTTTGCAAAACTTTCATCCATAAAAGGTCACATACTATACTCCTTTTCAACCAGTTTAAATAAGTCTCAGAGTTCTGTAATGTTTCTTGCAAAGATTCCACTCTGATCCTGTATTTGATCATGCCTATGAACCCCTCTATCTCAGCCCTGCTAAGAACAGCCTGTTTCTGTGTCTGTAGCTTTAAATGCATGTGAGCTGTGTCTGACCACGCCCCTCTCTGGAAGGATGCAGCTCAGGATTTCTTACACCATGCCCAATTGTTTACAGTGAGAAGGCAGACTCAGAGGGCAAAACTAACATCTAGCTATGGGAGTGTCACCCACCTTGGGGAGGGGTTACTGCCCTTTGTGATGTCATGAAGGGGAAATCTCCAAACGGCCTGTTTGAGCACACATTTTCTAAAAAGTGGAGCTGGCAAAAGACGGCGAGGATGGACTTCTCTTTTCTTTTCTTTAAAGGAGCTAGGGACACACATTAGTGTTAGAAATCTATTTTGTATAATATATGACCTTTAATATAATCTAAATGGATGAGTTTTCTAGTTAAGAAAAATTCACTCCTTACGATTACGGTTTCAACCAATAGAGAAATGATCAATTGACTGTCTTTTGAACTGGGCTGTAGACATTTCTCACTTTCACATTGGTTTAATTTTTCAACCCTGTAGGTTGTGGCTTCATGAGAAGTAAAGTGTTTAGCTGTTTAAGCCATGACTGTTGGGAGATGTTGTATATCACTTTGGGGTGGTCCGAGACTCTCCAGTAATGTGGATTTCAGAAACAGTTTATAGAATACTGAAACCGGACTTTCTGTTGAGAGCAAAGTGGTTTAAATAGTTAAACTGTGATTTAGAGTTTATTGAGCTATCCTTTGTCTTAGTAACAGTTGCATAGTGCTGCTTAGTTTGCTAAACTGTGGATGTATAGAAATCATTTGCATTGGATAATACACCAAAATACAATTAAGGAGAATACTCACAGATAATCTGTCCGCCATGTTTTTGTTCTCCTTCTTCTGTTTTGCTACTTAGTTGGATAATCCACGTTTCCCACTCACTAACAGCAGGCTGTGGATCTTTTCTGCCAAACAAGAGCCTCATTAGTTCCACTGCATTTGCCTGGAAATGTTAAACTTTTCCACATCTATTAATTTCTCCATCCTGCACCCTCTCCTCCTCATAGCCGAGAGCTATGGCTTTCTAACTAGCTGCATACAGCATGACCGTATACTTCTCTTCAATTTACTCTCACAGGAACAAACATGAATTTATGAGACAGCGAGATAATGAAATTATTTTAATTGCTCTGTGCTTCTATATGCAAAGAGGAAATCTAATTGGAGTTTGGTGTTGATGAGTATGTTTGCATGTCATGGCAGCCTGAATCACTGGCGTGGTAATTAAATCAATGTTTTAACTTGTGGTTATTCATGGAGGACTAATGCTGTAGGTTCAGTCTTTGAACTTACTGTTTAATGATTTAGTTTTAACCACAGATTTTGAAACAACCTCTGTAATTGGAAGGCTAGCAATTTCAGCTACGCTTGAGGGTCTGAACAAATGGACTATTAGTATTGAGGGGAAAAACTCTGCTGGAAAATGATCAAAGATGATCCAGAGCTTGAAACAACACTGGCTGTGGTCAGCACAAGTTCATGTACTTGGATATCACTCGCTTCAGAATACAATTTATTTCAAAGAGTATTAAACAGTGGATACGATGAAGTCCTCCTGTCTTGTGTTTACTTTGCAGAGAAGAGAAAGACATCAGGTTAAGTAGTTGAATTTAAATGGACCATATCCTCATGCTGGAATGCATGTGTGTATTAATGTGTGTGTTTTTATTTACAGCTCATTGTATTTGTGTCTGAGAGAGAGACAATGAGCGTGGTAAGAAATGGAACATACGAAGGGTTAGTGCCCATGTGTGCTTTGTCAGCAGGCGTTTAGATGAAGTTTTGCTGCAGTAATATAAATACAAATATTTTTTCCAGTGAACCGTGTGAAAACAGAGATAGTGAACAACAAACTGAGGGAAGACTTAAGAGGGCAGTGGAGGTAAAGAGGAGGAGAGGAATCAATGGTGTGCTGCAGAGGAGAGAAGGAACCAACAGACAGCTCCACCTTTAATCCCTGCAGCTAGCGGGGCGAAAAGCACAAACACAAACAGGTAGGAACAGAGGAGAGGAGAGGTGAAATAGGAAAAAGGAAGAAGAGATTAGGGGAGAGGGATGGAGAAGAAAAGAGGATAAATGGCATGTCAGGTAAATGAGTGTTTGAGAACTTCCGAAATTTAGGAACAAAAGCAGCTTGTTTAAAGTCCCCAATGTGTAGTTATCATCACTGGAGGAGGGATGTCCCAGATCTTTGTGTTTGTGTGTGAACAGTTCAGTAAAAACCTGTTTATTTATAAATGTGCAGTGTGGGGTCTGCTTTGTGTCCTCAAAGGTCATTAAGTATTAGTGTTTTTATGTGAATCCATTTAGCTTTTGCATTATTAGTTTTGTTTTACAATAACTTCTTTAAACTGGCTGAAACAAATAAACATAGAAAGATGAGATGTTTTCCTGTGTGTGTGTGTGTGTGTGTGTGTGTGTGTGTGTGTGTGTGTGTGTGCGTGTGCGTGTGTGTGTCCTTGTGTTTGCTCTTGTGCTAATGCTAAAATTATTGATTAGTCTGATAAGAATTGCTCTGTCACCATGGATACTTAACACTGATCAAAACCTTGAACTCTAGAGATGCCGAGCAACATTCCCTCCATCTCTGCTAGCTGACAGCGTGCTCATTATAAACAATATATTCATACATAAATACAAGCTGCACAGATGCACTGTGCATGTGTTTGTATGAGTGCACATATGTTCAAGTAGTGCAGAATATGTAAGTGTAAGGAGTATAGATAGATACGAGTAACTGTGTCTTTCTGCAAGTTTGTTTTTCCAGTTATCATGGGAATATAAGTGTGGGTGTGTGGGTTGTGCTTGTTTGTCTTAAAACTGTGACACTAGAAATGGAAATGTGTTGAATGGAAGGGCTCGAACACTAACATGCAAAGCACACACATATGCAGACATACCCACATGTTTGTGCTGGTATATTCACACTGCAAAAATGGAGACATGAATAATGCAAGATTGCACATGTATAAAAATACATGAAAAACATATTTACATGATATATTTAAAAAATACATTTTAATTGTTTATGGAAATGTACTCTTACTCTCATACTTCTAAATGCATCATACTAGAAAACTATTTATACTTATCCATAAAATCCTCAGTCTTGTTGCCTCGGAAACTAAACCCATGTTTGCTCGCGTATCTTTCAGTATAAACTTTATAATTTTGTGACGACCCCTGACCATGTCAGTGCTCCTCCTGTTGCCTTGTATCTCTCCCCACTCAGGTTGCCTTTAGGTAGTTAAGGGCGGAGCCAGTTAATTTGATGTCATGTACCTGGGCAGGCTGGGCCTTGGGGTGGATTCAGATTGTCCCTCCTATCCCCTTTCACTATCCACTTTACCTTAACCCCGGGGAAAACGTCATGAGGTTAAGGAAAGATGTTTGGAGAATTCATAAAGGACTAAGGGAAAGGCGATCGCGTTGCTCTGACAATCCGACAGCATTTCCACTACGCGAGGTAATTATGCGACGGTGGAGGTTACTGACGTGGGTCTGCCGTGGTGAAACTACAATTTCCGAAAATGGACTACTATAAGTGCATCTAAAAAACTTTCCCCTGTGCCTTCTTACCGGTGAAATTATCCTAATAACCACAAGTTGGAATTGAAATAAAAGGAATAAAGGCTACCAGGATACTTCACTTTGATCGTTTTACAACATCAGCATAATGTTCATAGTTCGCCTCTGGGATTAAGATATTTGAAAGTTGTTCAAGGCATATTATTGTGATGGTAACTTACATGATCTGCGCCACTTTTCGGTCATCGTTACTTTTTTTTTCTTTTTTTATTAACAACTTATATTACAATTTCTCGTAGGAATCAACATCAAATAACAGCAAGGCATCTACGCTAAACATCATACAAGAATGTGTAAAAGCAATTTTCACCTTCTTCACACACACAAAATAAAAATAAAGAAATACAATAAATACAAAGGCAGTAACAAATTATAAGTCAAATCAATAAATAAACCAAATGCAGAATGTCTCCGCATTTCTCCTTCAACAGATCTCAGTCCATACTGGGTCATCGTTAGTTTTCGTGAACTGTCGGATGCGCGAGTCACTTTAAATGTTGCGGCCGCAAGTAATTGTGGGGCGGCATTATCTCATCTCCTTTTGTAAAGGATGGTCCAGTGTACCCTATGCTAAAGGAGGTTATAAAGGAAGCATTGACGCAACTTTCCTTAGCTTTTAGAGAATTCGAACGGCTCTTATCATGGTCGCCACTTAAATGTTTCCGGGGTTAAGGTAAAGAGGATAGGAGGGACAATCCAACGCCACCCTTAGTATTTAAGATGGTCTCTCTCTCTCTCTCTCTCTCTCTCTCTCTCTCTCTCTCTCTCTCTGCCTCTCTCTCTCTCTCTCTCTCTCTCTCTCTCTCTCTCTCTCTCTCTCTCTCTCTCCCTCTGCCTCTCTCTCTCTCTCTCTCTCTCTCTCTCTCTCTCTCTCTCTCTCTCTCTCTCTCTCTCTCTCTCTTGTCAACACTAACTTTGGTTTGTGGGCTTTGATTAGCCTCCACAACACCACACACATTCACCACTGATTTACAGACTGCATATTTTTTAATCAGGATATGTTGCCTTAGTTTTCAATACATTATAACTTAAACTTTAAAACTGTGTGGTCTCCCTGTTTCTCAAACTCACTGAGCCTGGGTTTTGACAATTTATATTTTTATAGTGCATTATTTGCTTTAAGGCACATTTTAAGGCTGCCTAGACATAGTAACAGATACAAACTTTCACCAAACACGTGAGGTGGACAGAATAAAAATTCTTACTACAAAGCCTGCCTCATTCCAAAATCTTCCCTCGTCATTTTTATCTCCTGTGGAGTTCAAGGACAGTGCCTGTGGAGGTTCCCATGTTTAACAAATGAGACCAGAGGAGTGAACCTCAATTATCATGGCATCAAACTGTGAAGCCTCTGTGGGAAATCTCATGCCAAGGTGCAAGAAAGAAGAAAGAAGCTCGAGGACTTTAGTTGAACTGGAGACTCATGAGGAAATATGTGAAGGAGCGGGGCTGTGTCTGTGATTTTAGCTGTAAGTCAAGATGAATCATCCAAAAGGAGCTGAAAGAAAGGGAGCAATATGTAACTCTGACACAAATGTGTTTAAAATGGGTACTGCAGTCCAAATTGCCCCCTCCCCCTCCTTCCTAGGGTCGATGTAAACACAGGTTGCCAAGTCACGAACACGGAAGCTTCAGTGTTTAGCCAGCTCTGCATTGGTCTTGAAACCTTTCTGCGTTCTAACCTCTCTCCATTTTTCAAAAGCATCTCCAGTATTTATCCTATGTTTACCACGTTTCTACGCCAGCGACCTTAGCAGAGAAATTACTAGGCATTTTAGGTTGGGTTGAGTCAGTTAAACCTGCACCAATTTGTTTGCCTGCTTTCATCGCTGCATCACCTGTTTGTATGCCATTTGCTGGCAAGGCATGGTGCATCCAAAATGGCCATGTGGGGGTGCCTTAAAACTGCCTACTTCTCTGGTCAAAACAAAAAACAAAGCATTCCGGACTGAAATTGAAACTTATAAGGACACACTGGCTGCTGCATTGTGCATTGTTTCCTTAATGTCTGATGATAAAGTAAGGTCATTTTATGATTTAGTTCAGTAGATATCTTACAAGTTGGACCTTTAAGATCCTGTGACCTGATCCTCAATCTTCAGTGTTATTCACAGCAACATAACTAAGCAGAGTGAGAAGACATCCTGATCAAAGTAATATTTGATCAGATTTAAGTCTATGTTGGAGTTTTACAGATATTTTTATATAGGATGGCGTGTTTTCAGCTCCTATTCGAGCATTAGAAAATATTTTTTTTTTAAGCATTTTTAGTAATTAAAGCAACTTGTTAGTCATATTAGAAATGCAATAACAACACAAAGAACACTCAAAGAATTAAAGCACAAAAAGCTTTCATATTTAGTTACTTTAAAGGAAGAATGTGCGACTTTTTGATCCAGTAGATGTCGCACCAGCATTAAACCATAACAAACTGCTGTTTGGTGACACCTCCACTATTCTGAAGCCTCCACTCTCCTCCTGCGGCACACCCCCTCTCCACTCACGTTCACACAAAGGAGTGAATTAGAGTGCACCATAATTAGGCACCATTAAGTGCAAGCGGTGGGCAAAATTGTCCTTTGCTCAAGCTACAATTGCCTGTGGTCTGCATTGTTGTGTTAGCAGGCTAATGTTAGCACACTTTGCTTAACTCGTAGCTTCATATTGCACATAAATTGACACGGAATGACTGTGATCTAAAGACACTTACATGACATCCAAATAAGCAGTGAGTAGACTATTTTATTCTTCTTTTCTATAGTCCTTGACTAAAACAGCTTTATACGCAAAGCTGTCCCGTCCATGTAAACATGATGTAAACACGGCTCTGACAACAGTACAGCTGGAGGGACTCGAGCTTCTCACTCATTGTAGACAGTAATGACTCAGAGACATTAACAGAGGATTCATTTGATTTCTGCTACATTTATGTGTAAAATGTCCCACATTCTTCCTTAAATTGAGATATCTTTGCAATACAGTGAGAGGACACATTTTTTAAACCAGCCATCAGAAAACACGATACCTGCTGTAACTCTCATGTCTCTCTCCCTCTCTGTTTTCTTGTCTAGACGATACTACCCTGATCCTCACCCGGTGCATGGAGTGCAGTTGATGAGGGTCGGAAAGCTGCAACATTACTTGGAACATCTTCAGGAAGCACTGGACACATTCAGACAGGTGGGAGAAATGAGACACTAACAAACAAACAAACAAACAAACAAACCCTGCTGTGATAAAGACACGCATGTTCTCCTTTTCCCCTTCAGGCATATCAAATCATAAAGATCACCCACGGTGACGATCACCCCTTGACTACAGACCTCTTGATGAAGATGGAGGAATGTCGGACTGAAATGGCCCAACAATCATCCAGCATTCATTAAGACAAAGCGACACAAACATTAGACTGATTTCACTTTCTATCCAATTTTCTTACACCTTTTAAAAGTGTCATGATCATTTTTCAAAGACTTGTAGCATAAACAAAAAGTCAACAACAATACATTTTGCCTTGTTCATTTTTTATTACATCAATAATTTAAATTGGCTTGTTAACAGTCTGGTTTTTTTTATTTCCTCACAAAGTTTGACATGAATTTTTAGGATTTCTCCTTGGTTTCTTTCCTTTGGTAAAAAAAAGTAAAAAAATAAAGGAATATGTTTTCACCCAGTTTAACAAATACTCCAGGCATTTGTTATGTGAACTGTACTCAGGCAGAACAGTTCTGCTAAAAGTCAGTTTTGCTTTAGCATTGTAGCACACTGATATTTACCAACCAGCGCTCAAGACAAAGTAGCTGTGGTTGATGTGAATGTTATTTGTTTTGCTGGTATTGGTTCATGCACTGAGTGAGTTTTGATCTAACAAAAACAGCTTTTTATTGTTTATTATACTAACACCATTTAAAAGTTGGTGTTCCACTTCTTTGAGTAGGAATGTATTATCAGGTATCGGCATCTTCACTCTAAACCTAGCTTGTTGGCAGTGTTGAGTGTTTCCCATAGTATGACGAAAGAGTGTGACTTTGGTCTCTTAACGCAACTAAAACAACCTGTTTCTGTGGGAAACGCTGTCATTTACAAACTAATCAGACAGACAAGGAATTAGTCTTTGGCATAGACTATATTTTTGTGAAGTAAGCATATGCTTAGCCTAGGGGAGCTGGTGGCACAGTGGCCCAGGTTCGTATCCAACCTGTGGCTCCTTTCCCGCATGTCATTCCCATCTCTCTCCCTCTCCCTGATTTTCAACTCTATACACTGTCCTATAACGCATCCTCTGTGCAAAATTAATGTCTGTACAAATAATTTATTTCAAAGGAGGAGGGAACATTCGTTTAAATGGCATGTCTGTGGATAGATATGACGCTACATAGTAGACGCTCTGTTGTGTGAATATGTCAGAGAGAGAGAGAGGCCTCTATCTCCTGTGTTTATTGAACACATACCATGAGATGAGTAACACGTGTGTATGTGTGTGTTCATGTGTTGTTTCAGCAAAGTCAGGTCATCACAACATCCATTTTGCCTCCATACACATCCCTCGCACACTTCCCATGTTAATCCATGTTTTTGTGTTTTACTCTGTCAGCATGTGGCCCCAGCAGCTTTTTAAGGGTTAAACCCAGATTGTGTGTTTTTTCTCTCTCTCTCTCTGTCTCTCTCTCTCTCTCTCTCTCTCTCTCTCTCTCTCTCTCACACTCTGTCTCTCTCTTTCTCTCACACACACAAGCAAACACACACACACTCTTCCTCTGTTAATCCATAAAATTCTACCATTTTCAAACTGATGAAAGCATCTCCTGTGATGGGAAACACTGTGTGTGTATGTGTGTGTGTGTGAGAGAGAGAGAGAGAGAGAGGGAGAGGATTAGAGTGATAGCATGTTTCCTTTAAGGTCACAAATAAAAGGCTCTTTGCTTTTCTAACATTTTTCGCTCCCTCAGTACTGGGAGCTGACATGTTTGAAACCTAAAATCCTTCATCCTGGATTAGCTGGATATTAATTATTCTGTTCAGTGTTATTTAACAATGAAACATTTCTATCAAACTGAATTTTATTGACAATTATGGATCAACCTTAAATTCTATTTATTTTCTCAGATATAAGGGCTTTATTCTTATTTTAGTCTGTGTGGCAAACAACTTTAGTCTGCTCATTTTACTTCCCTTCTATTCTCTAATCCACACACACACACACACGCACGCACGCACACACACACACACACACACACACACACACACACACACACACACACACCTGCACCTGCACTTCTCCTCTCTTAATGCCCTCAGTGGCCCCGCCTCATTGTGTAGGTTTATTTTGTGTGTGTTTCTGCTCTTTTGACATTTTTTATCAGTAGTCCATTTAGTAAAAACCCTTGATTAACATTTCTCCAGTTTTAAAACGTTTCACTCGATGTTTCCGCTTTGTGCGTGAAGCTTGTTGATGATGTACAGTAGCACATCGCAGCAGTTATTCTAAACTAAGACTGCAGGACAAAATCGGCAGCAAGTAGCCTCTGACAAAATGAAACATCGGCATACCAAGCTTCAGTTTTAACATGAGATGTAACACCTCTGTTGGCTCAGAGGACGTAGAGGGACATACCGGCTGACCTCTCCCTCTCTCTCTCTCTCTCTCTCTCTCTCTCTCTCTCTCTCTCTCTCTCCTCTCTGATTGCGATTATAAAAAATAAGTAAGGATTTAAAAAAAAGCTTAGCTTAGCTGTCAATATAGGCCTTCATGGACAGCAAGCTCGAGCATCTTCTGTGTGGAAAACACTGAAGTGTAGGAAAGAAGGGGAACGCTTTCGTTGACCGACCTGAAAGAGAAGTAATGACATGAGTACAATAATGACAGCAGCGTAATGTATGGTCTCTGTTTTAGTCTGTTCTGCTGTACACTACTCCTCTCTGCCTCCTTTACTTCATTCATTAGCTCTATAGCTTTGTGTCCCTCTTTCTCCCCCTTTCTACTTTCTTTATCTCGACAGCCATCAAATTCGATTAACTGTTCCTCCGTTATAACCTTCTGTCTCTTTCTCTCTGCCACTCACCACTTTTTCTCTGTCTCTCTTTTTCTAAGAGCTTCTCAAATTAAAGGACTCAGAGTGTTTTTTAAATCATCTTCATTCACTCGCCCTCATGCCATTCCCTCTCCCCCTTGTTCAATTTTCACTCTCATTTTACAGGGACTCTGCCCCTCTCTGACCTCCCACACACCACACCACCTCTCGTCCAATTGTCCTTCACATTTCTTGCTATGACTCCAAAACTGACTGTCAGGTCTCCTTAAAGAAGGATTCACAATTTATTACAACCAACATTTACAAGTGATGTTTAAGTGGATATCAGTAATTCATTACAGTTAAATGTGTAAGGCATATAGTGAATATGACACTTTATAAAATTACATATTGAGCCTTTATCGAAAATCATCAGTTTTTTCCCTCTCCTGTCGCTGCTTGTTCCTGACACAGAGATCAGTTTAATAACAGCCAGAGATATTAGATTTTATCCCAGGTATCACGTCTCCATTATATTTGTGTGTTTCAGGGTTTGATGATAAGGACTTGATGGATACATATGGTCATGCTAATCTCCCCTCAGAGACGAAACCATATCTCTAAGTTAACCTCACATCTTTATCACGTCACATTACACCTACATCTTCTTTCAACATTGATGGGGCTCCTTCATAATCAGAGCAGGAAATCAAAGGATTGTTGAGCTGAATATAAACTGGTTTTACTGCAGCTACCTGCACACATTAATACTTTACTATCAGCTCCTTCTCAACTTAAATCAGCTTTTTTTTCTCTTTCAGAGACTTGTAGCAGCGTTTGTTAGATCAGTATTGTGCACATTCAGGGTCCCTACAGGATGAATCCTATAGGTGAAGTTTTATTTAGCACATGCTGGTCTGAGTACACATCTGTGAAATATATCAACATTCGTAGATCAGTAATTATTTATATTACTTATTTAAATGCACAATTTCTCCTCCAGACTTTGCTGTTCTATAAAACATGATTAGTCATAAATGTTCAGAACAAATATGAGGAAAACAACGAGGGAAATTAGCAAGGAAACAAGTAAGAGAAAGTGTTCTCCCTTGGACCGGTAGTTAAGGTGATAGTTTAAATTTGTTGGAGTGCGCATTCATTTTGACCATTGACATCGTCATGACATTGTCATCACAGCAACTGTTACAGGAAGCTGCGTACTGACACGTGGCTCAAATGTAGCGCTGTCTTTTATCCTCTTAACAAAAAGCTATACCCTTTGAGTTGAAGTGTACTCTATATATTTTGAATAGTTCTGATTCATTATTAGATCGAAACATTTAAACCCCAACAAAATGGCTACGTAGCTTAGCTTTCGTGTTGGTAACCTGGCTTTTCCAAACTATGAATATGACTTACCTTCTTCTGTGGTAATAACCTCACTGAATGAGCGTCTTGCATTTAAAAAATCCATCTGTTAAAAGTCTCCTGTCTGAATGATTGCAGCAGACAGCTCATTTAATGAAAGATGAGAACATATTGAAAAGAAATACCTTCTCCTTTTTTATTTCCTTTTTTTATATCCACTTGCACCTTATTTTCTTCTCCCTTACCTCACCCATCTCATTTCTCCTGCACCTCTTCAGCACTTTTGCTCCCTTTATTCTTCTCTCTGCTCTAATCAATTCTCTCCTTTTCCTCCCTTCTCCTCCTTCCTGCTCCCTGCTGAGTGGGTGATCAAAGCAGGCTCAACAGGACAATATGTCACCTAGAAAGCTGCCTGCAGGCTAGTAAGGGAACTTACACACTCACACACACTGGAAACTAAAGGATATCTAGTACAAAACAGGCACATAATTTAAACATCTAGCCCCTTTCCTTGAGGCAAGTCATGTAAAAAAAAGCCTTCACCTTGAAATGGGCTCATACTGTATATGTTAAGAAGGAGAGAAACAGAGCACCAGAATAAATCATAGAGCTATATCTTTAAAACATTGACCATTTTAAAAACCACCTTTCATAGACATATGAAGATTGTGTGTGAAGCTCGGGATAACGAGTGATGAGCAAGTTGTTATAGCTGAATGGAACCCCGACAGGGTGAGGGATGACCCTGACAAAAAATGGCGGGTTCCTGCTCACGGTGAAGGGGTTCCTCCACTACAATACATTCCTGCTTGTTACACAGCCATTTACTTAAGAAAGCAACGATTTGATCACCTAAGATGTTCATTTAAATGATTTTGTTGATTAAAAAATGATTTAGTTTTCCCTTGGCTGTGTTCATAGCAACAGTAAACTCTGTAGCCTTCATTGAATGAGCTCACCATAGCTGTTACTACATCAGCTTAACATTTCCACTCATGGTGAAGAGAGACAAGTTGAACAGGTCCACATGAATTTGCACAGCACCTGGTTGAGTTTTTTCTGCCTTATCCCTGTCAGCCTGTAGACATTTAACACCTCCATATCCCAAACCACGCTTTGTTACGTGTTTTTCTTTCATGCGCTTACTTAAGATTTACTCGATTTCCTTTGCAGCCAACAGTATAATGCGTCTTTTAATCTCTCTTGCCTTTTTCTCCTTTGTTTTCGCCTCCTTTCTCATTCTCACCATTAACAGACTGTGGATACATTCATTGGACTTCTGATAGATATGATCACAGTTAGTCCTCCAGTCATCCTCTGTGATTGGCGCTCCATCCCTTGACAAGCAGGTCTGTTCTGCGTTTGAAGGTTTACTATTGAGAAAAAGCAGTAATTGGCTGCAATCAATTTCTTATCCCACCAACATTATCTTGCCTCGTAGTCCCAAGCTAACAACTGTGAGTCAACAAGCAGTTTTATTTAAAAGGAGCAAACTGTAATTATAGACAAAAGAGAAACACTTAGTCTAGGTTTAAAGTAACAACCGTTTCATATTCAGGATGGGCAGCTGTCAAAAATAATCATTAATCTTTCCTATCTTATCAAGAGAAACAAGTATGAGGTTTTAGAGCTTCATCTGCCTCTGTTGTAAGAGGACACTGGTTAAAAGAACAATGACTTTCTCTAATCTGATAGTTCATCCTAAAACACCTTTGACCAGTCTGTGACACCTCACACTCATGTCTGCTCCCCCCCTCAGGATGAAGGACATGGTTCTTGTAAGCTGATTAGTCTAAATGACGAGACAGTGTAACAGGGTGTCTGGCTGCTTTATCGGCAATTCTGTGTTCAAAGGACGAAGGGTCGAACGTGGATTTCTTTCAATACATTTCTTTATTTACATCCCTCCTTCTTGCTCTTCCATCAACACATAGTATCTGACCACATTTCCACGTACGTGTTGTACTTCTACTGACACAATGAAATGTGGTCTGACCTTTAATTCAACCTAAAAGAACTTGAGGATGCTATGTGTCAGATTTCCAGATCACACATTATAATTTCTGCTAAAAAAAGATTTATCAGAATGTTTGTTTTATATACCGGTACAACAAATATCATTTGGTGAAGGATTTTTTCCAAATCACCGCACAATAAATTTACCACGTTTGTCTCTAATAAGAGGAGCCACTATACCTGTAAAATAGTCTTTACCCTACATAGAGTATTTGATAAGCATGAACAATTTGGGATCAAGAAAACTCCATGATTTTGCCACTTACTATAACTAGAATCATAAAGTGCTGCCACAGTAAATTTGGCAGTGACACATCAGGGACAAAAACCTCACACATAGCATCTCAAATCTGGACACAAACTTTTAGCTCATCCTGAGGTTTGGGTTCCCAAAACATCCGATACTTCATAAAGCCTGGAGATAATACTGCAGAATAAATTGGCATTCTGCTTTAAAGTTTTCTTGTCACTTGAAAAATCCTCTGTAAGGTTTGATTTAGCTGTTGTGCTGATAACTACTCTGGGTGTTAATGTTTTAGGAAACCCAAACCCTTGACAATCTCAAACAGGAACAACAGGAGCAAACTAAACCAACAGAAAATATATAAAATAAAAATGAGCGTATATATGATATGTGTACAGTATATATATTTATATATGACATGAGCTGTACAGTCACTTTTTTTTCACTTAAATGCATAGTAACTCTTAAGATCATAAGGTGTAAATAAATAAGGACATTACTAAGCGACTCTGCTCTCCTGAGCTCAAATAAATAAACCTTCATTCATGACGGGCACGGTGGACAGAGACCATCAGAGAAGCGGTGCGGCAACCTCCTCCCCTCCTGTGGAAACGCTTTAGGATCCAGTCTGTCAAAAGCATCTAAGCTTTGGGCAATTTCCCACCAGTTCATCCTGTAGCTGTCACTGTGGATAGATGACTGTTACCTCTGGACACAGCAGAGAGATGATCCAAACATTTGAAGTCAGTCAGTCTAGTGTACAAGAAACAACAAGTTTGTTTCATAAGGATCAAGATGCTTTTGACAAATCATATCTTATTAAGCATTTCCATTCCTATGAAGTCTGTCAGTGCCTATTCCTCCTTTCTAACGTACACAATCTCCCAGAATGCTCTCTGCTTGCTGGGTTAAAAGGCATTAAGAAAAGAGGGCAGTGATGGCGTTTAAAACAGACGTGATGACGACGATGAAGAAGAAGCATTCAAAAGGTATTGTTCTGTCTTTTAGAGGGAAACAGGCTCTTTCATATATTTATATATTTGTACAAACATTTAGATCATAAACATCTCAAGCACCATAGATAATAATATCAACAAATCATAATAGTTGCTGTCCTTCCCCAAAAAAAAATGGAACCAGGCAGAGATCGTCTAATTTGGTCATCATCCTTTTCTTTCTTTAGCTCTCTTCCTTTTCTCTTTTATACATATTTTTTAGTCGTACTTTTCAGTTTCTTTTAATAGAAGACAATACTGGAACTTTTTATACAGCTTATTTTTAACCACATTTGATGTCCAAAGCCAGAAATTCAGTCTAAATTCTCAACTTTGTTCCTAATACACAGGCCTTAAAGTAACTGTATATCAATAGACTAATACCTCTGTCCTCTTTACTCTTAAATATCGTGCCATCATACAGTCTCTACATGGTCCCATTGCACTCAAATAAAAAAGGATACTTTATTATAAAACACACACGTTGACAAATCATTCAGCTTCTTTTAGAATAGAGCAGAACAACACAGATACAAACAACAGATAGTCAGTCTGACGGGCAGTCAATCGATGGATGGACTTCACGCTGGATCGGAGAAAAAACACATTTCCACTGATATATGACTCAGATGTCTCATTGCTTTGTGAACATGAAAAAGCCATCACATCAGTATCAGGGGAAAATGACCCCCGTAGTTATTCCCCAGAGGATCAAATATTAGATGGGCTTTGTTTAAAGCCACGTAGGGAAAAAACACCACAATAAACTAGCAGAAGAGTTTTTTTCTTTGTTAAACACACATATCATTGTGTCCTGGAAAAATCATGATCGTATTCAACTTTAGGTCCTTGCATTAGTTTGAAAGAGGACTTGGAGTGCGTGTTCAGGTCTCATAGTCGGGGATTACGTTTAAATTGAATCTCAACCCTCATCACTGTACCAGAGTGCATTCAAACTCTCAGTATTTGTTTGTCTATGATATAGCAAAACATGGACCCACAAGTAAATATCACATTTAGAAATGGCTATAAGCTCAAAGATTTTCCAATGACATTGAACAATTGTGGTTATTTCTTCTATGCTAGCACCGTACTTACTGCATGTACTCAGATTCAGAGAGAAGAGAACTGCTCTGGGTATTGTTGAGATGTTCACAAGGCACTTATCTTAAATCATATTTCTTTGTCCTCCAGTCTTCCTCTTGGTCCGTCTCTTTTATCAACTGCCAACAATACCAGGCTGTTGTGTAGTCAGCACTTTGTCTTTACAGGCAATGACTCTCAACTTTGAAACTCCAAAAAGTACTCTTGTAAAATCCCGGGGGGGGGAAGAGAAGTTTTCCTTCTCCTCATCTTCTGTATCAGTTTTTCTTTAAAAAAAAAATGTCAGTTTGTGTTTCCTGCTCAGCTCCTTCCGTCTCCATACATTCCTAAATGTTCGGCTCAGTCCACAGGGTGTCTCAGCAGTCTAATGAATCCCTTCTCTGTTCACTTCTGAAGTTTGTTTACAGAAGCAGAACCATCTGTCTGTCCCAGCCATGTTTATCAATAATCAAAGTAACTCGTCCATTAGATGTTCTTCACTGTCTGTCTCTGAGGTTGTTTACAGACCCATGGACAAAAAAATCTGAAGTATCATCTGTTATACATCTCCCTTCATGTACCTCCATCTCTCCGTCTGTCCCTCGGTCTACTTACACTTGAAGGGGACATTAGGATGACATGCAGGATCAACTCGTCACTCCATCCTTTTGTCCCTTCTCCCAACTATTTATTCGTCCAATGAGATGTGTCTTTTAGAGGATATTTTGTAAATGTGTTGGATAAAAAGGGGGGGGAGGGGAGTATTACAATGTCAACATCCAATCGGCATCTCTCTGTCCTCCATCACTCCGTCCCCTCATCTTCTACCGATGTCTGGAGGACACGTCGAAGCAGGTGATCATCATGAGGTGAGCTTTGCAGAAGTTGACTCTGGTTTCCAGTTTGTCTGTCACTGTCTCCAGAGCCTCCAAATACTCCAGAGAGTCCACTTCATAGACCTGCTGTAGTTCAACTGGATATGGACAGACAGGTACAGAACATTTTTAAGACACCACATCCTAAAACTCAGTTTTTACCTGGAATTTATATATATATGTTATTTTAAAGGATGAGTCCAGTGATGTTCTGTATGTATGTATGTACTGTCAACAAATTCCATCTAATAATCAAAGCCAGTGATTAATTGGTTAATTGTCTTCGTATTGAAAAGTCTTTTGTACCAACGAGCTCTACTGCTATCAGAACTCTCTCTTAAACTGTGAGCATGAGCACCATAGCTTTATTTCATCTCACATGCTGCGGCCTAAAACTACTCACTGAAGCATCTTCTTTGAGTTGATCACATTATTATTATTTTTATTATTGTTATAATTATTATCACAGTCGGAAATAGTGCCCAACAAATGTGGTACCTACCACTCTGTGTAAAACTGTAACCTCTGTTTCAAATACACTGATTTAGGAGCTTACCGAGTCTTTGCTTAAATGAACAACACATTTGTGACCCAACTATAAGGATAGTTACCATGAAAGACTGATGCGTTAATAGTTTGATCTTTGCAGAGGAAAAAACAAAAAAGACTAAATGAAATTAAATGTAACAACACTCACAATACCTGACAAGATAATCAGAAACAAATAAGCTTGATAATCATTGTTTTTGATTACCACCCCATACTGTAGTAGCTCTCTCTATCTAACACACACACACACACACACACACACACACACACACACACACACACACACACACACACACACACACACACACACACACACACACACACACACACACACACACACACACACACACACACACACACACACATTCACTCACTCACTCACACACTCTCTGATGTGTCAGTGTCCTGCTTACACTCAGTGGTCCACTTGTGTGGCTCCAGCATCAGGTACTGTTTGGTCTGCTCCAGCTCCTGCTTCAGACACTGGTACTTGGCTCGCACTTCGCTGATCCTCTGCTGACGGTTTTCCAGCAGGCGGAGCTTGGCGCTGACATACACCACCTCCTGTCACACACAAGGAACAGACAGACATGGTTTACCTTCATTAATCCAGAGGGTGTTGTGAAACATGTGTGGCTCTCCTTCTGCAGCAGCCTGCTTAGCATTCACACAGTTACACACATTTACACCTCATCGACTCTCAGTATGACCGCAGTCGAGTGCTGTTGGACAGCAAGCGGCTTCACTGGAGCAGTCGGGGGTTAAGTGGCTTTCTTAAGGCCGCTGCAGGAAAAATCTATATTTCATGGTTTCCTCTCCCAACCTTTCCCCTAAAGCTCACGATGCTCCCTCCACTGAATACATAAAGAAGAAAAACTCAAACCTGCACCAAGCATTCATTTGCAACAATTTCACGAGTGTCACAGTAGCACTCAGTAGTCTGTATTCTGCTAACACTGCAGACATTTGTTATCATATTTAAAGTGACACAGGGAAATGTTATGTGCAAATAATCAGAGTTTTAATGTTGATTCTCCCATTTAGAAAAACCTTATTGTTATATTTTGAAATACGTTTTTATTTTATTTTCTTATTGCCACATAGAGAAGCTGTAGAAATTTGTATTTCTCCTTTCTTCTCCAGCTTCCTCCTACTTGTATTCACCTCCAGAAGCAATGTCCAACAGAAAACATATTGCTTTTTAATGTGTCCCACATCTACTGTTCATCATGTCAATTTCATTGACATCAAGTGCAATATACCTCCTGCCCTCTGGGCCTCTTTTTCTGCTCTTTGGCTCTCCGCCTTTTTAATTCTCTCCCCACATCCCTCACTCCACCACCAAACAGTATATTCTCCTCATACTTCTCATTTCTTTAACCCTTACCTTCTCACTTTCAGCCCCTTATATCTCCAGATACGGTCTTTAGTGCTCTCACTCTCTTTCTCCCTCTTTTTTAGTGTAAACTCCTTCTTGCCTTATTTAACCCATTTCTCTCACCTTACTCCCTCCTTTGTCTCTTCTCTTCTGCATTCGTTCGACGTCGTCTATCTCGTACACCTTGATCTCAAAGGTTTCTGTCGTTGCAGTTGCAGCTCGGAGATTTGAAGGAGTTGGGGGCCCCAGTGGGCCATCTACCCAGCATGCACCTGGGCTGGAGGAGGAGGAAGAAGAGGAAGTGATGGTCTGTTTGGAGGATCGGTGAGAAGGCGAGGAGGATGAAGAGTCCAAGGTCAGTGCTGGGATCAGACGGCGACGCTGGAGGCCTGAAAAATGAAAGGAGATGGAGTTAGAAAAGAAGAGCCTCTTATTATTGAAATAGCATAAATTATAAATGTAAAACAACCCCAATAGTGTTTTTGTTTAACTTTTACAGTAGAAGTGATGCATTGTGTTGAGCGGTTTATTTTGTAAGTAGCCATTCATCATATTTAAAAGGGAACTCTGTCAAAGCCAGCATACCCATGTGGGGCGTAAGTGGGATACCCAACTGGGACACAGCCAATTTTGTCCTCTGTCGTCATGGAAACCCCACATGTTTCAGGCTACAAAGGTTGATGGAGGGCCCTTGCTGGGCTCAACAGAGAGCTCATAATGTTTGAAAGTAGCCCATTTAGGATCCATTCTGACCCATTTTGTGCAATAACTATTTCATTCAACTGTTTATTCATTCAGTCACTGCACTACAACTGTTTATGTATTCACTGTGATATAACTGTTTATTTGTTATACACTAATTCTTCTATCTGTCTGTCTGTCTGTCTGTCTGTCTGTCTGTCTGTCTGTCTGTCTGTCTGTCTGTCTGTCTGTCTGTCTGTCTGTCTGTCTGTCTGTCTGTCTGTCTGTCTGTCTGTCTGTCTGTCTGTCTGTCTGTCTGTCTGTCTGTCTGTCTGTCTGTCTGTCTGTCTGTCTGTCTGTCTGTCTAAATAGTATGCCCCTCTCTAGCCCATGTAGCCTATAGTCTTCTGGATGATCCATGTGCCTAGCTACTGCTATCTGTAGCTCTATGGTCGTCAACAGATATGAGAGTGCTACTGATCCTCTCATCCAACACTTGAAATGAAATCCAATAAGTGTATTTCCAAAGATGTCAAATTATGCTCTTATTTTAACCAAGCGGAAACCTCTGGTGCTGAAAAATAAAGTCAATGTGGAAGTGCAAAAAAAGTGCAGTTCCCAGAGCGTCAACTTGAGGCTGACTGCAACATTCCCGGAAGCCACGTTAACAACTGTATTAAAATGCCCATTTTAACAGCAGAAATAAACATATTAATATATTTTATATAAATCTAAGCTAAGAGTTATGCATCAATTGACATAATATGGGGGGTTGTTGATTTGACTGACAGGGTGCTTTGTAGCAGTTTGCCAGATGGATTAAGGTCTGTCTTAAGTCGAACTCTCCAGTTACTAGTTTGATCAAAAGGTTAATGGAGATAGCATTTCCAATATGGCAACTGCCATTGTTGGGCTTCAATACGCCTCTTCAGAAACCATTGGATGGTGTCACTGAGATTACGTCCATAATTAAACAGCCTATGATTATCACATATATAAACACATCATAAAAAAAAATAGAAATGAAAAGTTAATAACAGAACACATGTTTTTTTCAGCTGCACACGTTACTGTATGAATCAGAACCATACTATAGTTACAGTCAAACTCAATGTCAGGGTGCTTGTTTACTTGTTCACAATTTAAAATGTGTTTTTCTTCAGAATTACTATCTAAACAGGAAAGTGGAAAGATAGCACATGGGTAAGAAGAAGCGGAATATCTGAGAAAAGATATGTTGGGAGTGAATGGAGAGAGATGAGACGGATGAAACACTAAAGCATGGGGCAGAAAGGAAGGATAAAAGAAAAGTATTGACTGTTTGAAAAAGAGGAAATAGAGGGAGAAACAGATAATGGAGTGTGAAGCCAGATAAAAAGTTTCGTCTCTGTTCATGAAGCTCATAGATAGGAGCAGTGGGTCACTCTCTAATCTGCCCACCATGCTAGAGTGATCACACACACTCTGTACACGCACACGTGCATCGCATAGAAATTGCCAGCCATGAGGACAGCACTGAGAGTTATCAGATTCACCAGGAAGTGTGAGATAAGGTGTGCAGAGAGAAACTGGGGATTTTAATAAGGTTGCAGCTGTCTTTTGGTCTCAATGTGGCACTGAGAGGTCAAGCAGAGACATTTGTATTTCATTATGGAGAATGTGGAATACAAGTAGATGGAGAAGGAATGAGGGTCTGCAGGGAGGAGTGGGTGTCAGGGGACAGAGTTTGACGAATGAGTTGGATAATGCATGAGAGGAAAAGATAAAAAAAAAAAAAAATGAGCAGAGGTAGAGACATGGAAGAAAAAATGAGGGAAGATAGTGAATGTAATCGAATGGAAATTTCGGCAAAGAGAGACTCATTGGAGATGTGATTGACATTTCTGATTCCACAGTCTTATGCACATATTTTTTACTCTCTGTGCCCGACTTGGGAATGTATTGTTTCATTTTTCTTGAACATTTGAAACTTTTACAGCAGGTTCTATTATCTCTTTGAAGCACTGAACAAGTATGGTTAAAGCTAAATAAAAGCAAATCCACATGTCATGGTGGGGTCAGGCTGCACCCTGCACATAGGGTTATTCCAATTCAAACACACCAGGAAGAGCCAACTCTGTCCAATCTGATTTTATGCACATATCCATCCTCATGGAAAACCAGCAGAGTGTAATTTGGCGAGCACATTAGCAGCCGCTCTGTGTGGTGGGCTGGTGAATATATATTCATTACAGCCACACCAGCAGATTCCTTTAACCATTTCACACATGAGTGGTCAGGGTCACCTTACTCACCTGACTCCTTCTGCAACCACAGCTTTCTTCACTTTGCCCTTACCTTTTCTTTGCCTTTTCACCAAACCATTCTCCTCATAGAGGTCTTTCAGTTTTGTATTACTTTCTTAGCTGTTTCTTTATTATTATGTGAAGGGGTAGGAGTCCTATGATTATATTTTGTCAGGTTTACCTCTACAATTCATTGTACACAAATTATTTAGGTCTTTTATATCTCCAAAAGCAATGAATAAATACTTTAAAAAATGGAAGAACGGGATAAACCTAACTGCTGTTCACTGATTAAGAGGGAGTTTTATATTAATGGAAACTAACAAGTTAGTTGTCATGAGATTCTGTTAATTGATAAAAGAGATGGTCGAGTGGTGTTTGCTGTTTCTGACATGTATATTAATGAATTTTGACCACACTCATAGCTTTTACCTTAAGGATGCACAATATGAAAATTTGTATCTACTGATAAATTTCATTAATGACCAGGTTGTCATAGCTAAACCATTTAAGAACAATAATTTAACCTTTTTTACAGAATCAATCTGGGGTTTCTTCAGCAAAGCTGGATGATTTTATTTGCCAAAGCTCTTGGAACTCAACAAATTATGCAAATGTAATCATATTGTCTATTTTAAAATTGTGCCTCATTATTGTGAACAATGAAGGTCACAGCACTGTTCCAAAACTTTGTGCTCAATACTCATTACAACAAATACTGTAGCTCCCCTGATTTGAATGCATGCTGTTTACAAACTTCCCACGATAAACAGTAGTAAAACGGTAAATGTGCGTTTTCTACCTCAGTGAAGGGAGTAACTTTAGGTAGAATTGCTTCCCTAAGGACACTTTAACAAGTGGAGAATAAGAACCACAACGTAAATGGTCAACCAGCTTTACCTCCTGAGCCACAGCTACCCCCCATTCTCCGTCCTTAATACTCTATTCAATTCAGGAATAGCTTAAATGTGTAAAAAATGATGACCTGTGTTACTCCTGCTCTTCTTGCTGCTCTTGGAGCTCCGTCTGGAGGAGGTGGTGGCTGAGCTGTGCTCACTAAGGGAGTCCTGAGCAGAGGAGGTACTTCCTGTGTTCTCGCTGCTGTCTCTCAGCATGCTCTCATAGCCGCTGCTGCCTCCACTATGGTAAAACAAGGCTGTTTTCCCCATGGCAGGGGGGAGCTCGCCACTCAGTACGCTGCTGTTAGAGGCAATATTGATTCAGAGTTGAAGGAAAGAAATGTACATATATATATATATATATTCAACTTTTGCATTTCCTAGTGAACTTGAACTTGTACCTGTTGTCACTGGCATGTCCACTGCTGCAGCGGTGTGGTTTTCTGGGAGCTGTGATCTTGCTGTAGGGAGAGGGAAGCGTTTGGACCACTGTTGCTCTCTCCTCCACCAGACTTCCTCCACCTCCACTTCCTGGTGCAGCTCCCCCTCCACTGAGAGCAGGGAAATAGGATCAAAAAGTATAAACCAATAATAAACAGATTCTTTTTCAAGTAAGTTTTAATGTCATTTCTCTATTCTTACATAGTGGACAGTAAAAAAGAAACAAAGGGTTGCTTTAAAAGTTACTTATTGAGGATAAACTGCAGACTTTACAGTTTGAATTTTACACCAACAGGATTCCCAAACATAACAAATAGTGTTGCTAGCTTAGGTATTATTGGTTTTATTACATAACAAATGAATGGTGTCTACTGCTCAGAATCCTGGTTGCTGATCATACTTATCGTTGTGTAATGCACTCAATTAATATGAAAGGCTCTTTGAGGCTGGCACTTGGTGTGAATTTTTTTGTTTAGGATATCCAAATATATGCCTGAACTTTAAAATCAAACAAAGTAAACCTGACTGACCTTGCTCCTCCAGTTCCTCTTTCCTCTACTGGATCCGTGCCTCCTCCTTGGGCATGACTCCTGGAACGGGGGCCTGCACTTCCCTGGAGGAGCTCTGAGATCCGACCGTTTACAGCCCGGAGAGGCAACTTGGCAGCCAGACTTCCCCCTCGGCTGCGACTTAAAGACTGAGTAGACCAGGATACAGGGGCTGGTCCCTGCTGCTGCACTGGGCCCTGGACTGAACTCTGGGGCTGAGGAAACAGTCAAGGTTAGGGTTGATGTAAGGAAAAAAGGAGGTCATGACAGCTTGAGTGTCTTGCATTTAATAATTCATTGATTTGTTTCTTATTGTATAAAACACAAAGGAAAGTTTGATACTGGTTTAAACTAAATCTGATAAGGGAAGACATGCATCTTACAGGTTTTAAATGTGTGTTTAATAACAGTGAGGAATTCCTTTCTACCTTTCCATTTGGAGGGAGACTGGAGCTGCGGCTGGCAGCTTGGCTCAAAGACTTGGTGGAGAAGCTGAGGGTCTTGGTGCTGGAGGTAGACAGGCTCCTGGCTTTGGGGCTGCTGGTCATCAGCAGCTTACTGACTGCTGAAATTTTGGACTGGCTGCTGGTTTTGGCGGGTGACTGTGGAGCACTGTTTGGACCAGGACTGGCACTTAAACTGGGGCTGCTGGGGTTTCCAGTAGGAGAAGAGACTGATCCGGCCCGTGTCAGGCTACGCCCTGTACGAGGCATGGTGCTGTCACCCCTCACTCCTCCTCCCCCTCCTCCTCTCAGGCTGCCACCCCTCTCCAGAGAAAAGCAGTCATAGTGGTGGGAACCACTGTTGGAGTTGTGGACCCTACCCAGAGAGTTGGTTCTGTTTGCAAGCTGTTCCAACTTGGCGCTGAAAAGTCTGCTGCTGTCGATGCTGGAGCCTTGTTGTCTGGTGACACCTGCGGGGCCACATCCAGACATCCCAGCATCATCTGTTGAGCTCAGTGATGATACTCCGTGGTTTAGCTGGTGGAGAGGGCTGGCTGCCCTGTTTCTCTGGTCCAGGCTGGACTTCCGTACGGGTGGCAGAGGTGGGATTCCCCCCTTCTTGTTGGAGAAGAAGCCCTGTTTGCCTGTTGATCCGCGGCGATCGAGTGTGGCGCGGGGACTGCAGGGAGTTGAAGTTGTGACGCCAAGATTACGGTACTCATTTCCATTGTCTAAGCCGTCGTGGCGGTTGATACGGTGCCAGCCGCGGGGTAGACTGGCAGTGCGATGGATATCTGGGCTGTAGATACTACTCAGGCAGTCTCCCTGGGCAACAACAGCCACCATCTCACAGCCGTCTACTACTCGTTTAAAGGAATCTGGAGACGACACAACCTCCCCCCCCTGAACTGGAGCTGCCGTGATCCCCACCTGATGAAGGAATCATAGCAAATAAGAAAAACATGGTTTATACTAAAACAAAAAAAATCACTTTGAAACAACATTGTAAGGTTGGGGTTGTTTCTGCTGTCTATATAATAATAAATTCGCGGAACAGACTGTGGATTATTTTATAGTTTATTTCGGCCGAGGTCAGACCAACGCAATCACTAACACACTCCAAGCTGAGCTGACTGACATATTCTGCAGTTTACATGAGCTTTTATCCTCGACAAGGTACAGCTTACAAAGTCATTCTATTCTTGGTACACCTCTATAAGGCTTGAAGAAACATCAGCTTGACCTGTACATAAGACATATACATTTCTTCAGTTTCAGACGCTTGGCTCCATTCCCAATATAACTCTGTTTCTGTGAAATGTTCTTCTGGATATGATTACAGCAACTCCAACCCAGAATAGTTACTTAGATGATATACAGATTTAAAAGTTCATTCAATATTCATGAAAATACGTAATATCAAACATTTTATTGTTCCAAACCACCAGAGTAAATTAAAGAGAACAGATAAAAGTGTAAAACCTGAAAGCTTTGTTATTTCACAAAAATAATTTAACTAATATTTGTTCTTTGAGTCTTCATATGGAATTGAAAAACTTTGTTGTCCAAAAAGAATTGTTTTAAAATGGAATTTGAAGCGGTCTTTCGTGTAGCAAGTCAAATATATATTACTAGCATGACAAGTAAAGAGAAATTAAGTGGTTATGAGCGTGTGCAAATTTGCCTGGGTAGATCTTTTTCGTTCCAGCTGGATATATTATCTGATTCTGACCCTGCTCACCTTCCCTGCAGAAGCTCCGCTGGTCCCCCGTCCCAGCTCCGGTCTGGCTCTTTGGCTGCTCCAACTCCCTCTTCCCAGGCTTCACCTCACACACAAGCTCCTTGGACTTCACCTCCTCCACACCACGCTTCAACCAGGGGTCTTCAAAGCTCATCTCACTGGAAATAGAAGCTAAATGTGTTGTGTTAAATTTGCCAGAGTCTTTTATTAAGCTGGTCTTTGTGGGAGAAGAGAGGCTGGTTGGTTCCTGTATAACCATGGGTTTGACCACCACACATGGGTGCACACTGATGGTGGTTTTGAAGGGAGAAAGGTTACCAGGTCCTGTTAGAATCTGGATGTTAGTCTTAGCCATGGATGGAGGCAGTTTCCTCAGCCTGTCTTTGGTTGGAGTTCCTTTGTCACTTCCTGTTTCTGACAGCACCATCTCTCCTTCCAGACTTCCTCTCCTTGGGCTGCCACAGCTGTCAAAAACTCCAAGCCCCTCCACCCCGAACGAAAGGTTGGGTTCAGGCTCAGCAAGGGCCTCCCCTTGCTGGCTCTGAGACTGACTGAAGCTGTGTAGAGACTGGTCACCTTCACTGCACATGCTCAGATCACTCATCCAGGAGGAGATGGGTGAGCCACAGCCGGACATCACTGATGCTAGGGCCTCACCTTCTATTCGCAGCTTTGCCATCGCCACCTACAACGGGAGACAATCCGTTTAGATGTGGCATTTTGAAATCCCCAAAATCTATATTATTTTATATATCATTATTATCTTCATTACACTTAATGAACACATTAAATATGATTTAATTTATACAGAAACCGTTTGTTTGGACAAAATATCAGTTTGAACAAAAGGCATTCTACGAGCGCTGATACAGAACATAACATCACTGGGTCTTTTAACCATACTGTATGTATTATTTAGCTAGTTGTTCCGAGTGCTGATAAATAACGTTAGCAAAGCTGGTAAGATAGAATCACACATGCAAACACAGCATCAGTCAACAAACTCTTATTTCACTAATGTATTTAAATGGAAACATACAGATAAATGCAAAATACAGAGTAGCTGAACTATGGTAACATACAAATAGTAAAAAAAAAAAAAAGCATCACAATGTTTATGTGTTGCTTAGCAGCAGTCCAGTGCCAGTCATACTGCAGAACTAGTTGTGTTGCTGGAGCCAAATGAAAGATAAGATAAACAAATAATAAAAACATGTTGTTGAACATTATATATGCTGCTTACAGAACTGTTGTATTAAATCAATAGTAGACTTGAGGTCTATTGTACAGAATATTACAGAATTTTAGTGCGGTGATCATTTTCAAAAACCCAACTGTATCACAGCTGTACTGATATTCAGCACAACATATTTATATGTGATATAATTGTATCCACTCTGATTATGTGAAACATTAAACGGAAAAAGAAATCCGGCTCATATGAACATTTCAGTCCAAGGATTATTAGGTTTTTAATCCACTGTAATGAATTTACTGCGTCAATAAGACAATCAGACAATGGGTATTATGAGACAGATTTCCCCATCAGTGTTCAGACATGCATTCAGCTCTCATGCTTTCATTAAAAGCTCCTCACTAACCTCTGCCATGGCGACAACCTCTGTAACCCCTGGGGTTGTCACAGGACCTGAGGGCATGTGATAATCCTTTACAGCTCCGTCCTCTGCAGCCCCACTGATGATGCAGATGGCCTCAGAGCCTGAGGCCAGGTCTGTGACAGAGCAGCAGTTGCTGTTGAAGCTGACAATGCTCGTTGGGCCACAGGTCAGACCCTGAGACTCCATGAGAGCTGTTATGCTGAGGTTCTCCTCACCTCCAGAGGCCACAGTGTACACCAGCTCATCCTCCACATGTGAGAGAGGTCCAACTGTAGCTACAGCTACTGCCGAGCCGTAGGCTGCAGGGAAGCAGAGTGTGAGTTGTGCTTTTCCTGTCCATTTTTGCTTAGTTTTTATGTCTCCATCATTTTTTGCACATGAATCATATCACTTAATTTGCATTGTGCAAAAATGGTTGTGTTTTTCTGCAAACTCACCATCCCTGTGTGTATCCAGAGGTATGGGGGGGACATCATCATCACAGAGAGTCTCCGCTGAGCCCAGGCTGGCAGACATAGATGGAGTCGGCTCTTTGATTTGTGGGCTCATGCCCACAGGAGAAGTCCTAGACAGCACGGACTCAGTGGAGGACCGACCGCTGTCTGCAGCCAAACTGTCTGCACAATCGCAAATACATATTTTTTTACATATCATACTATATTTACATCTTCTGTTATTTAGATTTTTCTTTTTAAAGCCTCACACTATAATGTTTAATTACAATTACAGATGAACTAATATGATGAGATACTTAGCTCTAGAGAACATACTTCATATTTGAAGTGGGAAACTAAATACAAAAATGATATAAAGCCAAAACTTGACAAATGAAATGAAAGAAGTAAGAGTTACATTTATTAACATAACTATCAAACATGTATTTCAAGGTTGAATTAAAAGCATATTACTAAAATCATACACATGCTGTAGGATACATACTGTCTGATGTCAGTGCCTCTGTGGTCTGCTGGCCTTCCTGAGCCAGAGTGTGCGAGGAGAGAGGGGGTGTTGCCGGCATCACACCTTTTTGTGTGTAAACTTTACAACGCTGGGATGGAGAGGACGGAGGCCTGAGGAGGAATACAAGGGTCTAACATTAAGCTGCCATACAGTAAATTATGTTAATCGACACTTTTTACCAATTCCTAAAGTAATATTGGAAATATTAGCAAGAAATGGCTTTTTTACATTTTGTTAAAGCTTTACCTGTAGTCTGAGGTTTTTGTCAAACTGGCGATGCCGAGGCGAGGTGATCCTAGTGGGCGTGCCTTCCCATCAGTGTTGCTGCACGCATTCAGACTCTCAGGGCTGTTCAGACGGATGATAAAGGTCACATAACATCAAATCAAGTCGAATATACTCAAATGGCTAATAGCAATGTCTGCAAGAGACAGTGCTACCCCTAAATCATATCCAAAGTGCAGCCTTGCCTGTCATGCAGATGTGAGCTCTTAGCCCTGTGCAGTGAGTTGGAGGTGATGCAGTTACTTCCTGTGATGCTCCTGGTACTAGTGACTATAGGGGAACCAGAACTCTGAGTCAGGTTGTGGATCATGGTCCCTGCCAGCTCAGCCTCCTCCACCACTTCCTTGATCTCTTGAAGATGCTGGTCATTGGTCCTCCTGGACGGCTGCACTGCACTTCCTACACAACCTGCAGAGTCTGTGGGATGTTTGATATTGGACATACATTGTTTGCAATAACTGTTGTAAACACCTTGATCAGATGTTGAAATTCAGAACTACAACTGTAAAACTGGTCAAATGAAGTCTTAAAAAGAAGTGTTTTTTAATATGAGGGAAACAAGTAATTTACAGCTGATGAAGTCATTGACTTACCTGTGCTAGTTTCTTTATCCAATGCAGGAGCAGAGCTGGGAGCAGAGGGAGAAGAGTTTGGGGCAGCTGAAGATGGACACTGGTCTTGTTTGGCACCTTGTTTGTTCGCTGGAACCTCTTCAAACGGGAATTTCGCCACCTGAAAAAGAAGACAGATGATGATGAATCTCTGTTCTTCATATGGGAATGCCATGGATGGTGTGATTAGATAGAGTAAACACTCCACATATGTCCCCTTTATTTTATAATGAAAGCAAAGAGTTATTCAAGAGAACATTAGTTGTGTTGAATGAGAATAAACATAACCTCAGCTGCACACAACATAAAAAGCTGCAGAACAAGTTGCTGCGCAAACATTTTTTTTATTGTAAATATTGTTTTCCTTTGTATAATAAACTCTTGTCACCTCCTCGCTGCCATCGATGCAGTCCAGTCTCTCCTGCAGCTCAGCAAAGGTGTTGCACTTGAGGCACTCAGCTCCTTCCTCTGGGACGGGGGCCAATGGCTGTCCGAGCAGTGGCTGTCCGAGCAATGACTGAGCAGGCTGAGGGAGGGGCTGAGTAGGGCCGCTTGGCTGCTCCTCAGGCTGAGACTGCACCTGTAAGCAAATATCAGATGGAAGTGAGAAGACATCTAATGTAGTATAAATCTCCATCTTATCCCTGCTGATTGTTTTAATCTTTTTAAATGACCTTGTTCTGAGCTCCGCCTGCCTGAGTTTGAGCTTGATGCTGCTCTGATGTTTTGCCTCTGAGCAGAGCAGGAATGATGGGTACAAACTCCGGCGGTCCCTCATTGTCCGTCAGTTCTCTATCTGACACCGCAGCCCCGTTTGGGCCCACGTAGATAACTGTGTCACACGACTGCTCGCTGCTCGAGTATTCGTCAGGGTCGCTGGACAGCCTCAACAATTGAAGGTCGGAGTCAGCATCGCCACGGTGATGGAAAGGTCGCAGATGGGTAGGGCGTCGCATGCGACCCTCCTCGCAGGAGCTCTCTCCTCCAGATGAGCTGGAGGTGTATTGCTGAGGAAAGGAAGAGACAGACGAGGATGAGGCAGAGTTGGGCGGTGAGAGAGAAAATGCAGAGAGAGATTTTTTTTATGTAATTTAATTGACAGTTAGAGACAGGAGAGAGAGGGAAGAGTGAGAAAATCACATACATCTATAAGGATCATGCACCTGAGCCATGTTCCCAAACAGTTTTGAGATAAGAACTGTAATTTAATTTAGTTGAGACTTTTTCTATTACAGACCTGCACTTTAAGGTTTTTCATGACTTCTTGTCTTTCTATTTATAGCTCTTAAGACATCACCCCTTTTCCTCTGCTATGTTCTTTTTTTTTAAAGAAGTGAGCATGGGAAGTGAGAGGTGGGAGAGGGTGTCAGCAGCACTTCAGGCTCACGTGGTGATTGAAACGGAGTGGAGGCAATAGATGTATAATGTTTGGAGCACAATCTTTTCATTATTTCAAGTTTTTTAGTTAAAACCAAGATTTTCCCATGACTTACACAAAAAAAACATTATGCAGAGCAATGTCAAGCAAATGTGCAGGATGAATGTGTTTTAAGATTTGGACAATAATTAAAGTCAGTTACAAATCTTACCAGCAGTTTTAATTGTCTTTATCTGAACTTAATGTACCTTAAGTTTGAGAGTTATCAGATCACATTTTAATCAAGCATCATGGTTTGATTCAAACTCACCACGGTCACTTTAGTTTTCTTCTTTTTCATGCGGAGCACTCGGGAAGCGATCTGGATGGTGGAGAGCGTTTCTGAGAAATCTCTGGGTGAGGCGGAGATGTGAGCAATCATGGTGGTCCGGCAGTTCATGTTGCCTAGCGACTCCCTTAGCAACATGGTCAGCTTGCTTTCCCTGGTAACACACATACAGTGAGATGTGAGCGCTGAAGACCCGCTTTAAATGCACAGTCACTCAAAAGTGTGACAAAAAGTGGTCGATTTTCCAGCAGACGCCCACACGTCTCATATTTGACAAAGGCTTATTTATAGCTTGTCTTTGGCACTCAATGTTTTCTACAAGTTGGAGCAATTTGTGTTACATATTAATATTAACAAGCTAAAGCAAAGTTAATCGTAATTATTGATTATGTTTAGTGCTTTTATAACACATGAAAGGTTTCTACTCCAGGCTAAAGCTAACAGAGTTTTCAAAGAGGCTCTCTCAATATTATGTAGTCTAATATTGGGAGATGGTCTACATCTCACAGAGATTATAATAGCAGATGGGAGAGTTAAAGTAGGCTGTGTGTTTAAGAAAAGACTTTCTCCTGGGTGGGCCACTGCAATCATTCAGAGCCTGCGTGTGTGTGTGTGTGTGTGTGTGTGTGTGTGTGTGTGCGTACGTACGTGTATTTTGTGAGTGTATGTATGTGAGTGTGCTAAGGCCTGCAGGCTGACAGTGAGCAAAGCTCCTCTGTGGCCCGATGCCTCACGCTGCTGTCCCCCTTTTCTAAAAACACAGCCTGCAGGCTTGTCTCACACACACATATGTGTACATTCCCATGCACACACGCACAGTATGCACACACTTCTATCTTGACCTCCTCCTTCTTGTCGATGCTGTACTGTTCTCCTCTCATTTCTTCTCTCTCTGTGTGCCGCCTCAGGCTTTAACAAACCCTTTCCTCTCTGCCTCTATCTCTGAATATCTCTGCCTGAGATTAATGTAGGTAAATGCATGAGTCATGAAGTATTCATTTGCATGTTAATTCGGACCGTGCTAGATTCATTAGATTTTTTTCTAGGGAGGGCTACAGTGGTTAATATGACGCCCTTGATGATTAAAACTAGCCTGTCATTTTTGCACATTTGAATTCCTATATCACTATCATTAAGAGAAACAAGAAGCCACATTACTTAAAGCCCGTTATACACTGTACGGTTTCAGGACAGTTTTTATAAATCATACATCTGGTTTTGAAGACGGACCGAATTTTAGTCGATTGTGCCTCATCGGTCGTGCAGTGTACACTCAGACACAATGGCTGATCACAGCCCGATCAGCTGCTCCCGACCGGTCGGCTGATTTTCTGGCATGTTTGATATTTTTGTTGACTGCACAGCATTTCCCTGACAAATTGACAGACAGTGTTCAAAATTACCATAGCAGCAGCAAGCATGCCTGTTTAATCTGTCTTCCCCACTGGATCATGATAGAAACATTGGCAGGAAATGTCTGCAGATCACCAGCTGACAGGTTTTTTTTTATGATTTAGTTGCTGGTAAGCTTGTGTTTATCGATGACAAGTGTGATTGTGTGCAAGAGAGGGTGATTGAGAGTCCTGATTTCACTTGTACAGTGTGAACTCTCAGGTCGTCCCCGACAGTCGGTCGAACAGCGTGAGCACATAAATCGTGAGCTTTGGTCATGCTGTGTAAATAATTCAGTTATACAGTGTGAGAGGACATTCTGCCACAGATTTTATACAATTGTACAGTACTTAAAACAGGCATAGGGCATAGTTTGTTTGCAGATTTGTTGCATCATCAGGATTGCGCTTGTATTTCTACATTAAGAAATGTGTTTGTGCAAAGGCATATTGGAGATTACAGCTAACTTTGTCCCTGACTTGTCTGTTTTGACAGAGAGACTGCAGACAGTTTAGGAATGAAGGTGTCAGTGGGATCAGGGAGCTGTACTGAAGAGGGACCTTGCCAGGAGAGCGATACAGCAAACCAGATGGCAAGTGGTCTACTTTTGGACAAGGAGCTGAACAGAGTACCCGAAGAGTAAATGTGTGCAGAGCCTCTAAATCTACATTAGCATGTTGTGTCTGAAACATGGGTACAGCAACACTCTCGTCTGTCTGGCATCATGTCGAGAGGCTTGGATCCAAGGTGTTGATTTGGTGGTGACAGACGACTGTCTGCACATTTTTCTTGAACTTGGTTGCTACATATGTCTATTGTGTTACTCATAATCTGCCATAAAATCGCTGGTTACCTAGCAACAGCACTGAAACACGACGGGGATTAAAGCGCAGGATTGGACCACTTCCCAAAAGTAATGAAGCGCTTACTGACGGGTTGAGCCTTTCAGTGGGAAGAAATGAATGAAACAGAGTTCTTGCATGCAAACTGGATTCTAACAATACTTCATTTTTGTTAAAGCTACATATCAGTATGGAATTCTGTGCAAAGATTTGTGATCTCCAGATACTTAAATTTTAAAAATGTATGTTCCCTATAATCTTTGCTTTTGGACTTAATATTAATAACCATGACTCTCTGGTCTCTTCTCTATTTTTTTGTCCATATCTGGATGTGCTGTTTATTTTGTTTCTCATTGTTTTCTGTTGCTAACTTCAATTCTTTGGCAGTATGATGACTATTTCTGTTCCTAAAATACAAAGGATATGGATAATTGAGCTTATGGCTACCTACAGCCACTTCTAACTCATGTAATGCTATTAGCCAGTCTTACTGACTACAGCCCCACAGTGGCAGCTCCCACTCGTCTCCACAGACTGTCATGTTTGCTTCAATGTGCTCTGTAACCTCTGTCACCTCTCAGTGATTCTGTGACTTCTTCTTGGTCTTTGGTTTGAGAGAAGTTGCAGTAACACTGCATACTTGTTCAACCAGTCCAAATCCCCAACAACCATGCCAGATGAGACTGAGCAGAGCTTTGCATGCGGCTGCAATGCTAGCTTGCAGGCTGTTTTGTAATGTAAATGCAAAAGCTGGTGATTAAATTAACCCAACGCGAAGCACAGAGATACAGCCCTGAAGGAGAAGAGCAATTAAACAGAGAGAAAGGTGAAATGGGGGCAATATCAGTTTGTTCAAAATACTGTACATGCTCATTAGTGCATGGGCTTACTCAACTTTATTAAAGCAATTACCATGTTTTCTTTATCATGTGCTGTCATTTTCTACCTGCTTACTGTTTACCTCTTACTACAGTGCCCCCTGTAATATCTCTCTCTCCCTCCCTCTGTCCGTCACACTCTCTCTCTTTCTCTCCTTCTCGCTCTCCTGTTTCTACTCTTTGCTCTCATTGCCAGTCAGTTAAGCAGCAAAGTGAAAATGATGAATATGTAACAGCAGCTGTTGTTGTTTATAGCATTAAGTCCCCCAGAACCTAAAACAACTTGAGAGATCTCACATTCTTTTCTCCATTTCCTTCTCAAACTCAGAAAACTGACTTATTCCCTCCTCATGTCATCCTTCACTCCTCGCAACACTTTTCTTTTTTCTTTTGGTTATCTTGGCCTCTTTTTTCTTCCTACCTGAATCTCTCCTCTCCTCTCCTCTCCTCTCCTCTCCTCTCCTCTCCTCTCCTCTCCTCTCCTCTCCTCTCCTCTCCTCTCCTCTCCTCTCCTCTCCTCTCCTCTCCTCTCCTCTCCTCTCCTCTCCTCTCCTCTCCTCTCCTCTCCTCTCCTCTCCTCTCCTCTCCTCTCCTCTCCTCTCCTCTCATCTCATACACACATTGGCAGACACCACCTTACTTGTATGGGATGTGTTTGCTCCCGTTGACCAGGGCCAGGATCACGTTTCCCAGGGCAGATAGAGAGAGGCACAGAGGGGCCGAGCTGGGTGAAGAGTTCTCCCTGCCTTTCTCGCCACTTTCTCCTCCTACTCCCCCAAGTACTTTAACATCACAGCTGCCAAGGTCCAGCAGGTGGAGGCGACTGCGCCCTCCTGACACTGACGAAGTTGACAAAATAGGTCAAAAAATAAGTGGAAGAGGAAAGAAGAGAACAAGGTAAGAGAGAAGCATGTGAGTGATACAGTAGTAAATAAATGTAATGGAATAAATTCAAGGAAACATTGCAGTTAATTAAAGCTTAGCAAGTTTAATTTTTTAGAAAAAATCCTTAACACTCAATAAAGAGGTTGTTGTGATATTTTAAGGAGACGAACATATAACGATCACATTCTACTGAATGTGCACCTTAGTTAACATCAATTAATATGCATTTATATTTTTAAATATTTATATTTGAAAAATTATTCACAAGAATCAGTACCAACGTGTTCAAAGATTAAAGCTTGAGTTCAGAATCAGAATTGGGGTTTTTTTCTCAATAAAATTCTGTAGTTAAGTAAAAGGACAACTAGTTTTCTAGAGCTGAAATCTGTAATTAAAGAGCCCAAGACTTCAATGAAAACATGTTGTTTTAGATAGTTTATGTCAGTCACAAACATCTTCACTGACTAGAAGTGATACATGTGTTTTAAATGCTTGTGCAGATGCACACAAACATTTCTGCTTTGTTCCCTCACATATGCATGCAGCCTTTTAAGCACTAAAAGTGTTTATTAGCTGTCATACTTTGGTCATCTTCATCTGTCACTTTCTCTCAAACACACAACATAACTCCCATAGCCAGTAATGTATGGAGATATGTGTGCATTTGTGATGTTAATGTAAATTAATGTTAACACAGAATCTATATATAACAGTCTTTGACAGGTTCACATACAAATCTGTCAACAATTCTGATGCTTAACCTGTTTAATATTCATTCATGGTGGCTATAGGTAAACAAGTTGATCAGTCAATCATTATTGTTTATTTCTGTGGTGAAACACTATTCGATAGAACATGACATGTTTGTATCCATCCTACAATGATTGACATTTGTGCAACTCACTGCAGACATTGTGTTTTATGCCAACAAGATTGCTAATAGTGAACAATCAGCAAAAGTAGAATTATGAGTATTAGTCAATTAAGTGTTACTTATTAGTGTTAAAAATAACTTTGTGAAAGGTGACAACAATGACTACAGTAATTATTATAGCTTGACAAAAGCAATGATAGCAATACCAGTGAAAGAACAAAGAGTACTCACTCCCTCCTTTGCCCGTCTTTTCCATGCGATATTGGTATATGTGTAACGTAAACAGCATGTGTGAGTTCCTGTGTTCTTCTTCGGAGGTGTTTGGCCGCTGGCTGCTGTGGCGAGCTGCGATGGCTGCGTCCAGAAACCAGGCTGCCTTCTCTGGGGTCGGAGCTCGTAGTTCAGACTGGTTCTGTAGCTGGAAAACATGCACACACAAAAACTTGTCAAAACGTTCCTCATGGGCATAATAAAAGATGGACAGAGAGCCAGAGAAGAGGGAGGGTACTGTTTAGTCTTTAGCTGAGTTACCTGCCAAGAAGTGTCCAAACACAGATAATACCTTGTACAAATACAACCCTGCATGTCCTGGAAGGACTGGCATATTGAGTTAATGATTTTTTCTAATTTGTCTGCAGGTATGCAAGACAGATAGAGCGTCGATGAAACCGAGAGACAGAGCGCGTGTGTGTGTGTGGCACTGCAGGATATCATTACTGATGAGATTATGTCAGATTAGTGAAGGATTACACAGATGTGTTTGAATCAGACCCTATAATCCTATAAACATATAGCTCTAGGCACCCCACCAAACACACACACACACACACACACACACACACACACACACATACACACACACACACACACACACACACACACACACACACACACACACACACACACACACACACAGGCTCATCCTCTGTCGTCTTGTTTTGTTCTGTTTTGTTTTTTGCTCATTACATCCACACACTACGATTCAACCTTCATTGTTGTGATATTGCTAATATCACTGTTTTTCTTAGTTTTCAAAACATTGATATTTCCTATGAAAAATAAATCAAAACTCTGTGGCTGTGGAGTTTTGATTTATTGTTCATGGTATGTTTCTGCAACTGTGCGCACCTGAGAACTTGTTTAGGCTGTGCACGGGGTACCCTGTTGGCCACTGATATTTCCAGTCTCAGTTTTTCCGGAAAAGTTGTCTCTGAAATTTTAATAACAATGATGTAGCAGCCCTGTTGTGTCTGAGTCATGCTCTTCAGAGCAGATTGTTCACTTAATAATAAACACAATAATGTCATTAAACAGTCAAAGGTACATTTAAAAAAAGCTTGAATACAAACAGACAAAACTTCCTTACTTTGTTTGTGTCTTGTTCTTTGATTCTGCATTGGCAAGTCAAAGTCAGTACGCTCTATTTTTAGTTTAAAAGATGAATCAATGAGTCAGCTATTTCTGAACCTACAGTTTAAAAGGTGCTTATTTTAGAAGAAAGGAGACTCTATTGGCATTGTAAAGCTCTCACATTTTATCTGCCCCCCAGGGTGATTTTCTGTGCCTGTGCAGTTCAGCTGCTACTCTAGTGAAGTCAAAAGAAACTGCCTAAGGCTAAAAAACACAGAGGTGTAAGGCTTATCATTATAAGGTCTGAGGCTGTTCGACTGCACTCAGTCGTAGGATTGCATGTGTTTGTGTGTGTACCTGCATGCCACAGATGGGGTCCTCACACAGGTAGACTCCAGGTGACTGTCCATCCTGTAAGCTTCCAGTAGCTACTTCAGATAGTAAGTCCTTTAGGTTCTCTTCTTTTCCCCAAACCTACACACACACACACACACACACACACACACACACACACACACACACACACACACACACACACACACACACACACACACACACACATGAACACACACAAGATAATTCATAGAAGAAACTTCTTATTTTCTGTAAAAATCCTTTTCCAAATACATCTCAGACTAAACCTTACAGGAGAATCTTTATTGAAGCCTACAAATACTAATGTAATATCAAAGGCAAACAAACTTTAGTTGGTATCAGAAAAAAAAGCTCTAAATCAAGAAGTCCACTGCTCAAGATGGTGTGGGCATCGCCGATCACATCTTATATTGACTGTCATCTGCCAAGCACAGCTCTAAATAAATATAATAGGTTTGAGACTTCTGAGTCATAATCAGAGGCTGAAGCAGAAGACCTGCCGTCTGAATATGACATTTTCAAATGATCGTTCAATTTAGTGTGACAAAATGCTTTGTTATCCGTATTTTAGCATACACAAGCAATGTTAGCTCAGATGCCACTACTTGTTCTCAGGGCTATGACGCTTATTCTAAATAATGACTCCGTAGCTCTGTAGCATTAACTAGTGTTATATTATTAAAGAGCTCAACTCCCCTGCCAATGCTCAACACCCACTGCTGAAAAAAGATCACCATGGCCTGTACATCCAACACCAACATCAGGTCAGTAAACATTTGTGGTCATTAAAAGTTGGCTTGCAGGTGAGGCTAACATCAGGTGTAAACAGCTAGCTAAGTATAACCGCGCCTTATTCAGACCAGATATCAGAAAACTTAACAGAAACAAAAATCACACAGTTTGGATTGTGATTGTGATTGGAACACATTTCTAATATTATGAGCTGCTTAATATTATGTACATAAGACCTTACACATCATTGAAAAGGGTAATGTGTATTTTAATTTCACCTTCTTCCTCAAATGTCTTCATCATGGATGGAATCTGTTTAACTCTGCAGGGAACGTTTTAAATTAAGGTCTCGTCTGTAACACTGACCTCGACTGCGGAGACACGAACAGAGAAGCGTGCTCCTGTTTTTTCCTTCCTCTCGTTGATGAGCTTGAACAACCAGGAGATGGCACAGGGGATTATACCAAGAGTCTGCAGAGAGTCATCACGGCCGATCATCGTGTACGATTTACCTGAAAGAGACAGACAGAAAGATGAAAGAGGGGAAGGACGAACACCAAAAGATGGAGACATACATCATCAAAAGAGACTGCCGTGAATGTGTGTGTTTGAGTGCCTGAACACGCATGTGCGCATGGAGCCTCCAGATCTGTCCCTTTGAGACACAAGATGACAGTTTCCCGTTTAAACCCCACACACACACACACACACACACACACACACACACACACTCTCTTTCTCTCTCTCTCTCTCTCTCTCTCTCTCTCTCTCTCTCTCTCTCTCTCTCTCTCACACACACACAAACACACACACCTGCTCTTGCTGTCAGCAGTTGGAGATCAAACACACACCTAAACAAAGCCATATGTCATGACTAACAATCACACTGACACGAGCACTTACAGAGAATCAGAGGACATCAAAAGCCTGACTGGGATGCAGGGAGGAGAAATGTGCTCAGATTTGTTCAGAGGTAGGATGGGTTGGAGGTTGTCACTGACACTGTAACTTTACATTGTTCCCCCTGAGTGGTTCCTGTAGTGACTCAATTTATTTGTCAAAGAAAAGATGCATTTCATGATTTGTAAAGTAAAAAAATGAGGAGAAAAAAGCAAACATGCTCAACCAAAAAAGGTCATACCTAGCATCAGGAAAAGTTTACTACTTTAGTAGAGATCAAATTAAACCTTTATGGTTCTGTAAAGGCACAGACTGTCATGAAACCTCAAGATGCTGTTAAAGAGAGCATTCAATCTGACAATACACTGCTTTATAACAGCTTGTTTAACGCAACACTGGGTCATTCATTTTACTGATTAAACAGTTGATCTATTTTTATTTATTATATTAAGATGAACTCTCTCAGTCATAATGGCTCCATGAAGTGTCACCGCAATAACAACACAGCTCTTAAATAATACTCTCTCTGAGTGTGAGTCTCAACTTAAATGAATCATGTGTGTGTGTTTATGTATGGCTCTACAACGCTTCCTTCTAGTATGACTTGCCCAGGCGTCAAGATATGGTCATCTAGCTGACTCCTCCACTGAATAACACAACACTCCAACACAGTGATGAACACCACAAGCTGTAGGGCAGCATGTGTGTCCATGTCTGTGTCTTTGATGTATATTCCTGGTAATTGGTCTCGTGGAGCAGAGCTGCCGATACCGTCAGAGAGATAGTGAATTATGTGAGAGAGTGTGCAAGAGCAAGGCAGCGGTGTATCATTGGTTCAAAGACGCAGACACACACACTCACACACTCATCAGCATTACTAAAAGATGATCCATCTTAGGCCAATAATCCAATAACCCACAACAAAATCCCTCAGACGTGACTTCAAACTGGAGGATTAAACTATTTTCCTTAAGTTCATCCATTTATTTCGGTTTCATTTGGACTTTAATTTAATTTTTTCCAATTTAATAAAAACCTGGTTGCTCTTTGTGAAAGTGTAAGTGTGTGTACATGAGTAGACTTTCTGTGTGTCTTCAGTGTCTACAGCCGAGGGCCACAGGGCTCAAGATAAATGTGTTAAGTGTTACAGTCCCTATTTTAATTATGAAAGAGGTAATACCGTTATAATGCAGCCTCATTAAGCTCCATGGCCCTAGGTGAGCTATATCACAAAGAATGATCTCATCTGCAGCAAGAGCAGCCGCCGATTCAACTGAAAGCAGCAAGGACAGAGCGTCTCCATGGCATTATTAAAACAGTAAAACTGATTGAGAGCGCAAACTGCCTTTGATGGATTTCGCAGTCATATAAAGCACTTACATTTTAAAGGCCAGAACATTCAATTACACTTATCATCCCATCAAACACTGATAATCAGAGGTATGTTTGGAGGCATATTAGTTCAAGTCATGGTCATGTTACACAGTAAGAAACTTCATCATGAATCATGACACAGTCTGCATTTTCATCGGTCGAGATTGAAAGCTGAAAACATGAGAGCATGAAGAGAAACATTACACTGAGCTCGACAGGCTGTCTGATGTGTCGACATGTTGGGTGAGTGTCTTTGAGAGCTGTGGTGATATATGGGCATTAGCCTTATTAAGGGAGAAGTATGCAGGTTCTGCTCTCTGCAGTGTTATTCATTCTTCTACAGTATGTACTATGTGGGAAGCTTAAAAATGAAGCCTCATATAAAGGATGATGTGTCTTTGTTGAAATCGTTTCTGACTTTTATAAATACCATCTTTCTTATTCCTAGTAAAAGCAACTGTGAGGAACTTTTTATCTTGTGCAGATTTTGGCGCCCCTTGTGGACAAAGCAGTTTGTCTTGTCTCTTTGTGGTGCTGTCCTGTACATGTGTAACTTTCGTAGTGTTCTCTGACAAAGAATACCATCCTGTGTTTTTAAACATCTTTACCTGTCACTCACAGTAAATCTTTGTTATGGAAGCTGTTGACAAAGGCTATTCTGGCAGCCTGCTGTAAATCACCTCATCCGACACAGACAAACAGGCATTAAAATTACTACATAGAAACATCAATCTTGGGGGCGCTGGTAGCCTAGTGGTTAGAGCATGCTCCCTACATACGGAGGCTTTAGTCCTCCAAGTGTGCAATCCAGGTTTGAATCCGACCTGTGGCTCCTTTCACGCATGTCATTCCCCACTCTCTCTCTGAAACCTGACTCTATCCACTGTCCAGTCTCTAAATAAAGACACAAGAAGCCCCCAAATAAACCTTTAAAAAGAGAAGAAATATCAATCTTCTTCATGGCGGTCGTGTTTTTTCATAACAAGTTCAAACTCCAGACAGGAGCTTTAAACTCTGACTTGTGCTATAGTTGTGTGCTCTCGTGGTTTTCAGTGCCTTTTTATTTGCCTTATATTAGAGAATATACTTAAGCGCTTAGAGAAGTGTCTGGCTGTGAGACTATTTTCACATACTGGTACTTGGTATTATGGTTCAACATGACATGCATAAACCCATAAAAAATAATTAAAAGGTCATCATTTGTGAAATGATGAACACACTTGTTGTGCATCAAAAACACCCCATATGATTCCATATTTTATCTGGATTTGATATACTTGGTCCAAAAATATTTGATAGTCTTAAACAGCTCTTTAATTAAAGATTTCCTTTTGGAATCTAAACTGCTCTATCTGGAGGTAAACTTGGGGTATTATTGAAACTTAAATTCATCCCTCTTAACAATTCATCGTCTGACTGCTTTTAGATTGTTCCCAATTGTCTTGTGTTTTCTGAGCAATCACTCTGAGTTACATCAATGTTTGAAACAGAAGGAGCTGAAGAGTTTTTAAAAAAATATGCAATTTTTCTTTCACTCAATAGCCAGACAGGGAAGGCCAAAATTAACTGACAATATTAAATTTTTGCCATAGTGTTTGATATGTTGTTTGCAGGTTTAAAGATCTAACTTAATTGTTTTTTGTTCAGATAGCTCAGTCCTTAACACAGGGTGGTCCCTGCTGAACTGCAGCATTTAAATTCTGTGCTTTGTCCTTTGCCTGCGGTTCAAGGGGACTTACACATTGGATGAAGATCACAAGCCAGGAAGGATAATGCTGCTTACATGTACAGGGATAAACACAACAGGGGCCGACCCAGGATTCAGGAAAAAAACCAGTGTGTGTGTGTGTTTGTAGTGGGTCTTTGGTTGTGTGTGTGGGTTTGGATATGTGGCAGTGTGCAGTAAGAGGTCCTGACCCTTTTTAAGACAGCTTCTCTAAAAACCATCCTCAGAGGGATTAGAGAGGGAGCAAAGACGAGGGAAACACAGACAGAGTAGACTAAGGATGCTTTCAGCCTCAGCAGACACTAATCCTCTTCTTTCTCCCTCTGATAGACGAGAGCCAGAGAGACACAGCCGAGTGACACACTGTCAAACAAACATTCAAAAGATGACTCACATGCCACACTTCCTATAATTTGCAGTCTGTGTGCATGTGTGTGAGAGTGTTACCGAGTTTGGAGTGTCCAAAGCAGAAGACACAGCCGTCTGCTCCATTCACCACCGACTGTATAACCTCAGCAACCGTCCCTGCGCACACCTCCGCCTAGCAACAGGCAGACAGAGAAGAATGAAGAGAGATGAGAGAAAATGGTCACAATCAGCATAAATACCTGAAGGTAAAGATGTATTTGGACAATCTGAGCATTGGTGAGGTTTTAGTTGTTTCATACATTTATTTTTGATTGCCATCATGACTGTTTACTTCTGGATGACTATCTGGAGGTAGATTCAAAAATAAGAACTCTATTTATATATGTTTTCCTCATTAGTGTCACTAATGCTGCATTCATGCTATGTCAACAGCATGGAAAGTAAGAGATAGCATCCTGATATTTCAAATTGGGAGTGTTTGTTCATTACTCCAAAACAGTCCTTTTTTTAAAATTCAAAGCATTAAGTCCCACCTGATGGTTTTCTTTTGAATCTGAAGTAACGTTCCTATTGAATATGTGTGGCTGATCACTACCTAGAGAAAAAAAATAGCCTGCAAAAAACAGCATTCAGCTTGTTTGATGAAGTAAAACATTTGAGTAAAGTACGAGTAAGAGGATAAAATCAATACCACTCTTGTGTCTGTTATAAGTTTAAATCTGGAACCAGGAGACAGTTAGCTTAGCATTAAGACAGAAGATATGAGATGCCTGACTATGTCCAAAGTCCTGTGAGCAATAGTTACAGTAAACTTAGAAATAAACATACCTTTACCTGTTTGTATTCGTTACACAAGCAAAAACCTAAGATTTTCCATTTGTGGTTGATATGGTGTTGCATGCTGGAACTATTTCCTGGCTGGATCCAGAGACATCTGGCTACTGGACTTTCATCACTCTGAACAGAGCTGGGCTAGCTGTTTTCCCATGTTTCCAAACTGCTCAAATATCCTAAGATAAGTGGGTGCTGACTTAATATACAGAAATGACAGTCGAGGTGTTTTTTCATTCATTCATTCACTCTCAGCTTAAAAATGTTATTACATTATTTCCCAAAATGTCTTTCTACTTCTTAATTATTGGATTTTATTTAGATGTAAGTGCCAGAGTAAGTAACCAGTTTGTCAACACTCTTTACATGTAAAAGTTTTTTAACCTGGAGAAATATTTTGGCTAGTTAAAACATTTCTGACTTGAAATACAACTGCAAGCTTATAACCTCAGACACTCGTGACGTGAATTATTCAAGCCTTTTGTGTTTCTTTGCAATCGTCTTTATTTAAGTGGTACATTAAAAAACAGTTGTGAAGATCAAGATCAAATGTGAGTAGATTTGTTTCTTACCTGTGAAGCATCTGGAGGGAATGCTGCGTCAAAGGTGAACATCTTTGGAGGGACCTGATTGGCTCCTAACCTTTTCTGGGAGGCGGTGCTTGGTGTCTGATTGGCTGAAGGGTCCATGATGGTGATTTGTTTTTTCCTGGGATCAACTTTAAGGAAGGAACTGGACTCTGCTGCATTGGACTGAGACACTGGGCACACACGCACCATCACTTTCACCTGAGGGTAATACAAAGAAAAAAGATAATCAGATACAAAAGTTACAGAGTTAGTGTGTTTGATTGGGGGGGTCTCTCAGGAGGCAGGACATGTCATATTAAGAACTTAGGAAATAAGGCGGAAGAAGCAACAGCAGAGTTCCACACTATGATTACAATTTTGCCTTTATATCAATGCAAGGTGTAGTTTGACTCGTGTTGTCTGTAAAAGACAACCACATAACTAGTCATGTGATGGTGCTGCATCTCCCTCTAACCCACTGGTTCTGCTTGAGGTTTCTGCCTCCTAAAGGCAGTTTTTCGTCGCCACTGTAACTTTGCTAAATGTTTCCAAGTACTGAGCTCATGGTGGATTAATGTTGGGTCTTTGTTAAGAATATATCAAGGAGTAAAGTCTGGACCTGCTCTTTTTAGAAAGTATCTTGAGATAACATTTGCAAGGAACTGGTGCTATATACATAAAGATTGATTGATAAATGTCATCAACCACTGAAGTTTCTTAAATATTTCATGCTGTATTCACACATCAGCTCAACCCTAAGTTCACACAGAAGGGGGCTGTCACGATAAAGTCTGGGTGAAAAATTGCATTCAATTGGGAAAATAGTCAGGAGTCTTGTATATGTGTTAAAGTTTTATTACAAAATAAAAACAGCCACTGATGCAAAAGTTGAAAATAAATACCCATATTTAAATTATTTATGCAGCATGGCTGGCTCTAAGTGAATTCATTACCTTTGTGTTTCTTGAAACAAGACTGCAACTAACAAGTACAGAAGACAGAATTCATTAATGCAAACAAATTGTAAGCTATAACATCTATATGTAGCCCTGGGTAATTTAAATTACTCTAAATATTCCAAAACAAAGGTTCTGTTGTCCATTAGGAGTTTAGTATAAGTTCTGGTTGTGAATAAATGTGTTTTGATCATGGTTTTGATGTTATCTTGGTTAATTTAATGTGAGTAGGTTGTCTGCAGTGTACCTGGCTAACGTGGTGTTTACCACATGTTTCATTTTAATGTATGGGATTCGTTGTTAATAAGTCATGTCACTTTCCCTGTTTGGTGATTGGCGGAGGGGGCGGGAGTTAGCTATAAGTATTAGTATTGAGAGGGTATGACATTTTTTTCCCTTTTCAAACCTTGGTGATGTTTTTGAATTTACATAGAAATAACTCATCAACGTGTTCAGTTACACGACTTGCTGCTCTGTCAATAAAGGTTTTTTTCTTTTTCAGTTCAGCCATGTTGGCATCTGCTCGCTCTACCAACCTAAACTTTTCCCTCTGAGTGAACCTTCCAAACTTGAATCTATAAAAAGATGGATTTTCCGAGGGATTTTTGCTGAAAGGCATATGAACTCTTCTGCACCTTCCCCGCGACAAAAGACTCCCAAAGAGTCCCAACATTCAGTTTGTACGTTTCTTTAAGGCTTACAAGAATAAGTAGCCTACATGCTCTCTTTCTCTCACTCCCTCTATGCACATCTTATTTACCTTAACTGCCCCCCTCTCTCCTTTTCTTCATCTACCTGTTACTCTCTGGTTATCTCTTTTTTTTTCTATCCTAAATCCCTTCTTTTTCTCACCCTCCTCTCTACATTCAGCTCGCTGACACATATCAAAAGCCTCAAGTGCAGGATTCCTGTTCCAGCTTTATTTCCTCCTCCTGCTCTACCTTTCCTCCCACTCCTGTCACAAACTGTTAGCAGCCGCAATTTAGCGCCTGACAGCTGCTGTTGTTTTCTTTGATATTAGAGACAGAAAACGCTGCGTCATCCAATCTGACTGAGCTCCAGAACATTTTAACATGTAAACAACAATTTATCTGTTAGTTAGAGCTAATTTAAAGTTTGAAGTTTGTTTCTAGCAGTTTATTATTGCTCTCTTTCTCCTCCTCTGGATGATCTGGGTGAATAAGCGTTTGTCTCTTTTTCTTTGATCTCTCACTGACTTTGTTATTCTTTTTTTCCAGTATGTCTGTCTTCCTCTCTCCATGTTTGGCACTTAAATTGTCTCCAGCTACATGCAACATGAAGAAAGATCTACCACAGATTTTCTCCTCTGACATTTGGGAGATTGGTTTGGTTAAAGCAGATGAATGGTTCAGAGTGTCAGGTGGATGAGTTCTTTATGGATTCACTTTAAACCCTACCAAATGTCTCGGCGTCTGATCTGAAGCCATCCTGATCATCTTATATACTTCATATTTACACTGTGACATTGAATGGATTCTGAAGCGTTCATGGATAGAAGAAGTCAACAGAGTGGTCTTATTCACATGTTGTGTGTTCTTAGCTGGCTTGCTAACGTTAGCTTCAGAGTCTACTAGCTTATACTGTAGTTGGTGTGCAACCACAGTTCTCAGGCCAGGTCTTCTGGAGAGCTTTGTACAGTCAGAGAAAACTGGCAGCTGGATTATGAATAAATCCCTCCAATAAGTAGGTCTGTCTGTTTATTAAACTCAATGTCTCTCTTCGATTTCCAAAGAAGTAGAGTGGGATTTATTTTTTAATTAATATGTATAGAATAATTCTTAGTAATTTGGTCCCTACCAATTTAGTATTTCATGTTTGAAAGTTGCAATCTTGAGAATCACAGTCTTGTTTCCTTTGGCAGCACCTCTGGTGATAAGTGGTAGTGCAGTTTTTTTATAGCCTCATTCTAACAGATTCTCAAACCAGGTCCTCGTTGATGGTTTCAGCTGTTCGTCCTTACCTGAGTGACTTACTGCCTTCTTTTTCTTTAGATTTGAACTGGATTTTGAAGTTCCATCATCTTGAGTCATTAATATCGTCTATGTTTGTCCAAAGTAACCATTTGTCACAATGCAGTAGAGACCAGAGAAGGCACTACATGCTTCTGCTTTCTCTCTGCTAGGCACAGGACACAGCTTGACATTTTTTCAAGAGAATTTGAATTTACACCAAGCATGTCATCTGCACATATGCAGGAGATAGAAATAAATAGTCATTAGCTTACTGCAGATGGGAGCCAGGATGTCATCAGCACAGCTAGCGTTTCGCCTGCTTTTGCTCTCCACAACGGACAATTTGTCCTTCATACTTCAAAGCCTGCTGATACTTGATCGGTCAATACTTGGACTAAAAATGTTCTACAAATGGAAACAAGAAAAATGTTCATGCAAGTCCGTTCTCAAGTGTACAGGTTCTTTATTTTCTATGTAGAGTCAGTAAACAGAGATTAGTAAGCACTAGGCTTAATGGCCTCAAATCCTCGAGATTATAGTCTTACCATCTTGAACATTTTGGTCAACTATCAAAATGTTTTTCTGATAATGTTCCTACCTTCACACAACCTTGTTATCTTAATTTGTGTTCACACTGAGAGCAAATTAAAGCAACACGATAACATATGCCAATACCACAGTTAATGATATCTAAAAACAATAGAACAATCTGAGCCAGTTTGCTCCCTGTTCTGAACCATTACCACGCTGTGTGAAATCCAAAGCAGTAGTACTTCATGGTATATTGGCTCAAGCTTGAAATGCTGACAGCACAAACTACGTAGATTCTTTTGGACAAGCAAGTATCAGGCTGGCAGACGTAAAGGGCTGAATGTCTGATGAACAGCAAAGCTGCTGACAGTATATAATAAACAGGCTGACAGGCAGAAGAAATGCAATTTCCCATCCTTACATTCATGATGTTACGGGTTGACACAAAGTGAATAAATACATGTTTAGGTTTGGCCTTCGTGAGACTGGGGGGGGCTCTGCATATCCAGGTTTTGCACTAAATCCTTGAAAGGACACAATGTATTGACAGCATCCTTTTATAGATCTAAACCCTGAATGAGTATGCAGCATCTGTGTGTTGCCTGCCTTTCTTTAATACTGTACATGGTGGAAGAGCTTCTGTATGTACTCTATCGAAATCATAGTAAGATGTGTGTACCTTACCTTACCAAAAAAGTGTGCTGTGAGGGGAAAAATGTTTTTCAGTATACCGGTAATCTGTTTTTAAAGGATTTTGCTATGTGTATTAGTTCAAAACAGAGTATGATTTTGTCATCAGAGCTTTGAGGTGCAGAGCAGATGAAACAACTTTGTTTAAGCTGCTCCTGGGAGGCGAAAGAAGAGGGGACCAGAGATCTGTTTTCTGTTTGTGCTTGTTAGCGCAGTTGAATCATCGTCTGAAGTGTGAATCTACACACTGCTTGTGGTTAAACACCATCATGGGATCATGAATCGCATTGTAATCCCCAAGGCACTCCAAACCACACAGCACTCCAAGGATTGAGCAGTCACATAATATAGACATGCAATCATAAATAAAAAAAACAATGTAGATGCTGAAGATAAACCAATAGCAAGCAGGTGAACTTCCTCACGTTTGAAGAGTACGTCAAGTGCTAGAAACACAGATAATCTATAATACTGCTATGACATAAATACCAAATGTATGTTGGAGAGCATGTGAGGATTTTTTTGGATTGCATTATTGTTGTCCCCCTCTGTGGGCAGAGCAGTACCTCTGCTGATCTTGTCCTGTGCATGTGCACATTCTCTGATGAAACGCATCAAGCTTTCCATTGCTGTCAATTGTATCCCTCATTGTTGATTTTTTCTGTAGAATACTTACTGTAAACAAATGCAGCTTGCTTTTAATCTCCTTGTCTGACACATATGCTAGGGCAGTGGTAAAAAGCTTTAAAAATGACTATCGAGAAATCGCCATTCTGCGGTGCTGGTTAGTTAAACAGTTAATTTGCTTTGTTGTTCTTGAAGCTGGAGGCCCGGGTTCAACTGTGTCTGATAGGACTGTGTTCAACCTGTGGCTCCTTTTCCACAAAGAATTCCCCACTCTGTCTCTCTCATCCAGATTTCTGACTCTATCGATTGTCCTATCTGAATAAAGCAATACAAAAAAAATCTATGAGTATTCATTTCAAACTTTTTGAGCTAAAAACTCCTCACAGGAGCGTCAAGCACCTTTCTCTGAAATATGTGAAGAAATATCTGTCCTTTTTTTTGCTGCAAACAATTTGCTATTTATTATTTCATGAAGTGAAACAATCAGGCAGATCAAGTTATACTGAATAAACTCACCTAGAATGATAAGTGCTTTATAAAATTGAAAGCCCCCCCCCCCCACACACACACACACACACCTATTAAACCACATTAACAGGCTTTCCTTTGGTTGCATCATTTAATGACCAAAGGCCATTTAAGAGCGTAAGCTCAATAAATTGTGTGAGTGAGTGTGTCTCTTTGTCTGAAAGTGTTTGTGTTACTGTCTCTTCAGAGGAAGGTAATTGTGTGTGAGTGTGTACACTTTAAAGTGTGTATAAACTGAGATGCCACCTGAATACAATAAATATGTAACCATGGTGACCTGGGAAAACAAGGCTAGGTGAGTCTTCATGTCAGGTCAAGAGTTTTAAAGCACTACACAAATACACACACATGCTCACACTTAGATTTAGTGTTACGCCCTCTGCTGACCCCAATAAAAGAGCCCATCACATCAGTAAGAGCCTGAGGGAAGGATTGTACCGTTGCACGCTTTACAAGGCGTAACTCATAAAGGTTCCCCCCCATGAGAGCCCATTTCCTCTTCATGTTTGAGTGTGAAATCTAAGAGTCTCCATGTGTGTGTATTTGTGTGATGTATAAATGGGGCCATAATGTGTTTCATGTCAGTTTTTAAAAATATTGAGGGTTTATGTGAAATGGCAAGAGTCATTCATGGGTCTATCAACCTAAAATGAAAACTGTGTGGAGTTGACCACCAAACAACACAGAGTTTAATAATCTTAGGATTTAAGATATGCTATTTTATATTTGTCTGAATTTCGATACACATATTTGAAAAAGATACAATCTCTGTTATCCTTTGCTCAATAGCACCAATAAGTACAGAAGCTTTGACAAAACAACAGATCTTCAGTCTTTTTATTAAACGAATACGTTGCAAAGCAAATACGTTGGCAACGATTCGGTACCCTAACGTCGCCAATGTACAGTGTCCAGGAGTTTCCCTGCATTGTTGGGGCTGGTAATCAAACATACCACATTTTGGGTGCCTAGGACATGAATTTTTTCTGCAGTGGTATTAAAACAATATTTGTTTTTCTTTCTAGAATTGGATCGTGACAATCCTAGTCCATATGTGAGGTCAAACCCACACCCACAATATTCTCGGAGGATTGCTGGCCTAGTTCCATTTGTGAATCAATACATGATGCAGAGTGCCTCTATAATGTGCAGGAAGAAGACACGGCTAATAGAGCTTTTGTTCTGATTAATAGAAGAGAAAGAAAGACTTTCCGGATGTATCCGACGAGTGATGAAGGAGAATAATGAAAAAGAAATAGGTCATTTATAACTCTGCAGGTATAAACACAACTTTCTCACAGTGATCTCACATGCTGTCCATCTCTCTCATGATCCCTCTCTTCCTCTTCTCTTTTTCCTCCTTTACCTCTTTGATGTTATAGACGTTTCACATCCCTCTTTATGTGTGAGAAAGATCATGTTGCTCGATAGCGTTGTCCACCCACTCTTTTCCCTCGGTTTCCTCCACTCTCTCTTTGTCTCATCTCCATCCTCTTCCTCTTTCGCTCTCTTTCCATCCCTTCCTCAGAACAAATGACAAGACAAATCACAGTCTCTGACTATTCCCCCCTCTGTTCTTGTCCTTTTCATACCGCGGTGAATACTGATGCAAGATGGTGAGCAGAATGAAAAAAAAAGAAAAATACGAATGGGGACATGGTGCTTGAGTTTCTCCTTCCACTTCTTTCCAAAATCTCTGGGGGAATATTTAACTTCTTATTGCTTTAGAAACAAGGTTACATATCTTTCCTGTCGCAATATGTGTTTATAACAATTTTCAAAACTGTCGCTGTTTCTGTTTAAAATACAATGACACGTCTCTAAAATATAGGTCTGCTGATGATGGCAAGCACTACTTAAGGGGTTAATTCCCATGCTAAAGAAAACATCTTATGACAGATGTTTAGGTGAAAGTCTTGTTTTATCTGTGAGAAACTGACCTGACCTCTTAAACACTCTTAAAGATCTAAAGCTTCCTGTTCAACCACTTTATGAACCACACTCAGACACAATCAAGTCTTTGAGCCATTTTTCAGTAAAGGAATTCAGCTATACTGCAACAAAACAATCCTGAGCCGAGAGAAAGGTGTTCAATAGTCCCTCACAGCAGTGCTTCATTACTATTGGCTGCAAAAATCAATAGGAGACTGAGACTGAGCTCTAATTGGTTCCCAAAGACTGCATCAACACACATTGGAGCAAACACACATATAAAGAAAGATAGATACAAATACCACATGGGAATAGGAAGTTCAAGGTTTGGATCAATTCTAATTTTTTCTAATGTATTCGTTCCAGCCCAGCTCACAGTGTGCCAAGACCCATGTCGGCTGTTCTCTGCTGGAAATGCTGCAGAAATCTTTTCAATCTGAGATTAGAATTTGTGTGATATTTAACCAGGATGAGCCACAACAGATCCTTATAGACCTCTTCTATGAAAATAAGAGTGACATTAAGGCATGTACATTTGGGTTACTTTACAGTCAATGCTAATTATTATTTTTTTTTTTATATACTTTATTAATCCCCGAGGCAAATTCTGATTTTACACTCTGTTATTCTAGAGACATGCTTCTCACAAACACAGGCCTGAATCACACACATGCACATACACGACCTGTGGACATGCATTAATGGAGAGATGTCAGAGTGCGGGGGCAGCCCACAGGAGGCGCCCCCTGAGCTGGTGGGGGTTCGGTGCCTTGCATAAGGGCACCTCGGCAGTGCTCGAGAAGTGGTCTGGCACCTCTCCAGCTATATTATGGTCAGCATCAGGACTTGAACCGGCGACCCTCCGGTTCCCAACCCAAGTCCCTACGGACTGAGCTACTGCCGCCCATAATTTTGTATGCATAGAAAAATTAATTCTTCAACAAAATTTCACATGCATTTTTATGTATCAAGTCACATTTTTAAATTCATTCATCTCTATCTAGAATTAAATACCAAGACTTCTGAGTTTCTTATTGTTTTTTTAAAACCCAACTTACACCCTGACACTTACAAAAGTATTCCATGCTGACAATTGTGTTTCCTCAAATTGTACATTTTTCATATTTGCTGAAACTTAATATTTTGAGTGACTAGAAGCATTTATTTTTTATGTTTTGTCCTTTGCCTTTATCAAGTAGTTCAACTGAAGAGAGCCAGGAAAAGTGGGGATGAAGGAGAGGGGAGGTCATGCACCAAATTGATGCGTCAGAGATAAACCAGCAGCCAGTGAGTGCCTCCGTATGGGGCGCCTGCTCTATGCTGCTAAACCCGCACCCAAACAAAAGCTGTTCTTGCAGTAAATTAATCAGGGAAGAGTGAAATGAAGGTTCACAAAAATCTATTGCTTACGTATGTATAACCTAAATCACAGATTCACCAGAGGAAGTGTTTAAATTTCGACGTTTGAATAGTATACAAGCTGCAAACAAAACACCCCGCAAAACACAGAGAATACAGTGGAAAATATAGTATATATGTTTGTGTGTGTGTGTGTGTGTGTGTGTGTGTGTGTTGGTGTGTGTGTATGTGTCATGCTCCAGCCCTGCCAATACTGACAGCATTAATATTTCATCTACAAGGTGGAACAAAGCGGCCAACGGATCCCCATAACAGACTCACTCGCTCATTTAGATACAAGACACACAGACACCCAGGGAGGCATGAAGACACATAAACGCCCGTGGAAAATCCACTTGCACACCCTCAGTCGTGACACAGAGACGCACACAGCTTGTGGCCTGAGAGGGATCGTAGCTGCTATTAAAAATTGATTAGCTGTCATAGCATCATTTTCCCCCCAAGGTCAAGTCGCAATCTGTGAGCATGCATGGGTGTGTGTGTGTGTGTATGAGTGTGTGCAAATTGTTGGCTGCAGAGATGAAAGAGGAGGGAAAAAAACTCCCACAGCCCTTCGTTGTCAGTCAGTTATGGAGAAGAGCAGGGAGGCTGGGGATAAGGGCATGTTAAGGCAGAAGATAAGACTTTAATTCTGTACACTATGAGAGATGAGATGAAGATAGATCTTAGAGCAGAGTAGACCAAGCCACCAATATTATGGTGCATCTAAAAAAAATCACATCCCTCTACCTATAGTCAAACTATATGTTGATCAGTTCTGATTCAAAGCTGAAATGAATCATATGTAGGAGACATCTTAAGGCCCTGACACACCAAGCAGACAGCAACGAACTAGTGGTGCCGAAGGCCGCCTGTGGCATCGGCGCACAACGCCTTTTGTCTTGGCGTCAGAACACACCGCAAAGAATACAGCCGACGGCCAACCACCACGTACGTTCTGCACATGCGTGAGAGGCAATAACTCTCCATGCCAGCAGGCGGCGTTAGTCTGTAATCGTCATTCCAAAAAGGTGAAACCGGAAGAGGACGAAGAAGAATGTGGATAAATAAACCGTTGTTATGATACGAGAAGACCATTTTCTCACCGCTGTCGCTCACCACTCGTATTAGGTAGCCTACTTCTAATCGAAAATGTCTGATAAAAAGTTGAAAATGGCACTGGCGTTGTCAGCCCGTTTTTCTTCTAGTGCACTGATTCGCTTGTCTGGACAGCCAATCAGAGAGATTCCTCTCACCCACAAAGCCGGCGACTGCCGACACCGATTCAACATGTGGAATCGGTCCAATAAAGGCCAACTGGGGCCGTCGGGTATAGTGACGGAGCTGGACACACCGCAAAAACTAGGGCGACGACTGCTCACAGACGGCTAACTGTCTCCTTGGTGTGTCAGGGCCTTTAAATAAAATACCAATGGGGCCGATGTAAGCCATGGAGCCACTACAACATGGCATGTATACTTGTGATCCTGTCTAGAAAATAAGAATCTGCAATCTCTGGATCCATCACCTATATCTGGTGTCAAATTAGTCATTGGCAGAGACGGCCAACTTGTCTGGGCTTTGGCATTACCTAACCAGTGGTTAGCGATAAAGGACTTCTAGGTATGACTTCATTTTGCAAGCCTAGCTAGCTTTTTACTGTCTGACAAGCAAGTGAAGCGGATTGTGTTCTGCACACTCATGCAGACTTCTCTTTCTAGACATTAATTAAAGCTGCATTTTTCCTTAGTTGACTGCAGATTGCATTACATTGGATTCTTTTCCGCTCCTTTTGCTCTCCACACAGACTGTGTTCCTGTGTACAGCCAAAGCTGGCAGGGTGTAGGGACTTAGGTTGCGAGGGTCACCGGTTCCAGCTTAAAGTTGTTTAAAGCCATTTTGAAATAATTTAAGACGTGTAAAAAAGCTATCAGAACATACAATAGTTTTTTTTGTTTTAAATCATCTACAGATGACGATCTAATTGACTGCTTCAGATTTTCCCCTTCTTTTGTGTTACCCTGCACTTCGTTCTCAAAGTGATAATACATTCACAGCTTTATTTCCTCAGCCAATACTCTTCTCCCCCTGCAGTCAGGGGTCTGAATGGAAGCCTCCCAGCTGGCTGATTTGATTAAAGTGAGACGGAGCTTGCCAACAACATGTAGAGAAGCAACGTGTGTAGAAATAACAGAAGGGGGTCTGAGATACAGATGCCAGTCAGCTAGTTCCATGGAGGGGTTCTGTTAAATTTGACATCCCTGGATGGAAAGGAGCTGAAACGTCTCTCTATCTTCTTCTCTCTATCTCTCTGCCAATTTTCTCTCTCTCTTTTTAGCACACACCCACCCCCCCACACACACACACAGCTGTGCATCTGACCTGTGCAGGTTGATTTCCCCTGGCTTTAGTTGTGATGTCTCAATCTTTTTTCTGCCATATTAACATCGGGGAGAACACTAACCCCCCATCACACTGGCAGACAAGCCCATGTATTCTGCAGGATGTAATGTATCGTACACACTTCCACCAGGGGCTTTGCAGCTTCCTTGACATCTTTCATTGTAGACCCTAATCCCATGAATTTGTGAGCATGCAAGCCTGTGCATGTGTGTGTGTGAATCTGTGCAAATGCCATTTCAGCATGAGGCCGACCCCCACTGCAGGTGACATTTTTACTGGAGAAATGTCACCCTGGCCCTTTCCTCCCAGTGTGTGTGTGTGTGTGTGTGTGTGTGTGTGTGTGCGCGTGTGTTTGTGTGTGTGTGTGTGTGTGTGTGTGTGTGTGTGTGTGTGTGTGTGCGTGCGTGCGTGTGTGCGCGTGTGTTTGTAGGGTGTGAGTGTGTTTGATTGGGTCTTGGTAAGCTTCAATTGATTTCACAGAAGAGGCGTGTTTTGTTCTAAATACCAGAATATTTTCCTGCCTAGGTATCATGTACTTTACCTCTTTTATTCCCCATTTCTTTACAAACTACATCAATAATGTCAAAACTACTAACTGAGTAAACATGTCAGAAATACTTTTTAAACATAGGTTTTAAAAAAATATTCATATGTAGAGGAATTGAGGTAGAAAACAGAAACCTCATTAAAGCATATTGACTGGAAGCAGTTATCCTGGTCCTTTCCAAATGTAACTAAATCCAAAAGTTTACCTCGTTAACATGTTTAACACTAAATTTGCCAAACAAAACTTCAAGATATGGGAACAAAATTTGTTGGGGTTTAATGTGCAATTTCTCTGCTACATTTTTTCTGTTTTTCTTGATGTTAAACTTCAAGCTAAGCTAAAATTCTCGTAGCTGAAGAACTTCATATTGAGCTTTAGATATTACACTTTTAAGTTCAACTCTTTTTACCTACAGGTGGAGCTATTTCTTTGCAATGTAATGAATACACTTTCTTAAACAAAACTACAATTACCTCAATGATGTAATGATGCAACCGGTGTAACCAAATTGTCTTAGTATTATATGTAAACTTGATCTTCTTAATTTAATATATGTTCGGTAAAGTAAAAGCAGCGGGACAACGCCTGCTGTGTGTCATGTTATACATCTTAAATGTCCTGTCTCATTAGTGAGTGCACCAAAGAGTTTATTTTTCTATACAAAGGTTCAGATTTCAATTTAAAATAACTTTAGTTAAGTTTAGCTGAAATGATCTTAAATGCCTCGGAAAAAAAGTATTAAATACAAAAACATTTTCACAAAAAACACATCTCATCTTGCAACTTTTAGAAAACATTTTTCTTTTCCAGTTGTCTCAGTTGATTCATGTGCAGGCTTCCAGCAGAGAAACAAAGTCACTACATAGCTAAATGAGTGGACATCTCAATCAGCCATGCCACATATCACATCAGAGTAATAACTGAGACAAGTCTACATGACTGTGAAAAGCGGCTTGTCCTACAGCTGTAATTGAACAGGAATAGCAGCAGGCATTTGTTCACAGAGTGTCGGGCCAGAAGAGCTAATCACTTCTATCACAGAAAATCATAGTGGGATGAAACAGAAGCCACAGTGATACGAGACAGGATGACAGACAGACTGTGTAGAGTTGTGTATGTGGTTCATAATTTTAAACTGTATGTGTTTTTTGTGTATGGATGTGTAATGGCTGTTGTGTGTGTGAATGCATGTGTAAATGCGTGAGTGTTATTTGTCTCCCTGACAACTGAGGGGACATCTGTCACGTCCATATGGAGAGAGAGAGGAGGACTGTGGCTCCGAAGACGAGTGCAGAGCAAAAACACACAACTCGTGCAAAAATAAAATGTGGAGCACCATAACTAAATATGATTTTAAGATTATAAGAATGACATATAAATAGCAATAATATGGATAGCATTAGCTGTAGCTCAAACAATGGTTTTTACACTTAAAATATGGAATTAAAATAATTAGTCTTATCTCACCAGCTTTGATATGCAGAAAGGTTTGGAACACAAGCAGCAAAGATCATGAGTCTGGCCTAAATCATAACTTTTTGAGTTTCCATGAAGGCAGATAAGTCAATAACAGGAAAAGAGGATCCATTTTTTATTCAGTATTTTTGTGTTTTTTACTAGAATGTATTTTAGTGTCATTCTGGATTCATTTCACCAGGTTATATTATGCTTTTACAAGTTCAATTGTATTGACATGAGAGAGCAGGTTTTCCCCTAATCTGGTATTTCATATAAATAGCACACAACAAACATGTGACAGAGTTGCCTGGTAGCTGAATGGATTCATGTCAAACAACATCGTCTTCTCTAGTTGATACCAGACTGTAATGGATGTTATACCCCTCTCTCCTCCATGTCTGTCTACATCTTCACTATCAAATGTCTAATACAGGTGGGGGAGAAAACCATTGAAAAAGTAATATTGTCACACATGAATGCCAGTAAACACAGACTGACAGGTGCTCAACAATCAAATAAATGCACACTATGTGTACATGGACACAAAAATACATCAGGGCGTGTGGGGTCCCTCTCCCTCTCTGTTTGATGTCTGTTTGATTTTGTCCTCAATAGTCATTCTTTTTCTAGTGAGGACACACACACACACACACACACACACACACACACACACACACACACACACACACACACACACACACACACACACACACACACACACACACACACAAGCATACGCAGTGAGCCCCTCACTCAAACTGTGGAGGAGGGGGCACTAAAAACTCATTACATGGACGATCAATATTGCACACACTTGAAAAGCATGAACCCCCCCTTCATCTACCAACACACACACACACACACACACACACACACACACACACACACACACACACACAAACACACGTTTCACCAAGCATAGGCAACGGTGACAGATGACTTTTGTCAGCCTGAGATGTGTTACCGTGGTAACCATTAGGCTGCATTCCGGTAGTACAGAAAGGGTGAAACGCTCACGGCCACCAGTATTTGGCTAAACTGGTCAAGGTGATGATTATAAACAGCAGCTCGATATTTTAGAACATAAGGAGTGGATCAACAAAATCACGTTTTGTTCTGCCACTTCGGGTCCACTAGGGGTCTTTCAATCCAAAGCATAACACGACACACACTGATTATGTTCTGAGGCAGCGAGGGTTGTCAACATTGTTAGATAACCACAATGAATCTATCTAACTCAACATTGTTATTCGTTATGATTGTGCATTACACAGCAGCAGGTAAAATAAGCTAACATAAACAGTTCAATGACACTTTTTTATCTCACTGACCTTTCATGTTGCCTTGAGCCTCAACAAAACATTGTGAAACATTGATTCAAATTAAGTTACACTGGTGGATTGAACAATGTGAAGTCTTGTGTCACACATGCCAAATGCCTTTTAAATACAGTTAACACACGTCACTGCTAACTGGGCAAGGCCGACTACATGAAAGGAAACAACCAGCAAACAGGAGTACCAGGTGCACCCCTGTCAGGTTGAACATACCCTCAGTGCTTTCTCGCCAGAGACAGAGACCAAATAAAAGATTAATTCCATTAATTAAATCAGAGGTTTCTCCAAGTTTTAACAAAGTTAAAACACGAGCAAAGATCCAATGACAAACACAACAACAACAAAATCTTGAATTTTAAGACAAATCTTAAAAGGTTTCTTTTTTTAAATGAATTAATATGAACACAAACCTCTGAATATTAATGCCACTTATTAATATATTAAAACGTGTCCAGATAAAAGTAACATATTAACAGACATTCATTTAGCATCAACAGACTCATAACCATGGAGGCTAGATCTGTTTTTAAACTTCTGTAAAGCTCTTTCAAGGGCTGTGAAGGTCTTAAGGAAAGTGCTTAAATCAAGCCAAGGAAGATGAGTCAGCGATGACATTCATGTTAATAATCTTTTTGGCATACCAGATGAGTAAAAACAATTTTGACTAAGGTGAGATGCTTGCTAGATGATCACTTTGTGAATCAAAAGTGATGCATCAGACTCACTTCAGGTTAGTGAAAACAAAACAAGACTGTCACTTCCCGGAGAGACATCAAAGCAACATGTTCCACTTTATAGCCAGGGCTCTGACATCATTTTCAACAGCTTGTCTCGCACACTTCACAGTAAGTCAAATCTTTGTTTCGAAGATTTGACTCAAATAATAAGGTGATATTAGTGAATGAATATGCATGTATGAAATAATTGGATTTCTGTTAAACCCTGCAGCAGAATAAAACACCTTTTTTTGTTACCTTTCCAAGCCCAGGGGTGTCTTTGATTTTGTTGGCTGCACGGAGGAGGCAGGGTGGAGCCGGGGGAGGAGCCATCAACAGGGCAGCACTGAAATTAGTGGGGAACAGAGGGGGGTCACATGACGGTGATGATGATGTCACTGGGGCTGTCACAGCGGTGGTCTTCTGCTTCTTCTTCTTGGACGCCAAGTTCAACTTCTGTGCAGCTCTAAGAGAGGAGAAGTAGGTTGGAGACAAGAAAGAAAGAGAGGGAAAACTGTAATTTGTTACTGTATAACAACAAACACAATAAACACTTAATGGATGAATATAAGAAGAGGAGGAAGGACAGGAAGGATGGTGGAACATGTGCATGCACGCACATGGGTCCATAATTACAACCTCTTAGTTTACCACAGTACAACCATCGCAAATATGCTAATTGCAGAACGCCATTACATGCCCAAAAAATGCATGCATGCACGCACAGACACACACAAACACACACACACTGCAGTTTACATATGTAGCAACATCTGGATGGGGAGTGGTTCATTTGCCTTCTTGCTGCTCAATCCCCTGCAGCTTTCAGCTCAAGAGGAGCGTCTGAAATTTATATTTGAATGTCCTCCATCTACTTTGCGCTCCCCAGTCGTTCTCTCCTTTTAACTTCCACTCCTTTACTTCTAAATCTCCCTTTTTTCTCCTGGCTCATGTCTTTTCTTAGCTCAACACAGCAGGTACTACTTCACATCATCCTCTAACTTTTCCCTTCCTGTTTCCAACTCACTTTCTATTATGTCCAGCAGAAGTACTGCATATCCATGTATCAAGCTGAATTTCTGTGTTAACCTACATAAGAATAATGTATGGTTAATAAAAAGAAGGCAAAGAAACAGTTATGTCCAAGTACCAGTGGTAGGAACTAATAGTTTGGGCCCTTTGTCAAATTTCAGTTTCAGAAAAAAAGGAATTCTACCCTTCAACACTTTACACTTATTGTCAATTTATTTTGAGGTCATAAAGGGAAAATCTCCAAGATTTCTAATAAGGGAAACATTACAACAAAGTCCAAGATGTGAATCTGATGATTATGTATTAGGACTCACTGTTGCTTTCTTTCCTTTCCTTTCAATCAGCCAACAAACTCTCCAACTTATCTCACGAGCCTGTGTAGAGGCCAAACCCATATTTAGATCCACTGGTCTAAACTACTTAAACCAGCTCCAACAGCCATTACAGTGAAATTCTGCTGATGCATTGCTGCAACAGTACAGGAACACTTACTATTGTTTAATTATTTGATCAACTATACATCTTTACTTTGAAGTAGGATTTTTAAAGTCAGTTGTGGGTTTTTTTCTCCCGCTCTATAGCAAATGACTAATTAACATTCCAGTCTGCTATCTTGCTAGCTAGCTCTGCCTTCGTTCAATAAGAGCAACTTTCCTGGATGTCAGAATCTGAAGAATTTAAATGGAGTTTTTTTTTACGTAATTTTAGCATTTTGTTTTATTACTGACATTTTGCCAGAGTGTTTATTTGAATAAAAAACTTTAAATATATATATATATTTTGCTTTACATGGACTTTCAAGCAGGGCTTCTACTTGTGAAGCAGTATTGTTAGATTGTTATATTACTTATTTTGTGCTTTACACATCAACATTAACAACTCATAGGCAGTTACAGGCTGAGACAGTATAGTGCACACTGACTATGGCTGACCAGCACGATACAGAGACGTCCAAAAGGATGGTCTTACGAGAAAACCCAGAGACAGTAAATCAGCCGGCAGTATTTCACCCAAATGATTTATTGATATTAGTCAAAGTATTCACATTTGTCAGTGTAATTCCTTGTCTGGGATTTATAAGGCTACATTTCAAACAAGCAGACAGGCCGACAATCGGAGCTACATGAAGCAGCAGCAGTGTTAACGATATGATAAAATAAAAGAGCTCTAAAACTGCACTCTGGCAAAGATTTCTGCTCTGCTCTGCTTTAATCTTCCCTCACATATATTTCTATGGTTATAAAGAGCGAGAGAAGACCTTGTGCCCCGACGGTCTCTCTGTCAAAGAGCCATATTCTCACACCATTGGCTTTCAATTAACTGCAGCAGGTTACAGAAATGAGAGCGAGTGGGGGGAGGGCAGCGGGAGGGGGAGAGAAAGACATAGAAGAGAGGTAGGGGCGAGTGAGGAAGAAGAGAGGGAGGAAAGGAGCGGGAGTAGAGAGATGTGGAGCAAGTGACCCATAGAACGACGAAGCGTTTCACCATTTGACTAGCTCTCCCTGGAGATTTGTGTGTGAATCTCTGTGTGTGGGTGTGTGTTATCACAGTGAATGTGTGTGTGAGAGCACATAAACAAAGCTCCACAAAAAGACCACTAATTGTATTTTTCACTGGGTTCCGGCTTAACTTACATTTATGATGCTCACAACTGTTCATGTTACACGAAGAGCCTGTACAATAGATTACAGAAGCGATGCTTCAGGTGAACGAATATGCTGTTAGAATAACAATGTACAACTGTGGATCCACTTTCATGTTTTGAAAGCACAAATAGATCCTGTAGATGAAGAAACACTGGAGGTTAAATATTCCTTTCTAATGTGATAATGGAAACACCATGCTCCTGCATTGCTGATTCCTGTAGGAGAAGGTATAACTTTGATTGATTCATGATCATGCTTCTCTGCTGCTGGAGGGTCCTACTGGTCCCTGGGCAAAACATGGATTAGCTATTTTTGAGGGGTGGTTTTCATGTCTTATTCAAATATTTTCATTGACTTTTTTAATGTAAAATAAAAGGCAAATAACAGCCCCCACAAAATAAAGGGGGCGTTTGAACAACACGTTAGTGTTAGCCACTTTAGAGTTGTCCAGTTATATTTAAACTTCAGTACTTTTATTAGGAGATTTCAAGCCAAGGAGGTCCAAAAATGGCTGCCAGACCATATAAAGCCCTTGGGCACTTTCCTTGGTTGAGTATTTCATCTTCTCAAACTTGAAATGTGTCATCACATCATCTTTCACCTTCTGTGTGCAGAAGGGCTGACTTCCAATTCAAGGAAATAAGGCTTCAAGACAACAGTGATGAAAAAGCGATGAAGTAGGCAACAGATACTGCCAGCTAGCAAGTGACCACAAAGACCCTGCAATTACAGGGTCAGGGACAATCTCCCTGTCACAAATACAAAAAATATTAATAAAATGTGAAGATTACAGCTGAAATCCAATCATCAAGCTGTCCTCAAATGGTGATAGAATAATTGGAATAGCGAAGTACAATCTACTTGCAGCTCCGCATTGATTAGCACCCCCATCCAACTACTTGGCAATCAAAATCTTGGAAGGGGCTAACCGAAAGGAACCAGAGGCATGCACCAATGAATAGCCGAGATAAACTGCTAGGAGAGATTGTTTTTGTGATGTGTCCTTCGAATTCATCAGCTGCATCTATTTTTTAATGCATATTGTGCATCTATTTATGCGTGTGTAAGAGTTGGGACCAAATATCGATACGACAATGTTCATCGTCCTGACTTGTGTGATACAAATATCCAATCTATGATGCCAAATAACCACAATTTAAAAAGAAAAAAGAAAAACGGTCTCTAAACAGTTTTCCCTGGCCATTTGAAATTGAAATTGGAATAAAAAGAAGAAGAACAAGAAAGTTGGATAATGTCGGACAGCGGTGAAAAGAAGTTAAAGGATGAAGCAAGTTAATAAATAGGGGCATGTTATATTCTTCACTTATCAGATATCTAGATGTATCATTTTATATTTGTATTGCAATATATTCATTATCTCAGAATCTCTGTATGATGATATTATTACTGTCGGCAACGTAACACTATCATATTGTATCGAGAGTTACTCTGCGATTCCCACCCCTAGAGGATACGCTACATTATCTTGTTATTATGTTCAGTCACTTGGATGGTGTAATCGGAGGCAGCATGGTACAAACGTAAACATACACACCTAATCACTCAAACACACCAGACACACACACCAGCTAATTGGTAGCATTTAATGACAAGTGCCCGGGGATTTGGCCGAGTGGATCTATTCCAATCTAACCCTAAAGTGAAGGACCCTTGTTTTCCATCCATCTTCTCCATCTCTCCGTCCATCAGGTCTTCCATTGTCAACCCCCCCACCCTCCACCCTTTATTGTCTCCACTCATCTTCATCCTTCACTTCTCTCCCAAGCTTTCATTCCCTCCTCTTTCCTCGATTTTATTCCACTCTTTCCCTCATTATATTTATCCTTTTATCCTTAGCCTCCTTCTCCGGCCTCCATATATCCACCCATCCATCGCAGCATTTGTTCAGCCTTCCTCACATGTATTGATCCCTTCATCCCTTCTCTTCCTCCTCGGTCCCTTCATGTGTCTCTTTCTTGTTAAAACAGCAGCTCAGGTCACAACTAGGCCTGATACTAACATGCTGCTGCTTTGTTTCTCTCTTCCTTCACACATAACTACAAACCATCTGACTTGAAACACACACATAAGCACACAAACACACATAGCGCTGATTTATGACTAGTGTCTCCGGGCTGTGTTGCTGGCTCAGTAGCTAATTACATTCTATTTAACAGGCCGTCAGTGGAGGGAGATATAAGCAGAGACAGAGAGTGATGGTGTTCGTGTGTGTGTGTGTGTGTGTGTGTGTGTGTGTGTGTGTGTGTGTGTGTGTGTGTGTGTGTGTGTGTGTGTGTGTGTGTGTGTGTGTGTGTGTGTGTGTGTGCGTGTGTGAGGGTCAATAAGACTAGCATGTACAGAAGACCGGTTTACTGACACTATCTATATAGTGACATGTACATATACCCTCCAATTTACTCACTTACATGCTTTGTTGCAGTTGCAAAATAACAACATCTGAACAATACAATGTTAATATGCTGCTGTGCTGAACATGTGATTGAAATGTCCACATGATCCTTCAGGTTGAATTATATTCTCATAAGAATATGGCATTTTTTAAGATAACTGAACCCCTCTGCACCATTACTAATTTATAAGAACTTACAATAAAATGATCAGAAAGTAATGTTTATTGACTTCTTTTTTTAACACTAAAAAAAACCATTGTATAGGAACAATAGCTACATTTACTCTCTCTTGTAAAATCTGTAGTCATTTTAAACACAAGCTTAGGCTTCTTCTTCCCCGTCGAAGTAAAATACAATTTATTTCACTTTAACCTCCAAATAAATGTTGTTATGATGTGATCATGCAGGTGATATGATAATTTGTTTACTAACTGCTCACTTTCTAAGTCATCAATCAACCACAATGATTGGTGGCTAATTGCTATAGGGCCCAGAGTTCCTAACTTTCCAGTGAAGGAATATACATTTTAAAGGAAAGAACAGAGACGCTGCAGAATGTAAACAAGAGGCAGAGAAAGAAAGAGCATTCTCCTGTCTCACAGGTATCCATCCAAAAAACAACACCTTCCCAACCACCAATTCACATGGGACCTATTTATTTGCTCTGCTAGACCAAGAAACACACACACACACACATGCACGCAGACAGCCATATCCCAAAAGATCCAATACTACGAGCATGCAGTAAAAAATTCCTGCACTGACAGAAACCCCCTTCCCCCAGTGTGGGCAAATGCGCGCACACACACACACATACTCCTACATGTGAAATGGAGAGCGTGTCTTTATCCTCCAGCCTTAATTCCCTAGAGGGCCACTGCAGCAGCACCGGGGAGCTAAAGCGCAACTGTGTGAGTGTGACATTCCCATAGACAGATTGGTACTAATGCAAGATATTAGTCTCATGCACATTAGCAGAGGTAAAGAAAAGGTCATAGTGGGGACAGAAAAAATGTTGAGAAAAAGAGAGCCAAAAAGAAGATGTATATAATAGATGGACATGGAAGAAAGTGGAGAAAACAATTAGATAGAAAACGGAAAAAGGAGAGAGAGGAAAAGACCTGAAGTCAAGAGAAGGGATAAAAAGAGTAAGATGTGGTTGTAGATATGGTGGACACAAGGATGTTGCTATGCACAAGTAGTGAGCAGAGAGGGTGTGCCTGTGTGTGCGTGTGTGTGTGTGTGCCTGTGTGTGTGTGCGTGCGTGTGTGTGTGTGTGTGTGTGTGTGCGTGCGTGTGTGTGTGTGTGTGTGTGTGTGTGTGTGTGTGTGCGTGCGTGTGTGTGTGTGCGTGCGTGTGTGTGTGTGTATGTGTGTGTGTATAATAGGAATATCCGCATGCAGCCCACGTGTGAGACTAAAGACCAAGACAGCCATGGGATTTACCAGACCTGCATGGATGCATCCATCGACTATAAACACACATACATATACAAATTACCAATCAAAAATAAAAGGTGACAGAATGTGCATGTTGTTTTTGTGCCAATTAAACCAAATCCTTTTACACAAATACTAACACAAACAGACACACATACACACTCACTTACAGGAGATGCAAACACACTGTGCCTGTTTGTTAAAAGAAAACAAAACAACCACGTTTTTTTAGATTACATTACATATCCCATCGAAGAATAATAAAATACTTATACAGCCTAAAACAGGAAAGAAGACTGTCAGCTGCACACACACACACACACACACACACGCACACGCACACGCACACACACACACACACACACACACACACACACACACACACACACAGTGACACCTGCACCATCACACATACCATGTTCTTTCCTTCAGAAGGTTAATGCTCATAAATCGCCTACAGACAGCTGGCTGTATGTTTGGAATGTCAACCAGATGTGTGTCTGCTTTTGTGTCTGCTCGTGTGTGTTTGTATAAAATGGTGTGTGTGTTTGTGTAAAACAGCCTTGTTACCTGACAGTTCAGGGGTCATGGAAAAAAAGCTAAAGAGAGAGTGTGTGCACATATGTTTGCTGCAGCACAATTTATGAGTTGTGTCTGGTCACTGGTGCTTTGAAAGACAGACTGCACGATGTCCTCTAACCTGTCACTCATACATCACGTTCACACAAGCAAACACACATTGCATTATTTTCAGATTTCAAAAGCACACACAAGCACTTAACAAGATAATGAGCACAAAATCAGAGAAGATGTGATGGAGAAGAGAAGCGTGAAAGCGAGGAGGAGCAGCATCGGTATCATTTCAGAAGTGATTTAAAACAGCTCATTAAACTAAGCGTGTCAGCAATACTTCACGCACTGTGACGCACTCATCTCCTTGTGTTACTCATGAATAATTTACTCATTCATTTTCAGTCTGCCATGTTTATTCATCAATAATTTACCCATATACCCGTGTCTTATTTATGTTGCGGCATTCTGCATTTGTCTGGATTTGATATCACAGCTCATCGATGGATAGTGACTGGACAGTTCATTTATAAAATGAAAAAAAATAATAAGATAAAGGCGTCTGAACAATATTCAATATTATTCACATAGTCCATCACCTCCATCTTGTCAAATCCTACAATCTTCTTGTTTAAATGTGTATTCTCTTATTCCTTGTACTTTCTAAGACAACTTTAGAGACATCTGCAAAATGATGAAACTGGGGATAATTAGAAGGATTCATCTTTTATAAAAGCTGTAAGATGATCCTTGCTTTTACTGAAATCCCAGTGTTCAAATTCTCTGTGATTGTCACTGGTACCTATATGTAGCCGAATCCTAAAAATGCAATCTTTGTGGATCTTATTAGTAGCTGATCCGTAAAATGTCCCTCATTACAGTAACTTAACACTTTGATTACTTACCTTAAACACAAATACAAATGTTCATTTAACTTAGAATATACAAATAAAGGCATTTTACTGTCATTAAATAAACTCTCATGATAACTGTTGTTGTACATTATGTAATATGTATATTTTCCTACCTTACATATTCAATGTACTTGGGCTTAGTAACAAATCTACCTTAGATTAATAACATATACTACATAACTTTAAAAAAGTTAGTGTCCCAAATAAGAAAACGTTGACATTGGTTGATAGTCCTGTAGACCGTGATCCCTGATTTCAGCAACATGTCAGTATCATATCATTTAGGCAAACTGTCTGTGGTGATCAGATTTGATTAAGTCTTACCTGGCAAAAAAGGAGGCAGCAGCAGAGGTGGTGGTCGGAGCCGCCGTGGTTACAGCCGCAGTGTGTGAGGGAGAGTTGGTGTGCGATGATGAGTTTGTGTGTGAGGGTGAGTTAGTGTGCGATGATGAGTTTGTGTGTGAGGGGGAGTGTGTGTTGTAGCGGTTTAGGGCAGCTTCACTCTGACCCTCTCTGGAGGCCTCGGAGACCATCTGGGAGATCTGATGAGAGACAGAGAGAATGGGAGAGTTAAGGCAACGTTTACAATGAGTGACAAGAAGAAAAAAAGAAGACAAAAGAGAGGAGAAAGAAGGAGTCAATCTCTACCATTCTCACCCCTCCTCTTCTTCCATCTCCCACTCAGACAACTGTGATTAGAGTTTACTCCCTGATGACTTTGATGTCTGTCATTACACAAATGACGGACAGTTTTATGTATTTTAAAGGCCCATATGGGAGGGGCATTGTAAATCAGCGTAGGCTATAAATGCTGTAGTGTGTGGCATCAGTTTACTTGCTCCATACTTGTCCCTATAGAAATAAACACAAAATAAATAAACAAACACATACTGTATGTGTAGAGTGGAGAGCAACAGTAAATCTCGGCCCTTTGTTGTTCCAGATGGTCAGATGAGAGATCAGAGTCTGTGGTCCCACAAGTGTCCTGCTTTTGTTTTTCCATTCACTTTTTTTTCACAGTTGGAGGTTTTATTTTGCTTCATTTTCCAAAATATCTATCTAAAATAAATATATTAACTAAAATAGCCAAACAAACTTCAAGATTCAGTTTATTTGTCATCATGTATCTGCATACATAATACTCTCTAAAACCTTTTAATTGATAATACTTGTTTTTACAACCACAAGATAATGAGAGGACACATTTATCGAAACAACAGGTAAACCAATTGAATTTGATGTTCAATCTACTTTATGTGTTTTCCTTGAGGGTAACCTTGATATATTTACAAAACATTATGTCAATAATGAGTGCCAACCTCAGGTGTTGAAAATTCAGCAAATGCAGAATTGCAATAAAAACTGCAGTTCTGTGAGTGTCCACTTGAGGCAGGCTGCAAAAGCCAAGGACTCCAAATTAGTTCATTACATTTTTAATTGCCTATTTTTACAGCAGAATTTAACATGTTTACAGCCTGGTTAAAAAAACAAATGAGGTATCGAAGTTCATTTCCTTATTTGTACACACTGTACAGAGGGGAATTTTTTTTAAAACACATCTGTTCTGATTTTATTAGGCCAACGAGTTATACTTAGATTTGCACCATTAAGGGCGCGGCTGTGGGTGCATTGTAGCTGTTAGCCAGGAGGCTTAAGGCCTTCATCAGCTCCATGTCTTTGCCTGTTACTAGGTTGATCGAAAGTTCGGTGTAGGTAGCATTTCCACTGTGGTGAGCGGCATCATAAGTCTTCATAATAACTCTTCAGACACCAATGGGTGACATCACTAAGACTACTGCATGTTTCATACAGTCTATGGTCAATAAAAACTGTGAAGTTATATTTGGTCAATAAATAAACATAAAAAACTGATCACTAATTTACTACTAAAGAATCTCATTTTAAACATTACGAATGTCAAAACAGGTGTATATATGACTGTACGTGTGTGTGTGTGTGTGTGTGTGTGTGTGTGTGTGTGTGTGTGTGTGTGTGTGTGCGTGTGCGTGTGCGTGTGCGTGTGTGTGTGTGTGCGCGTGTGTGTGTGTGTGTGTGTGCGTGTGTGGGTTTTCCTTGGCAGATAGCAGATAAACTCTCTACAGATCACACTGAACCATGGCAGCAGAAAATGTCTGGGTCACTGATAGACAGAAATAAATAAACAAACAACAAACACACCATCCTGCCTCGGGTTCTCTTCTTCTTTCATCTTTATTTTACCTTTTTTCATTTGTTCATCCAATGTTTTTATTATTGCTTATTGCCTATTGAATTTCATTCTCTCCGTCCCTTTCCTCTACCATCTCACACTTTTCACATCTGTACCTTTTTATTGGATCATCCTTCATGGCATTTGTCCTTTATTAGATAGAATAGAGGGAAGAAGGACGCCGAGGACAAGAAGAGAAACCTTTGAACTTGTAACAATGTAAGGAAATGAAATTTGCTGGCATGAACGAGTTACACTTTCATCATATTTATAGTATATATAACATATTTCTTACTTTGTGTGCTGATAGGATGTTTTGCACACCAACACACACAAAGAAGAATTTCATGACACATTAAACTTCTTTGTGTGAATGTCTGTGCTGCAACATTGTCTCTCCGAGAGTGCACAGCTGTGTGTGTATTTATGTGGTCATGTATGTTTGTGTGTGGGTGTGCAGGCGATCTATCCGTGAAATAGATATGGATTATTGATTATAGTTCTTTATGTTCTGCCACCAGACAGTCAGCAGAGCAGCTAAATCACTATCCCACGCTCCAATAAAGGAAAGAGAGCTTGTGTGAGAGTAAATCTAAACGCATGTATGTCTATTGTGAGAATCTCTGTGTCCTTGTGTCAGCGTGTTTATGTGTCTGAACTCCTCTGCACCTGTGTATATGTGTGTGTAAATCAGCTCCACTGTGTGTGTATATTTACTGCTGAGGGCTCCCGGGGTCCAAGCATGCAGCCTGCTGCCTTGATAAATTACCTATTGTAAATTAGATGCCTCTATAGTTTATATATCCTTCTCCCTCTCCGTTTACATGCATTTCAAATGCTCACGCCTAGCCTGCTACCCCTGCATTATTAAAGGGGTTGTGAACATACAGAACAAAAAGGTACATAGAATATCTTGCAGCTTGCTCATTTATCCTGATAAATGGGAAGAGGAAAATCCAACATAGTTTGGGAGAAATATGCCCACAGAGGCTTATTTCTAGAAGGTGGTGGAATAATATGAGGCGGTCAGCAGATCGATCTGCAGGGGCTGGACAGACTATGTTTTACTCTGCTGCCCCTCTGAATGTCCCCAAAAAGTGCTCTATCAATATCCTAGATCATTTTATACAATTATGAGATTCAACAGGTTTTACAGACCCTTATATCTGAAAAAGCTGTGGGTTGTTCAGTTTCTAATTATACTTTATGCATCTTTTTAAAGCAGCTTTGTCAGACAGCAGTGGCCTGTTGCACCAGCTCTGTATAAGTTCTGCCTTAAATTATCTTGTAAAGTCAACACTCTACCTTACGTTAAAACTATATGTTCTAACTTAAGTTATGTTGTTGTTTGGTTCCACCACAGCGACCTAAGTTTCATCTTCACTAGAGCATTTCGTCCAAACTAACCAAAATACTGTCGAAGATATGATGTTTTCACCATACCGCAATGTACATCTTAATTCATGATCTTGCTTCTAACAGATTTAAAGTTTTTTTTGTTTTTTTTAAGATTTATTTTTGGGCTTTTTGGGCCTTTATTGGAGAGATAGGACAGTGGACAGAGTTGGAAATCAGGGAGAGAGAGTGGGGATTGACATGCGGGAAAGGAGCCACAGGTTGGATTTGAACCTGGGCCGCCCACGTTGAGGACTATAGCCTCCATATATGGGACGTGCGACACCAGCGCCCCTTCAACAAGTTTTAATAAGTCTCTGAGGTCCCCAAAACATGTCTGGGAAGTTTGTTTCCAAAAATCCACTCAGAACCTGTATTTGAGCTATGTCAGTAAGCTGTGTCTGATCACGCCCGTCTCTAGAAGGGCTTGGGTGGCTCGGGTTTTCTTGCACCATGCTCAACTGTTCACGGTGAGAAGGTAGACTCAGAGAGCAGAACAAACACCTAGCTGTGGGAGTGTCACCGTCCTGGGGGAGGGGTTACTTCCCTTTGTGATGTCATGAAGGGAAAATCTCAAAACAGCCTGTTTGAGCACACATTTTCTGAAAAGTGGAGACAGAGACGGAGTGGATGGACTTTTCTCATAATTGGGGGGGTTTGTAGACAGACTAGTGTTTGAAAAACATGGCAAGGTGTATTTTGCATAATAAGTGACCTTTAAACTTAAGTTAACTAGCTAACCTTTCTTAAGTTAAGATATGCTAGTTTGTTAGCATAGTAGTGATGAGGTTCTTAGACATAAAACTGATCATTAGCAGATAATTTTCATATTAACAAAGTAGATGTTCATCTTGTAAAGATGTAAATCTTACATCGAGATGGCGCCGAGGAAGGTTGCCCCAATGTGTTGGTGCACGTTGTTTTGTCTGTTTTTGTGCGTTAAGTCAGTTTTATATCAAGATACATGGAGCTCTTTCACCAGAGAAGAGCTTATGAACATAAGGGCTACAACTCCACCGGACTTATTTCCCACTTTTCTAACGGAATCCGTGGAATTATTGGATATTCTGGTCAAAGGTGCCCTCACCTTTGTCGGCGCTGTGAGACGACGAAGGAGAGGACGCAGGGCCGGAGTGCTTGTGCGTCTCCGCCAGCGCGGACTACGCACCGCTCTCCCAGGCATCTTTCTCTCCAACGTGCGCTCACTGTGCAACAAACTGGACGAACTTCAACTACTGATGGGGAGAAACAGAGACTTTTTTACATCCTGTGTTTTGTGTTTCACGGAGACCTGGCTGTGTGGACTGATACCGGACTCTGCGCTGCAGCTGGCAGGATTCCAACTCTTCAGAGCGGATTGGGCCACACAACTTTCCGGGAAAAAAAAGGGTGGAGGAATCTGTTTCTATGTCAACAGTGGCTGGTGTTCGGATGTCACAGTGATCCAAAAGCACTGTTCTCCTGAGCTGGAATCTTTTTTCATTCATTGTAAACCTTTTTATTCTCCCCGCGAGTTCGCTTCATTCATACTGGTGGGGGTCTACATGCCTCCGCAGGCCAACGTGCAGGAAGCCCAGCGCGCTCTTGCAGACCAGATACTGTGTGTGGAGCGGACAAACCCAGACTCCTTAGTTATTGTCCTCGGTGATTTTAACAAAGGTAATCTCAGTCATGAGCTTCCTAAGTATAGATAGTTTATTAAATGTCCGACCAGAGAGGGAAATGTTTTGGATCACTGTTACACCACAGTCAGCAACGCTTATCACGCCGTCCCCCGCGCTGCACTGGGCCACTCTGACCACGTCATGGTCCATTTGATTCCTTCATACAAGCAGAAATTAAAGCTCTGTAAGCCTGTTGTGAGGACATCAAAGCAGTGGACCAGTGAAGCTGTGGAAGAATTAAAGGCGTGCTTAGACTGTACTGACTGGGATGCTTTCAGGACTGCCTCAAACAGTCTGGATGAGTACACAGAGGCTGTGACGTCATACATTGGCTTCTGCCAGGACCTGTGCTTAGAATCACGCACTACGGTGAGCTACAACAACGACAAGCCCTGGTTCACAGCTAAACTCAGACGGTTAAGGCAGGAAAAGGAGGTGGCTTTTAGGAGTGGGGACAGGGAGAGTTTTAAAAAGGCTAAATACACCTTTAGCAGGGCGGTGAGAGAAGCCAAGCGTCTTTACTCTGAGAAACTACAACAACAGTTCTCAGATAGAGATGCTGGCTCAGTCTGGAAGGGTCTCAGACAGCTCACCAGCTACAAGCCTAAAACCCCCCACTCTGTAAGTGACCTGCGTCTGGCCAACAACCTGAACGAGTTCTACTGTCGCTTTGAAAGACAATGGGACAGCCCGGAAACCAACGACTCCACTTCACAACTCACCTCCCCCACCACAACAGGGTCTCAGGACTCTCAACGAGCCCTAACAGCCCTCTCTCCCCACACCCCAGCGACACCTCTTTCAGTCACTGAAAGAGATGTAAATAAGATCTTCAAGAGACAGAACCCCCGCAAAGCAGCTGGACCAGACTCTGTCTCTCCCTCCACCTTGAAGCACTGTGCTGATCAGCTGTCTCCAGTCTTCACAGACATTTTTAACACCTCATTGGAGACATGCCACGTGCCAGCCTGCTTCAAGTCCTCCACCATCATCCCTGTCCCCAAAAAACCAAGGACCACAGGACTTAATGACTTCAGACCTGTCGCCCTGACCTCTGTGGTGATGAAGTCCTTTGAGCGCCTGGTGCTTTCACACCTCAAAGACATCACAGACCCCCTCCTGGACCCCCTACAGTTCGCCTACAGAGCCAACAGGTCTGTTGATGATGCTGTCAACCTGGCCCTCCACTCCATCCTCAAGCATCTGGACTCAGCAGGAACCTACGCCAGGATCCTGTTTGTGGATTTCAGCTCTGCTTTCAACACAATAATCCCGGCCCTGCTCCAGGACAAGCTCTCCCAGCTGAACGTGCCTGACTCCACCTGCAGGTGGATCACAGACTTCCTGTCTGACAGGAGACAGCAGGTGAAGCTGGGGAAGAATGTCTCAGACAGCAGGACCATCAGCACTGGCTCCCCTCAAGGCTGCGTTCTTTCTCCTCTGCTCTTCTCCCTGTACACTAACAGCTGCACCTCCAGTCACCAGTCTGTGAAGCTCCTCAAGTTCGCAGACGACACCACCCTCATTGGACTCATCTCTGGTGGGGACGAGTCTGCCTACAGATGGGAGGCTGACCATCTGGTGACCTGGTGCAGTGAAAACAACCTAGAGCTTAACGCTCTGAAGACAGTGGAGATGGTTGTGGACTTTAGGAAAAACGCAGCCGCCCCCAGCCCCATCACCATCGGTGACTCCACGGTGTCTACTGTGGAGTCTTTCCGCTTCCTGGGGACCACCATCGCCCAGGACCTCAAGTGGGAGCTGAACATCACCTCCCTCATCAAGAAAGGACAGCAGAGGATGTACTTCCTGCTGCAGCTGAAGAAGTTCAACCTGGCAAAGACCATGATGGTGCACTTCTACACTGCCATCATCGAGTCCATCCTCTCCTCCTCCATCACAGTCTGGTACGCTGCAGCCACAGCAAGAGAGAAGTGCAGGCTGCAGCGCATCATCCGCTCTGCAGAGAAGGTGATTGGCTGCAATCTTCCATCTCTCCACGACCTGTACACCTCCAGGACCCTGAGGCGTGCAGGTAAGATTGTGGCCGACCCCTCTCACCCCGCACATGGACACATAACACAGACTCTCATCAGCCCCACAGTCAGAAACATCGCAGTAATGTGAAGGCTGAAACTGTTTTTATGCGTTACATTAATGCTCACTGGACTTTACATTCTTTTTTCTCACATGCACTCCATTGCAGCTTGTAGATTTTTTTATTTTTTTATTATTATTCTTTATTTTTTGACATTTTTTAAATTCTATTGTTTATATTGGTAAACTTCTTATATTTTATATTATTTAAGTTCTTGCTTTTTTGGCTGTATTTCCCTGTTAACTGTTTTTGCACCAATACACCAAGACAAATTCCTTGTATGTGTAAATGTACTTGGCAATAAACCCGATTCTGATTCTGATTCTGATCTAGCTAATGCATTTACATAAGGTATTTATAATGACGTGTTAGAAAATGATTATGGTATTGTTATTACAGTTTCTAACACACAACATCATTTCTGAGTATTATCTAAAAAATGTTACTGTTAATTATCCCTAAGTTATATAAAATTACACAATTGAAATTCTATGATCCCCATTGGGATATTAGGTCATTGCAGCAGGAGAGGAAATGATCTAGTTAAAACCAGGACCAACAGATCACTGAAATAAAACAGCCAAATGTAGAAATGATGCAGCAAATCAATCAAAATAAAATCCACAGAACGTCTGCCTGAAAGGGTTCCTGTTAATGATGGTTTTTATAACAGATTCCCTCAGAGATACAGACACTCTGCACACACACATTCTGTCACCCTCCTCTTTCTAAGCACTAAAGCACTTATACACACTTGTCTGTCTGTGCTCTTAGAAAGTGGTAAAAACGGGATCATTCATCTTCATTACAGCACAAACACCATTTCCCCAGCACTCACCTGCCTCATCTGTCTCTCTTACATTTATTCTATTTTTCCCTTCTTTTCAGACCACATGCTACAGCACACCGACATAGGATTGGTGTCTAAAATTTTAGATTCATGCGAAGAGGATGGTAGGATAAATGGTGTGTTTGTGTGTCCCTGCATGTGTGTGGTCTTGTCTGGTTTTATCAGGGGGATAGACACAATCTGTACTACAATCTAAATGCTTACTGCAGCAGAGTGGATGAAGGGAGAGAGTGGATGGGGAGTGGGGGGAGGTGAAGAGGAAGGGGGCAGCCCTCTCACTTTGAAAATGGGGGAGAACATTTGATGGAGACAAACTACATAAAGAATAAAGTAAATAAATGGAACAAGTTGTATATCTATTTTATAGAAGAGATGGCATTACAGAAACCACAAGTGTATGTGTGTCAGACATGGTAGGAGAAGCAAAAGAAAAAGCAAGAACTTAAATAAATAAAATATAAGAAACAATTACCAATATAAACAATAGAATTTAAAAAATGTCAAATATAAAGAATAATAAAAAAAACACAAAATGTACAAGGTGCAATGGAGTGCATGTAAGAAAATGAATTTAAAGTCCAGCGAGCGTTAATGTAAAGCATAAAAACAGTTTCAGCCTTCACATTACTGTGATGTTTTCTGACTGTGGGGCAAACTTCCACTGCTGGCCATGTAGCACCTATACCTGAGCAGCACCTGAGTCAGACTTTAATGTGTCAAATCAGTGAAGTTTACTTTTAACAGTCTTGATCAGGGGCACCACTGTTTTTGTAAAATTGAAAACCTGAGTCTGTTTCCGTGTGTGTGTGTGTGTTGCTGTAAATAAAGCAAATCCATCTGTTTTTGAATCAATACACACACACACACACACACACACACACACACACACACACACACACACACACACACACACACACACACACACACACACACACACACACACACACACACACACTGTATAAACCTGTTTTAGATTAGCTGCTTGAAGGACGGAGAGAGGGCAAAGAGACAATGTTGTAGTTGTCTCATGCACAAGAGAGAAAGCTTAAGAGAGAGAGACCTTGTGAGGGCAAATGTTACAGAGCTCAGTGTGTTAAAAAAAGGACAAGTGAGTTCTGTGTTTTTGCATTAAGCAAACTATATTCCCTGGGCTTGTATTTTTTGTGTGTTTTTCTTTAAATCTCATTATTGCATACTTTTTAGTACTAAAAGACATTTTCCCCCTTTTATATTTAGTATCGTAAACAGCGAGGACGACAATAAATCCAACCAGAGACTCTCTGTGTTTGACATGTTTAACAGCCTGCCTACAAGGTACCAAATGAGGAAGCTTAGGGTTTGATTAAACTGGGTTATTAATGTTTGGTTTTCATAATCAAAAAACTCAGAGTACATTAAGAATTTAAAATCTAATTATTAATAAACATTGAAAAATGTTTGTGAGCTTGTCCTGTCACTTATCCAAGACTGCTTCTTGGGAGTCTTATTTTCAGTCTTCATTGTTCAGTCAGAATCTGTTTTCTATTTCTGCAAGACTGCTAGAGGGACCTGGAGGAGAAATCGCCATAAATATAAAATACAGAGGTTGTCACCTCTTAGACTGCTGAACCAGCAAGATTTTAATACCCTCTGTAGCAGACAGGTTGCTCCTTCTCTCTGTCTACCTCTGTATCCATACTTATTTTAATCTCTCTGTTTCACAGAGCTCTATTCAAGTGGCCTCTCAAGGTGACTTGAAAAGGGATTTTCATCACTGTTAAAAATATGATTAAATAAGACCATATGAGTGTTGCTGTTTTCAGCTTAAACCTCATTCACTTTCCTTGCAGCTGCTGCACATGTGTTTGTTTTCTCTCTCACTTTGATGAACATGATGGTAGAAATTTCTTTTTGGGGGCTGTGTTAGAACTTCAAGCCCTAAGAACTTCTGAAAGCTCTACTTACTGTATGCTAAAGGCAGAAATCTTTATGTTTCGTGCTGTAAAGCAGTTCAGTAGATTTCCTACTTAATTCAATTCTAAAATCAATGAAGTGTATAATTGATAATCTTCTCTGTATTGATAATGTAACCGCCCACTCAGACTTTTCTCTATACGTCTCTCTATCTTTTCTCCAATTTCTCTTTATTTTTCTATTTCTTGTAACATGACTATTTTGATTTCATCACTGCTCAGCTCCTCCCCCTTCTCCTCCTCTCTCAGGGGTGAGTCTAAACAAGAGTGATTTATTATCCTGCTCTGTTCTCCTTTCCTGCTGAAACACCATTACTGTCAGAGTCACAAGAGTCCAAATACTCAGGCTGACTATCATTTCACGCCTATGAAGACGTAAACAGAAAATATAGAAAAATATGCCCTTGCATTTGCTACCAGCCTTCTTCTTGAAGTGAATTTTCAAGACTATTACCTGCTGCTTTCACACATTGGCTCAACCTAAGTTTACGCAGATACTTTACTAGGGCGCTGGCAGGAAACGGTCTGGATAAAGTCAGGGTAAAGACATTTAACTGTTTGTGTTCACAACGAGACAATGTCAGGGAATTATCAGGAATAAAGTGCATATTTAGAGAGAACTTTAGAATGTCTGGACTGACGTGCCAATCTCCCCTCCTCTCCTCTCCTCTCCTCAAATGTAAAATTAAACACTCTTTGTCTAATTTATTTCTGACCATCATAATATGATAGACAAACAATTCTAGGGATTGTACAACATTATTTACAACTGCAATTAAAGTTATCTGCATCTGATTCAAGTCATGAGCTGAATAACATAATTAGGGATTGAGAAACAACTAGAAGAAGAGGTTGGTGAATCTCAAGCAGACGCAGCGTGAGGAGGGCAGGAGAAATAATAGGCATAAAAAGAGAGAGAGAGAGAGAGAGAGAGAGGGAGAGAGAGAGAGAGAGAGAGAGAGAGAGAGAGAGGGTGAACAAGAGTGTAAGAGTGAAGGGGTACTGGGGGTGTGTGACATTAGAGTCCCCAGAGTCCTAATTATCAGTGTATGAATTATTACATCTGTAGAACACCCTCATACACACATGTGAACATACATGCACGCACATACACACACATGCACAATCACACCTCTGGATCTCCCCTGCAGGCTCAGCTCTCCTGCCTCCCTCCATACATCTCTAGTCAACCTCAGGCGTTTTCTCCCTCCTGCAATCATCCTCTCTTGTCTGCTCTCACTCCCTCTCTTCCTGTCTTCTGCTTAAACCCATTCAATTATGTATTTTTGGTTTTATTTGAGTCACTTTAATGGTAACAGCCTTTCACCCAAAGCAGTAGATTTGCCTCCTATCTCCTTGTGTTGGCTAATCTGGGGGTTCACAAACTTTGCTCTGCCAAGAATCCCTATGTAGTACATAGTTTAAGAAAGTTCAATTCTTTGTCAGATTCATACCAAGAAATGTAATCATCTGCTAGCTGGTGGCCTTTTTTCCATCTGGTCTAATTATTTAAGAACAGAAATAAGAAAAAATAACACACACACGCTCTCACACACACACACACACACACACACACACACACACACACAAACATAGAGCGCTACAGGTATCCTACCTGATATGGATAGAGTGTAACTCCTCCATTAGTTCGGTTGAGGTGCTGATGGGCCTGCAGAGCAGCTGCGCTCAGTACAGCTCCACTCCCGTTATTACTGCCTGGGCTGTTAACTCCACTCAGCGCCTGCTGTTGAGCAGCAGCTTTTCCTGAACTGGGAGATCCATTCCTCCTGTCCACTGCACCTCCGAGTCCCAGGGAGCTGGGCTTGGATCCCAGTCTGTGTCCTGGTCCTTGAGGCTGTGGGTTTGTGGATGCACAGCTGGATGTCTGACCCGCAGAGGGACTCCCATGACTGGAGTTGGATGGTCCATGACTGGGACTGGGAGTCGGGGTCTGGCTGGGACTTGGTGATGGAGACTGGGAGGATGGATGAGAAGGGAGTGAAACAGCAGCACAAGCTGAGGAAGAAGATGAGGGAAGACAAGGAGGAGGCCAGTCTCGTGATCCAGGTGCTCCAGGAGCTCCAACTGCTCCCAACGCTCCTTGAGATCCATAACGTCCAATGAGTGATGTAGGGGAGGAGGTGGGAGACAAATCCCACTGGTCCAGAGTGAGGACCATGCGAACAGCTTCCTGTTTAAGCTGAGTTAGGTGAGTGGCACAGACATCACACCGACTGTCATGCTCGTTCCACGCTCGCCGGGAACTGTTGGGCACCTGAAGCTTATCATGAAGGAGGAGAGAGAAGGAGGGATCCTGGAAGAGGAGAGAGAAACAGAATGATAAGATTTAGACTGGGATCTAGGGGTGAAAGAGAGCTATAGAAAGGAAAACACATTTATTTAAGATTCAACTAAAGGAAAGAGAAGAAATTACAAGTGTGTTGAACAAATCATGACAATTTATGATAATAGAGTGGGATTTTCTGGCACAACATCACCAAGGTGCATCAAGAGTGAAAGGCTAGAAGAGGTCAAAAAGCTCCAGCAACACTTGTAGTATGAAGATACTGAAATTTATTAACAAATTAGACAGATGCGTTTCGGCTTGTGGCTTTCATCAGGGTCATGACGTGTCAAATAATGTTGATAGAAAATCTGAGAAACATTGCCTTGTAGTCTGGGGGAGGGCATAGAGAAAGACACACACACACACACACACACACACACACACACACACACACACACACACACACACACACACACACACACACACACACACTATAGCTTTAGGGTCTAACGGGTAAGAGTGACAGAAGCTTGCAGCAAAGAAGGTCCCCTACAACATAAATGATCAACTGACCTTCTCCTCTCCCTCTCTCCCTCTCATTCGCTCTCTCTCTCTTTTGCTACAATGCAGGCTGACACTGTGTGTAATGAGTGCAAGATGTGACTTTACACCTTTGAACCATCTGCAAAGGCCCTCGATGCTATAATTACAATATACAATAAATGAAAGAGAAGCCATTTTTTGCAACATACAAGAGGTTAATTGCAAGAATATCAATTAATTACACTGAGTGAGCACCTAATTAATTTCCCATTAAAACAAAATCAAAGTATTTGATGAAAAGGAAATAGCTCAGTAAAGGTGTCATGAACTATTTCTGTTCATTAAAAATAGAGCTAAAAATATGAAAGTAAAGCTGAGAACATGTCATTCTGTTAGAAATCCCTCCATGTGACAGTGACTAAGCTTATGGCATCTGAAACAGCACTGAACACTTCAACATGTCCTGACATTTTTAGAATTTTCACAACCACAACATTGCTTAGTCAGTCCTGTTTATTCTGGTGCAGGTTCTTCGACTAAACTCAGGTTAGATTTTGTTCATCCATGGGGCTTCTCTCTTCATGCTCTTATTCTGGAATGAAGTCAAAACAAGTACAAAGATGATCACCATTCAGAGTGTGTGGTCATCACTTTATGATTGTGTCATTTCAGCGACATAAAATATGTGTGCTGGGAAGCCTCCCCAACATGTTTTGGCACTGGTGTTATTTCGTTCTCTTTGCGCTGCACAATGTTTTCACTTTTCCAGACTTTCCTTACTGATACACTTAAGATAATTCTAGCCAGTATTGGTAATTAAAGTGCAAAAGATGTCCCATTCTAAGTAATGTGCTGCTTTGACAGGTTTCCAGATCATTTTAAACAATCGCCAAAATGAACAAAAGTAAAGTTCTTAAAACACTCATGTCAACGCATTAACATTTTAAATTATGTTTAATCACTATAATCAATATGAAGCTCCAGAGCTTTTACATATTTGGATGTAGCAGAACATTGTTTAACTCTGGCAAATTCATCCTCTCACGCAGCTCCCCCATAAAATCCCTCAATAAAATGCACAATAACTCCCTGCTGCTCGCCTCTCAGACACAAATCACAAAAGAGACTGAGGACATAAAAAGATCTGTACATGTGCCTTTATTTTCTGATTTTTACTGTAGATTTTAGTCGATTTGAAAGCAATCTTTGCCTTTTATATAAAGTCTTTGTAAAGAAAAATCTGAAATTGGTCTAAACACATATGTTGGAAAAACAGTAGCTATAAACATAAGAAAGACTGAGAACAATGTTTGACTGATTAATGGATTTAGACCATTAGAAGGTTTTTTATCCCTATTAGGTTCTTTTAGGTTTTTTGTGGGTGGGGCCAAATGGGGGCTTGATGATGCATGGAGAACAAACCAAATGACATATTTTTGTAGGCCAACCCAGAACTAGCATCGCCATGGCCTATGAGATTTTTGCATTGGATTTTGGATGATTGCAGAAAATAAGCTCTGTGGCAAACACACGTTTCTGATGCGTAGGCGTTTTGTTCAGCAGGATAATCTTCACAAATGAACACCACTTTTATGAAGTTTGAAGCGTTAATGCAGCCAACAGAAGTAAAAAGCTAACATTTTGCTATAGCGAACAACATTTTTAAAAAATTTTAAAAAATTAAAAAGTGGGGGTATTACCTAACGTGATTTATGTCATCTGACAAAATGACAACATCTCTTAAGCTTGGGTTAACCACAGACCTTATTTCAGGCATCTAACCACAAACCCATTCAAAATCGCCATTGAGTTTGCGAGGATAGACCCCATGGCTATTAAATGCTAACTTACTTCCGGGTTTTAGTACTCATTCCTGTGGCGCCCTATTGGGGTTCCTTATAAGTCAACTCATGTTGTATGGCCCACTGTGTTTTTATTTTGTCCTGTTCTTCTATCATTAATCTCTCAGTTATTGTTTGTCTGTCGAATATGTGTATATGCTTGTGTGTTGGCAATGATAATGTGTATTCTTGAGTGCAGAAATTAAAATATTTGTAGAAACTTCTTTCCATTTTTATTTCTTCCTGTGTGAGTTCTGAGGTAATTTAATGGAATTGTTTTTAGTCCAGCTTTGCTCAAGACCTTTTGAGACTGATGATAGGACTAATATGACTGAGTGGAGTTGTGTGGGTGTAGTGTGAGTGTAATATCATCGAGGATATGTCTGCTTTCGTGGCCTGTACTTCAACCAAACATCTGTGGTAGGTGCTGCCCACTCACTTGATAACTATAATTACCTTCCTGCTTTCAGCCAACACCACCTCTCCTGTAACACTAAAGCTTGGTATCTTTCCTGCACAAGTGATAGTTCCAACAAACAATGTCTGATATGTGTAAAAATCATGGGGTACATGCTTGTGTTAGATGGTAAAGACCTTCCCTGCACATGCACACTCTCTACAAGAATGAAATATGCTATTTTTATATGTATTTCTGTGCACATTCATCCATTAGCGCTTCTGCACTTTAAAGACAGCCATTAAACCCACTTTCTCCCTGGTAATGTTCCAAATATGCAGCTTTGTTTTCATATCAATTAAACAGCAAGAACAAAATAGCGCCCAGTTTAACTACAATTTTATGATGTAGTTTCATAACGGTTGGTGCATAAAAACAATCACAAATAAAAGTTGTTGATCCATTCATTCTATTAGAAACAGGAGACACATCTCTTCAAACAGTTGCTCATCATGCTGTGAATTTTATTTGAATATCTCACATCATACTGCCTGTACATTATTAATCAAAGTGATGGGGGAGCACTCCATGTCTGGTGAAGCTTAATCAATACATGAGTTATGAAGATGAACAATTTGTGTGTGTGTGTGTGTGTGTGTGTGTGTGTGTGTGTGCGTGTGCGTGCGTGCGTGCGTGCGTGCGTGTGCGTGCGTTCGTGTGCGTGTGCGTGCGTGCGTTCGTGTGTGTGTGTGTGCGTGCGTGTGTGTGTGTGTGTGTGTGTGTGTGTGTGTGTGCGTGCATATCAAATCAATAGGCATGCGATTGACACAGGTTATCTGTCAGTGGATTTAGAAAATCAGATATTTACATTGAGAGACAGATGATGGATGGATAAAACAGGAAAACAGATGGGAACAAGGGTCAAAGTAAATGACTGACATGTAGAAATGAGTACATCCCATACATAAATGGTTAGCTTTTTGGCTAAATTACTTCTTTTTTTTTAAATCCTGTTTATATAATTTAATATACTGTATATAACTGGTTGAAACAAACAAGCATGCATTTCAGTTTAGGCCAAAAAGTTTATTTTAATCTGTAGCTTTTCTCATTCTGTGTGTATCTGTGTGTATTTGTGTGTGTGTTAGTGTGTGGTCCGCCTCTTCGGTGGCCCATATGCTTCAATTGGAATAAGATCCTGTTTGCAAGAAAAATAGAGTGAATGAAACTGACTGTCTGCCACACACAACTAAGCCTCTATCAATAACAAGACTGTTACCTTTGCCCAATCAATACACCGCCTGTGTGTGTGTATGAGTCTGGAAGTGTGTGTGCAAATGTGTCCACACAAAGCAACATTTCATCTAATAGGAAAATGTAACCTCTCAGAGTGAGAGCTGCCTGCTAGGCTGTGTCAACAAACCACAGGATACACACATACACACACAAGACAGGAGCGCAAATGTTGGAGTTCAACCGGGCAGTGTGTGTGAGTGTGTATGTATGGATAAAGGATACCTTGTTACTCAGGTAAACTAAGCAGCATAGCTAATGGAAAAAGGTTTTTTAACATACAGTATACATACTGTACACACGTGCAACACAAACACTTCTAGCTGGCATAGACCCGACTAACACACACACTCTGCCTCGTGTCTCTCTGTCTAGCCCTCTCTCTATCTGTCACACACCCACATACTGTACACACACATACACACACGCTCTTCCATGCAGATTGACACACACTCAAGGAGAAAGCTGTAGTAGGGCAGATTTGAAAATAAATTGACTAGTTACTTAAATAAATAATCCTCCTAAACTGTCAGGTTATGACACTTTTTCCTGCCAAAATTTGTTGACTCCAGGAAAAAATATAATATCATGTCAACTTCATTTGGTTGCTTAACCATGAGAGTGGGAGAGGTAATGTAGCATCAAAATGACAGAGTAGGAGATGCGTACTGCCTAATTTGCAAACAGATGTACATACAGAGTCACATACCCCACGGGTGGGTGTTTAAAGTTTCAAGGGCAGCAGTGTGCTTAGACATATTTATGGTGAAAATATAGAACAAAGTTAAAACACTCTAAAGTAAATGGATGAACAGCGGATGGTATTCCTGCAGAAAATAATTTCCTTCTAATCCAAGTTCAGAATGGATTTGATAATCAGTGTTCTAGATGGATGGATGGATAGATAGATAGATGGATGGATGGAGAGGACAGATGGATGGATGGATAGATAGATGGATGGATGGAGAGGACAGATGGATGGATGGATAGATAGATGGATGGATGTCTTTTGGCTTTCCTCAACTCTTATCTCACTATCACACTAAAAAACTCAAACACACACAAAAGTAAACACACACACGAACACAGCACATGGGTGATCAAAGGAGCTATAAAGTGAACACAGGGTTTGGTCCTTGAGATGAGGGTCTTATTCTGAGATTTGGGGAGCAGCCAAACTGGCTGATAACAAAAAAGAGAAGAAAAGGAGAGCTGTAAATAACAGAGAAGAGAGGAGGTCTAAGAAACAGAGACAAAGTTACTTGGCACACAAACACACCATGAAGACTCTACAAACCTGCAGAGAAACCACCAGAATCTGCCTGTGCCCTCTCTATGACCCTCTCTCAGTGTTCATGTTCCTTCTTATACTTCCTTTTTGTATTTTCAGCTCATCTTTTTGTGGAACAGCATAAATACTTGAGTTTGTTTACATTCCCCACTAACACACACACACACACACACACACACACACACACACACACACACACACACACACCCTCTCTTTCTCTAAGGCTGTCTCATTAGCGTTGCATAATGTTGCCAGAAAACTAGAGTTCAGTCCAGGCAACAACAAAAAATCTTATAGAGTCCAGTTTGGAAGTCTAATTGGATAGCAAATGTATTAAATCTTTAATTAATTTTACAGCCTTAGATACATAAAAGCATTATTAACATAAAAACACCATTCAATAAGACCATAGGTTGGGTAAAAGTCTGACTTTGAACCTATATTTCCCTCCTTTCCTTCTATGTAACCGTTTCTTTGTGGCGTCTCTTCACCTCTGAGCTCATCTGTATTCTGTGAGTGACTCAATCAGTCTCAGCACCACAGACAGGTCTATGAGTGCATGTGATTCATTTCCTCCTACAGGGGCAGACAAACACAGCCTCAGCTCTACTGTGTGAGGATGGAGTGAGTGACAGAATAAAACGAGCGGAAGCAGAGAGACGGGGACAGAGCCCAGGCTAACCGAACAGTGACCTCAGAGACTGTTTGTGTGGAGACAGAGGGATGTTATTACTGAGATTTGATAAGAGAAGACAGCTCAGGCCTGGTTTGTTCCTTACTTTTTATGTGTGTAAGAGAACCATGAAAGGGTTCATGAAAATTGACTGTTAAAAACAACAAGACACATTCGATACACACACACACACACACACACACACACACACACACACACACACACACACACACACACACACACACACACACAAAACCATTACTTTGACACTGAGCTGCATCCTTGCAATACACCTCCTTAGTTGTCTCCCTTATTTTTAAGCCTTTGTCACTCCTTGTTTTAGATTTTTTCTATTTTAAGCACCAGTTCACAGCATCACAAAAAAAGAAGGATAGCATATCAGAGAAAGGAAAGAAAGTGACAGACAAAGACAGAATCTTTCCATAAAAAGGAGAAGACAGAAAGGGCACGTTCTCTGTCGGTTAAATCCAGGATGATGCAGGTTTATTGGCTCGTGCAAGTGAGTGCGTGTGTTTGTGTGTATGTGTGTTTGGTGTGCGAGTGTAATCAGTTCCAGATGAGTGACCAGGGAAGGTAACCCCCCCCACACACACCTCCCCCAAACTCATTTACCTCTTCTCATCTCTCCCCTCATTCATTCCCTCTCTACCTGCTCCTGTATACTCTCTGATATTTACACACACATTTTTCTCAGCAGGTCTGGAGTCACTTGATACATGCTGAAGAGATGCAGGCGTCTCTTGCACCTGCTCTGACAGAACACACACACAGAAACACACACTGTAGGCCACAGAATGATTAAAAAAATGTGAAGAGTGAAGAATGGAAACCAGCAGAAAGACACTGAAGTAAATAATCTAAATTGAATGTGTGTGTATTTTTTGAGCGTCTTAGAGGCCGGTGATCATTTGCATTGGTCTGCAGAATGACAGAGTGTGTGTGTGAATGAGTGAGTCTGGTGTCTGTGCAGAGGCAAGGTCAATAACACAGAGGTTATAAATGACATCACCCGCACACACCCACCCACATTAAAGACAAATGTTACACTTACAAAGGTCAAGCACAGGTCTCTCTCTTACTATATTTCAAAAACAAAATCTGTCACTCTCCATCTCTTTCTTCTGATGTTATATTGTCTTACTTTGGATGCAACAGTTCTTTTTAATGCATTAAGTATATCCTGTTCATAAATTCCAGTATGTGATATATAAGTCTGGATGTGATTTGTCAACTTGAGACAGGAACACACATCTTGAGACAACATGTCAAGATTCCCACAAAGAGGCTCTATTTTACTAATTCTCCACAGGTACCTATAGATCATTGATATGGTAACGCACAATGCCACAATCAACATAAGATATGGGATCAACAATGCAGAAGTTATTGAGCTCTTGAAGAGGTTAATCTGCAGAGTTTTATTAGATGTTCTTAAAATAGTTCAGGTTTTAGTGCAGGGAGCTGTGCGAACATGATTTTGTGTGTGCATGTAAGAAATTTGACCTAATTTTGTTTTTGGTAGAGCTAAACGAAATTAAAGTTGCATCTTGTTTATAACTAAAGAAGACATGAATCAAGTAATGGAGCTATACAAGTTGACAGCCTTTTCCAAATATGATGTACTGCAACTCATACAGTCAAATTTCACGCATTAAGCTCCCCACCTGTCAAGTAACGTTAAGCAGACATCCCAAGCTTGATTATTGTAATACATCAACAGTAAAGCACTTTGTCTATGTGAGCTCTATGGATTAATCATTGATCTGGTTTAAATATTTAATAATGATAAATGCTTTGTGCAATACTGTATAGGTGTTCTTCAGGGACATGCTGTGAATTGCAGATATAAGCTCTATGAGTGGCCACAGCTAGGGGCTATGAAAAAAACACAGGCGAATGAGAAATTGTAAAGATGTGTTAAATGTACCACAGTTATACAAAAAATAAGACGATGTATTGAATCACCTTTTTACTTTATGTATAGCTCGATCATACACACACATACCTAAAGTAGCATGGACAGATCTAAGGATGAAAACACTACTTATTTGTAGACTTAACAAGTAAACATTGAATTAACTGTGTACATGGTTGTAAAAGCTTGCAGAGAGGTAGACTAGTGTTTCTGCAGCACACAGCAGGAATAACCCAGAACAGAAACTCTACTTTGTTAGCATGTTAGTGAGAGTCTAGACATGAATGAAACCAACCCTGCCCTGCTTCTCGAAAATATAAGCTTTGTTTCTGTTTTTCTTTTTCCCCTTAGTGACAAATCTCTCTCTCTGTCTCTCTCTCTCTCTCTCTCTCTCTCTCTCTCTCTCTCTCTCTCTCTCTCTCTCTCTCTCTCTCTCAACTCCCTCCCTCCCTCCCTCTCTGAAGTATGTTTCCCTTAATCACCTTTTTAATTGGTCATTCCTTCATATGATCCAGTAATGTGTGTAGGAGTTAGATTGGGTAGGACAAAATGGTAGCCTATTATGCACACACATGCACGCACACTCGCACACACGCGCGCACACACGCACATATATTTTCACACATGCTTGCGTGCCTAACTTGCTTATGCACACTGAGCAGACACACATGTCTGCACATGTACACAAATTCTCTTGTGATGTTGACACGCCATATTAATAACAAAGAAAAACGCATTAGAAAACTTGTGTTGCCATGGCAATGCAGAAATTAATCAGCATACAGCTAACTAGCTATAGGGGATGTAAATTACCTGCTGCATTCTGTTTCACTGGAGAAGAGATTGTGTGTGCACATATATTTTTTGTGGATGTTTGTGAAGCATGTGTGCACTGTATAATACTGTGTGTTTGCTGGTGAGGGCTCAAACTATCAATAATACATCAAATAATGATACAGGTGTTAGCTGTGATAACATCCAGGGGATGCTGTTGGTTCCCACATGCACACACACACAATCAAATTGATTGCTCCTTGAAGATCTTTCTCTGAGCGCTTTAGCTCACACTGATAATCACACCCTTATTTCCTTCTCTACATACTCGAGCCAATTTTTTTTACTTTGCATCAGACAGCATGGCAGGTAATTATGCAGTCTTTTTTGCTAGATATCGACCATACTAGAAAAAAAAAAGAATGATTTGAATAGAACATTTAAAAATCACTTCTTTTATTTTCACGATTTCAAATTTTGCCTGCTCCACTTTTCAGAAAATGCGTGTTGAAACATGCCTCTAGCGCAGTAACCCCTCCCCCAGGTGGGTGACACTTCCACAGATAGGTATTTGTTCTGCCCTCTGAAACTGCCTTCTCACTGTGAACAATAGGGCATGAAGCAAGAAAGCCCGAGCCATACCCCATTCCAAAGGGACATGGTCGAAGACAGTTTACTTGCATTAAACACTACAGATACAGAAACAGCTTGTTCTAAGCAGGGCTGAAATAGAGGGGTTTAGATATCAGAGTGGATTTTTGGCAAGAAACTTCACAGACATGTTTTGGAAACCTCTGAGAAATATTTAAACTTGTTGAAAAGGAGTATCACATGTGACCTTTAAGGGCATGTGCTTCTTCACCATGACCAGTTGTATTAATAGGACTGTCTTTATCACATCACAAAGCCACAGCTCTCTCTCTAACAGTGAGTGCAGCACAGCAGTGCCTGCTCACTCAGAGGAAGAGACAGTGGTTTCACATGCTTTGATGTGATGCTCCCTCTTTATAGATGTGTTCACCCTTTGAAATATAACTTCTTTGAATGGCTGTGGGCAAGAGAGTCAGATCAAGCAGGGGCAGTGTGAAGGTCTTTTAAAGAGGCCTTCGGAGAGTCTTTGAAACACGCTGGTGACGTGCTTCAGTCTTCAGCCCACCAGGCAGCATGCAGCCTCCTTTTTGAATTTACATCCAAAAATTAATTGCCTGTCTGAAAGTTGTGATAGATTATCTTGGGTTAGGTGTTCATCAGACATTCAGGTCAAAAAGGTTATGTTTTCCTCATTGCATCTACACATTTGCACAAAAATAGAATTGCTCGATTAATGAACATGTGTGTAGTGGGATTTTCAACCAAATCAAAGAGGGGAAAATACTGGAAACAGATGCTAAGCATGGATCAGATGAGATGCCCAAGGTCTCTCTGTTTGTGACATGCTCTCTTGGAAATGTAATGGTTTGTATGTTTAATGCTTGCTTGACGGTGTGCATGACTTTTGCATTATGTGCATGTGGCCAATGCTGTCTTCCCATTAACAGATTGAGGCAAAAATCTTGTCCCAATTTTAAGTCTATAGACGAGCTCCCTTCTACAAGTAAATAAGAGAGCTGGCTGGAAAAGACCCTGTTTTCTATTAACTGGCTGTCGTTGCCTGGCTGTAAATGTAATAATTGAAATACTTGTTAAAGCATTTTCTTTCTTATGTGAAGGTAGGTTCTTGTGCCTGTTTCTAAATCATTTGACTACTTATAGTGGTGCCTGACTGGAAATTAAGTGCATATTAACTCTGCTGCCTGCTTTTAAATTAGTCCACCACCTGCACTAGGGCTGCACTGCACTGTAAAGCATTTGCAAACAAGTTATATGTGAGAATAATTTACTGCAGTTCACTAGCTGCTAATTAGCCGGTCGTCTGGCGCCTGAATATTGTTAAAGATCTTGGCTCCGTTGCCTGTCAACTTAAGTGAGAAAGTAGTCTTTGAAAATGCTTGTTTTCACATGGCAGACTTGCAGGAGTACAGGGTAAACCTACAACATTGGTGCCCACAGTAAAAATGAAGCTCATGTGTAGTGTAGCAATGCTCTGTGACTAGCTGCAGGAAGGTCAATTTATAAAGTCTGGTTGTACAAATGCTGTTAAGCATCACCATGGCACACAATTCTAACTATACTTAGATGGGTTAGTTATCTATTTTAAGTCTAAAAGGTTTGAAAGTCTGAAGATTCACCTCTGCATCCTTTTTTAAAGTTATTTTATAGGGCTTTTTTCCCTTTATTAAACAGGACAATGTTGGGAGGAGAGAGTGTGGGATGACATGCAGCAAAGGGCAGAGGTTTGGATTCTAACCCACAGTCGCTGCGATAAGGACTACAGCCTCCAAACATAGGGCGCGCGCCATAATCGCCCAGCAGTTCAGGGCCCCTGCTTCCCTTTTTTAAAATAGGTTGTCCATTTTTATCAGGGCCTGAGAGAAAAATTGCAAAGTCCTATTTCCGGTGACTACTTTAAGATTGTAAAGGGTTACTATGATGCTTATTGAACTGTTTTACCTGCTTTACTAACTGCTGTGCTACACACATAGTAATGCTATAAATAAATTGACTCTACAGCAGTACAGAAATCAGTTAATATTACAGGGGCCTTGAGCACACTGAACACAGTCTGCCTACTTCTAAACCTTTCCTCTGATCAGTTCAACTACGTACTCACCTGTTCGTTCATCAATTGATTCTCTGCAAATGTGTAACCCTCTTTTTTGTCCTCTACCTACTTCTGTCTGTCTTTCCCCAAGCCAGTTCCATTTTACCCCGTCTTCTATATTCCTCACCCTCTCTCTCCCTCCCTCTCTTTTTTCTCCCCCCTCTCCCTATTTGACAGTGATAAATTGCCTGTTGGGTTGGGTGATCCATCTTGCCGTATCCCACACCTGAACACACACTCTCTCTCTCACTCCTCTCCTCTTTTACCTTCTTTTTTCCCCCCGTCCATTCGTTCTTCCCTCCAGTATCCGTACCTCTCAAGGTTAGTGGGGCTCACTGGGGAGGAACTGAAGGTAAAGATCTGCCTGACAACTCACGCTCTACCATGTGTGTGAAAACACATTAGAAACAGGTGAACAGTGTGCGCACAGAACAGTATGTGTACTCTTATGTACATAAAAACAAACAAAGTCAAATAAAGAAACTTAGGCAGGGTTTTTCCACAATGGTTGAATATCAACCATGAACTACTTCAGAATTTGCAGTCCTCAATAACAGACCTTTGGCTTAAAACACAGACTATGCTATGACTTGAGTGTTGGTGTCTATATTTGAAAGCCCCCGTAGTCATTAAAGTATCTTCATGATGTGGTTATAAATGTTTATAGTAAGTGTACAGGTTTATCTTTCAGCCACAACTTAATTCCATAGGAAACATTTATTACATGTCTTGTATTCCAAATATTTCTTATCTACATTTTCGATAAAAACTAAAAATGCAACAAGGCCATATTTTATTGACTGGCTGTACTTCAGAAAAATGCTCAATGCTTCAAGTGAAATTCTGACAATCACGTGCTCACCATTACAATGGTAACATGTTGTTTTGTAACAGGTTTGTTCAACATCTTAATTTAGCACATTGGGATGCTAAAATTTGCAAAGAAAACTTTCGAGGGAAATCACATCTATAACAGGGTGTTGGTTGAAAAATGTTGAATGATGATAAAACTATTAAAGTCTCTGAATCGTACTGTACATAATAGAGTATTTATCATAAAATAAACAGTTCTTTTGAAAGCTTAATTTTAGTCGAACAAACTCAGCTAAATTTAGTCAACTTTATGTCTGACAACGACTTTAACCAATAAGTCAAATACTCCATCCCTGGCTGCACAAGGAGGTTTTATTTGTTTTTATCATAAACCTTAAGCCTCCTCAGGTTGAGCTTGAATCATCCTGTAAGCATCTCAAACCAAAACACTTTTTAAACACTCCCATATCCATGAAAGCCAACTGAGCGTGCATGCACTTTGAGGTTTCATAATCAAACAGAAGCACTCATTCATACACAGGAGCTCCTTAAAGTTACCACAGTGCTCCTCTGTTGCTCCTCTGAGGGAGCAGCTGAGGGTGAAGCGTCCGGCTCAAGAGCGCTGTTGTTACTATGAGAGTGGAGCCTTATTCATCCAGGTTTGAACCGTCTGACCACAAGCTTGTTTCACCAACCAATCAATCACCTATCCTTTCTGCTTTTTTTTTTACAAAGGAAGATTAAATTGCAAAAATACTGTGTAAAAAGGAGGGATACAGATAGATAAGGGGTAAAGATTAAACAGAAAAAAAGCCTTTTTTAATAGCCTATGACTTCCTCTGGTGCTGTAGCATTGTGTACAGTCAATAGCACATAACAGTAAACAACAACATCCATTTTAAACCCTTTATATCAAGCCCTGCAGGCTCCATCTGCTCTAGGTAATTGGAAAGTTTAACGGCTAGAGGCTATTCTCTGTTTCTGATTGAAGCTCAGACTGGGAACAAACAGCCAATTTAATTCTCCCTCTCTCTTACACACACACACACACACACACACACACACACACACACACACACACACACACACACACACACACACACACACACACACACACACACACACAGCCTATTTCCATCTGTGCCAAGCAACTTCTGAGGAGCCTCCTTTTCTCTTAAAACCTCTATTTACCTCTAGCTTATTTCTTTCTCTTATATCTCGCTTCATCTTGTAGATAAGCTGGAGAGAGGACTGATGTTTGGATAGAGGGGATGCTGCTGGGCTGAGATGGATGATCTGTGTTAGTAAAGCAGATGATATTTATCTCTATTAGGTTGAGCTATTGGTGAAAAATGGAAAGAAAAGAGAAGCAGGCTTATGACATATCAACTACATTAAAATGTATTTAGTACTTGTTTTTAAACTCTCAAAGCACACAGTGGTTTGCAGAATGATGCAGCATCCAGTGCATCATGTTCATGAGCAGCAGATGTAACTGCAGAAAATAACCATGCAAGAGGACTCTAAAGGCAACATCTTCAAACATGTTACTATTATTGGAACCTCATGAGAGAATAAAAGCCTTTTTTTTAACACTACAGTAATTGATCCACAACTCGTGCAGTGAAGTCTGCATGGAGCCGGACCAGAAACTGTTGCTTAAATGTCAACCTTGTTCTCGTTTCACCTCCTGCCCTTTACAATGCTCCGACACAATAGACTCACGGTGCTGCTTAAAATACACACACACACACACACACACACACACACACACACACACACACACACCAGCTCACACAGGGAGGTCTTCTCATCCTATCTTTGGCTTTAGTCAGCCTCTTAACCTATATAGTTAAGCTAGGAATGTATGCACACACACACACACACACACACACACACACACACACACACACACACACACACACACACACACACACACACACACTGGCAGCGCAGTGTATTTAGAACAGGAATGCCATTACAGTACTTGTTAAACACGAACGACTGACTGGAACAGCCCTGGCTCTAATTTTGACCCTAAAAGGTAGGTGTGTTGCCATAGTACACATGCAAACAGACACACAGACACACGCACGCACGCACGCACGCACGCACACGCACACACACACACACACCCACACACACACACAGCGTCATTGCACCATTATTGACAAAACTTCACTTCTTCCTCTTTGTTTGAGCATATAGTTGGTATGAAGTATACAGTATCTAAAGCAGGATCGTATTTGATTTTGGAATTTGTCAGTCCAAACAATTTTGGCTGTTCAATACGACCGCTGAGTCCTTTCTCCTTCCAAGTTCAGCCACAGAAGTATAAGCAACATGAGTTTCATGTTTTAGCAGTAAAAGCACTTCAATCAGTGATTTAAATGAGCTCTGCCTGTCATCGTAAATCTAAACATTCAACTGTCATTTCAAAGTGTTTCAAATCAAGCCATCATTGTTTTTTACAACACCATTGTAAAGGCTTAAAGATTTTAGTCATAGTAAACTAAAGTTATCATCCTCTTTACTAAGGACTACCGCAAGAATCCAAACCTCAAAATAATCCCTGCAACTACCAGTCAGCCAGCTAGTGGCAGCAGATACGCAGCCTTTACCTGATGTCCTTTTATTTATAAAGGAAGAACATTTTTTAAATTCAAAAAACTGCTTTATTTGCCCTTTTACCTGTTTAAACCTCCAGGTCTTTTTTTTGAAGGCGACATCTTCTTCTTCTTGAACAAACACAGAAGAGTCGCATTGAGGCTTCATTGGTAAAAATGTACTCTCTGCTACATTGTTCTCCCTGCACTGCTCTGCGCACATCAGTGCTGATCAAGGGGGTATCATTTTAAAGCCACCGGTTGTTTTAAACTGTTTGCCAATGAACTTTTTTTTACATTTTAGTGTCATTGATGGATTGAACTCAGGAGAAAAAATTGATTCTTAGTGTGTAAAGAAAAGTGCTTTAAGTACTATAGCCATTATTTTGTAACCACGTATACATCAAAACCTATACCCTAAAATCCTGATGCTAAAAAAGTTATTGAATAAAACAGCCCACTAAAAATTCCTTCACTTTGCATCTGCTCTAACTTTGAGTGTTAAAAACTTAAATTAGTTTTAAAAAGATAAAGCAGAGAAACAGAGACAGATACAGAAACACGTCATCCCTGTCACTCACACCTCAGTGCGCTGAGATGTTTCCCAGTGTGAGATGCTGAAGATAGATGTGTTATGTCTGACTATGTGATAGCCTGTGACAGTGCCAGCATGTGTGCGAGGCATGTTTGCGTGAGTGCATGCGCATGCTTCTGTGTGATATTTCAGCTTATGACAGCAGCTTGGCGAATGTTAAAGATGTGGTTAGCAGGTCTTCAAATACACCAGCATGCAAAGAGTTCACAGTGCGGAGATAACACCTGCGGCTACTGGAACACTGTGACACTTTTCATTCGGGCATTTGGCTGGATATTTCAAAACTTTTAAAAGTCTGACATAAAAAAATTCAAAGGAAAACAGTGTCTGAACACGCACCATTTTGCCTGACTAACAGATTGACTGACAGATGGATATTTAGAAAGAGATCAAAGAAATACAGATACACGGAAAAAACAGAAACATATTAAGATACTAAACTTACTAAATAGATGCTGTATTATATAAGTGATATTCTGCATGTGCATTTCAATAATGTCTATATAAAAAAAATACAAACTTTATAGATCCCATATTATGCCCTTTTTGGGGTTCATATATCTAATGTATGCTAAAGTATGTTCACAATCGCTAATGTTCAAAAAAAGTGTATGTTTTCATGTACTGACAATCGATGCAGCCAGTCTCATCTGCCTGTTTGTAACGCTCAGAAGTGCCCACATCAGGGTCCCTACGTGTGCCAAGTCTGATCTGATTGGTTGGCCTATCTGCTCTGTTGTAATTGGTCAGTCGTTCGGACAATTCTCGGAAATGTTACGCCCCTTTTACCATATTGGGAATGCAGCTACTGTGCAGCATGAGCTTGTGCTTGCTACAACGAGCCAATGGGCTTGGATCAGTGACACCACACTGGCAAATTTCAACGAGGGGGGCTAGGGACCGAGCGTGACATGCTGCTACTGCTACTGCTAACAGGAGGACGTAGGAGAAGCCGCGTTTCCACGGACTTTGAATTTTTGCACATAGATGTGCCTAAACATGCACAAGACACCTGGAAAACACACTAAAGAGCATATAAAACCAGAAAAAGCATAATATGGGACCTTTAGAATAGAATAGAATTGACTTTATTGTCCCCATGGGGAAATTCTTTTTCACAGCACCGCCTACTGTCCAGACAGACAAGTCCCACCAAAGAACATACATACACAAAATTCATCTACAAATATTAAAACTACACACAAATTAAAAATATTGATGATTATACTAGGAAGCCAAAAAACAGCTTAAAGGTGCACTATGTAGATTTATAGTGAAATTTGAAAGTTGGAGAAGTGAAACAATTCTATGCTATATTTTCTGAATTTAATACACAAACTTTATTCAAAGGATAAAATGGTTCCCTGGAGCACTGTTTGGAGCTAAAAAGCTAAAAGGAGAGATACGGTTTCACTGTTGCGGCCCCCTTATCTTCAAACAGTGTTACAGGGACCACATTTTCCTCTGAGGACAGTTTGTGTATAGAGTTATGAACATATGCCACAGGATCTGTACATTTCTCCAACCTTCACATTTCTCTACCAAAACTCCATAGTGCACCTTTAAACAAGTGACCCTACCTATAGAAGACTGGAGTGGTATGATTTATGAAACCCCCATAATTGAGCGAATCACCTTCTTGTTGAGGCTTCAGAATACCAAATTTGAGGAATTCTGGTAGAAGTAGAATCATGTATGTTATTTACTCATATTATATATTTGTCTCCTATAAATTATAAGTAATAACACACTGACTTTGTTTAATAAGTAAGCTATATACACCTATGTTCTTATGATTATTTGCTCTTGCTTTATTTTATAAATGGAAAACACTCCATGTTTTTACATTTTTTTAAACGTTTGTTTTATAACTGTTCTGTAAAACATGTAAAGATGGGTTTCTGGAAGTTATCTAACCAATGATGAATGTATAATCATCTGTGATTTGAATTGATTTTTAAATAAAATATTGACTGAAACTAGGAAAATGTAGCATGGAGAGACAGATGCATAAATCCTGTTGTGTTCTCTTCTTACGTATATCTGTATTGTGGAGGTGATGGAGAGGCAGTTGCCATGGTAGCTACAGACCTAATGACAGCAGGTGCCATTTCAACACCATGCAGAAGTGTGTAGTGTTGTTTTTGGAAGTGCACATGCACATCCCAGTGTGTGTTCAGTGTGTGTGTGATTTCATATGGACCTCATGGGGCCTTGGTGTGTGTTTCTGCACACACTGTTATGCACCAGTGTGTGTTCACTCATGCATGTGATTTAGCAATGCCCCGTTAGTGTGCAGGGGCAGTGGGTACATTTGCAGTTCAGGAGTAAAGAAAAGCAATCTGATAATGGTAACAACTTTATACTTTGCACATCAATCTACTGGATCTTTAAATGTGATATTTAGATAAAATTTACAAATGAATGCACAGTAGCAAACTCCAATTCATCGTCTGCTTACATAGTCCAGCATATTTATTGTAGTTTATTTGGCTCTGCATAGACAGACAGGGTACACAAACATGGAAAAACACACGTTCAGCACCTGAGGTGGATGTTTTAATTAAGTCTATATGCTTTGCGTCAGTGTCTGTAATGACAATGATGGCACTATGAGAAAAAAGGCAATTTATTATCTACTCATTTCTACCTGTTCCTTGTTCTCTTCTAACTTCTTCCTCAAAACTTCTGCTTGTTTGTTGTATTCTACTTTCCTTTTCCCAAATACTCTAAAGTGTCTATGAAACCGGTATCTGATCTCTGCAGGCAAAATCAAAGAGTGAGGGGCCTTCATCAGGACAGTACAGTAAGTAAAGCGGAAAGGGTTGTTTAGACACCGGCCCCATTTAACTGGTACTGTGTTTAATCTCTTTTTTCCTCCATATCTGTGTATGTTATTCATGGTATAGATCATGTACTGTAGATGATGGAGGTATTTTAAAGTCAAAACTTATATTTTTTGTTTGACACATTGGGATTCATGACTCTGAACATATCTCACTGACAGTACCCTATCTGTTTGACACAGACCGTACATTAGCCCTTAGAGACAAACATAATCAGCTTTCATTTCAAGCCTGCCAGTGCATAAATTCCCACATATCTGAGTATATATCCAGTTAAAAGCTCAACATTTTGTCACGATAATATCTCTTTTTTTAAGAGGCATCTTAATTAGATAAAGCTTACCACCTGCTCATCTCTGCTCTTTGCTGTGCCAAGATGACATTTCCATACTTGCACTGTAGGTCCATCTGTAGCTTGAAGGAGCTCTGCCAGTTTCCTGAGCCATCTCATCATCAAGGCAGTTTCACCTCACTTGGATGCTTTTTAATTTATTGTATGTTGCACTAGTAACTGCGAAAACTTAAATCATCGTATGATTCCTCAACTATTGATTTTGTTGGGAAAAAAAGGTTTTCTGAGAGCAATGATAAAGTGTTAGTTTTTTTTAAGTGTGTGTTTTTTTAATCCTAAATACTTATTTTTTAAACTACTTTCCAAGAATAATTGGCGATCATTTTACCATAAGCTTTTCTGATAAATAGCTATTAAGTGGTTGAAGTGCAACAGAGAGTGTACAGGTGAGTGTACAGTAAGCAGTATCAGATCCTGGGATGATGTGTGTGAGCGTGCGCCTGGGGGAGGGTCAAATTGACATAAAACCCACTGAGAAGCTCTTCAATTCAGCCTGCATCAGCATCCCTTCAAACATCCATCCAGAGCGTCTTGCAGTTATTGATGAAGCCAACTCTTTATATGGTAATGTCTTTCACACCTGAAAGGCATCAGGAGGGCATTATCGCGCCTCTCCTGCACTCACTCTCTCTCTCTCTCTCCCTCACACACGCACACACACACAAACACACACACACACACACACGCACACACGCACACATCCACGCACACACACGCACACACACACACACACACACACACACACACACACACACACACACACACACACAGACACACACACACACGCAAACTGTACTCTCTCTTACCTCTTGCAAAAAAATAGAAAACACACACACACACACACTAACACCAGCTATTATTCACAAGAGTCTCACATATTTTCACCCTCTCACCAACATGCACACAGCTATCAGGAGCCCATTAACGCTGATGGTGATATGTATGCGGCTCACATCTGTCACATGTCGCTTCCGTGGCAACACCAGCTGCCGTGGTTACCAAAGGCCTGCTCCTGTAGCGTTATGGGATTTGGTTATTGCAGGATAGCTAGCTACCTGTTTTCTGTAATAGCTACATCCTTTGAAGACAAACTGCAGAGCAATGATACTCCACTATTTAATCTGATAAGTGGACTAATTGCTGATTAATGACTGGCTTTGGGTCAAGCTTACCCAATGACTGGGATTAGTCAAATTGATTAAACTCACAAGAGTATTTAGTCTCGTTTGTGGGCTAAATACAGTTAACAGCTAATAGAGCAAAAGCTCTTAACCTCAGTCTCTATTTATAGGATACTATCAGTGTCAACCAGTTCTGGATGTTATATAAAACACTTGTTTTGCAGTTACAAAATATTGTCACTCTTAGTATTTGAAGGATAACATTGATTGTACAAGTACAATGATTAACATTTTCATAGGGATGTACTTAGGGATGAAACTAACAGTTGTTTTTTCAATCATTGATTAACCTGTTCCATTCATTTAAAACACCTCAATTCAGCAAATATTAAATGTACTTATGTCAGGGAATCACTTTGGATCTTTACAATATCTTTTACGTAAATCAAAAATGTGTATTTTCTGTGCTTTCTAGATTTAAGATGGAGGTGTCTCATGAAGCTACACTCAAAAGGTGTTTTGTTAATGTTGCTGTTGGTGCACATGATCAAACCATATGGTAGTGAATTGGACAAGATAGTTGGTTTGTTAGGTTAAGGAAGGCGAGAACAATAAAAAGCAGTATTACTGTATTGATATAACCCTTTGCTCGGTATACTGTAACAGGCAAACTAAAAACAGGGAAGTGTCGCCCCCATATTTAACAGCAGGCTGATGACAGCTGTTCAATCTACAGCTGAATCCACGCATCGATGGGTATCCTCAGTGCCCTGTATGTGTATTTCACCAAAATCAAAAAGAAAGTGCAGATGAAAGTAATCTCAATAAATCTCAAGTTCCCAGTAAGAGGTCCTCAGGGAGAGTGTGTTCACAAACATGTCCTTTTTTGGTTCAATTTTTTTGTCTGAAGTGGAACTGTATACGTTTGACTTTATAAACATACATGGTTTTGACTTTTGTCTGATCTGAAACAGACATTTTACTGGTGACTGAACACACACAAACACATACACAGACACGCACACGTACAAAGTGACCCACTTTCCTGAGCTGAACTGGACCAACCCCAAAAAAGATCACCCCACATCCATCTACGATCTGGGAGGGAATATAGGAGAAGAAAACACATAAACAGATACACAGACATACACACACAGTACAGTACAGCAGGGAGGGAGGCCTTAAGTGAGTGCAGATGTGGAGCCAGATGTGCTTTCAGGCCTGTGGTTACAAGTGTGTGCATTTTATTTTTGTGTACTGCTTCTGGTCTCAGACCAACTGAGTAACGGTAATAAAGGTACATGGGCCCGAAACAAATTGTAGTTTATTCATTTAATTTTGGTGTTTTAGCTTAGTCAGTGAAGCAGAAGCCCAATACACAGAGACTACAGTCCTAATTGGTCACATGTAAAAGTCCCATCCGGGACCCTTTGCATGTCTAGCCCACTTTCTCCTCTCTCTGTTCAGCTGTCCTATCAACAAAGGCAATAATGCCCAAAAAAACCTTCTGCATTATTATCTGTTTTCTTAAAGGTTTACTTTCAGTAACTATCTCAGTCTGTCCTTATCGCCCTTCAATTCTTGCCGTGTAAACTGTCATGTCTCTTTGGGGCCACTAGGGGGCAGGCTACTGCTGATCGTCTGATTGATACATGAATGAATAACTTGAATTTGTTCTTCGTAGACACATAATGGACAGTATATAGACATAAACAGAATACAGTTTGGTTGCACCAACTATACATTGCATATCTGTAAACCTTGGTCACTAAAATTGATTTTTCTGCCGCGCCCTAAAAAATTGATAATAAGACATTGTGACAGATTCTAGCGTGAGCAGCAGTGTGTATGTGTTTGTGTTAAAATAATGAGCGAGCAAATGCTAAATAAGTCTCTCTGCCAACAGTAGGTAAGTGTTAAATAGTAGATACCTCTTAATGCAGGCTGAAGATGTTATGGTCAGTAACAGTATGCCAAGAATACTGGCAGTCTATTTGTGGTCTTTATAGACAGAGTCTAAACTAACATTGGGGCTTCAACATGAACAATTAAGTAACATAATACAAAGCAATACTAAACACTTCCTGTAATGAGGCTGCAGCAAAAAGTAAAAACAGGTTACATAGAGGATGCTTGCCCTTCAAGCACAAACACACACACACACACACACACACACACACACACACACACACACACACACACACACACACACACACCCCACACACACACACACACACACACACACACACACCCACACACACACACACACACACACACACACACACACACACACACAGACAAATATCAAACAGGCAGTAAAGGTCAACATTTGCATGGCATGGTTTTGGTACATTGTGACGATGCGTGTGTGTGTGTGTGTGTGTGTGTGTGTGTGTGTGTGTGTGTGTATACATCCAGGACCATTGATACACACACACACACACACACACACACACACACACACACACACACACACACACACACACACACATACACACACACACACACACACACACACACAAAAACACACACACACACACACACACACACCCCCACACACACACACAGCTTAAGTGCTGCCCTGGCACATTTGGTAAAGCAGACAGATTATTAGGTCACATTGCTTCACCAAGGACATGAGTTCAGCCTTTCTTCGACACAAACCACCTGTGCAGGTCAGCCCTCTCTTGTAAGAAGAGTATGGGGAAGAAACCACACAGAAGGACAAAAAACAGCCAGGAAATCCTGAGCGGCTAACATAACTGTACAACACTGTTCGATTGTTCAGTAATGACCCCACTAACCATTGTTGATTCAGTTCAGCTGCTTAGTTGACAACCGCAGAATATAATGACAAGTAGGAAAAGCTCAAAAGAAAAGGTGTCTGTAAAACCTGGTATAAATCTGAACAATATTGCAGAATTCCTTATTCCCCCACTTATCAGATCCATTGGTCTTAATGACAGATGGGTGTGAGAAGATATATATTAGAAAATTGGCCCATTCCTGTTAGCTATTCAAAGATTCAACAAAGCACAGCATCTTCATTTTGACTTCACCAAATAAAAAACGAGTTATACTATATAACAAGTATAACCAGTTACAATCAAGATCACTGTTACATTTGCAGTAGTTGCAATGTCATTCATTCATACAAGAAAACCTGTTGTGGATCTTCTAATTAAATTGATTCTGAGTCAGCTCCTCACTCTGAGATATTTTGGTTAACAAACTATACTAGTTTCTGTGATACTTAAAGCAAATTCTCATGTGTTTTAATACAGCTACACAAAGAACCAAATGCATACAACACCAATTACCAAACCTGCAAGTTATGCGCCTGTGCTTATTGTACACTGCCATAAACTTTAACCACAATGTTGGAGCTCTAATCAGCATACCCAACCTCACAACTAACATCTTAATTAGTGGTCTGCTCACCGACCTTCCCCATTAACCTCCACCGTTCCAAACAATTTCCAACTGTCATGTTTGTGGTTTAATGAGACTCCACGTCCTCACCTCAGTCCATGTGTTTGTGGCTTTACAGGAAGTGTTTTTGTCCCACTGTCTGCCTATATCTCACTCCCCCTGGCTGGCTGCACTTTATTAGCCCCATGCTGCATAATGTGGGCTTATTTGTTACCAATTAACTCCAAGTCTGATGCTTGGCTCCACTGTACACATAACTAAGATCCAGTCAGCTGCAGCAGGAGATCATTGAACCCAGAGGCAACATGTTTAAGAATTATGCAGAGTCAAAGCCCTGCCAGGAAGGGTTTATTTTTCTTCTTCATGCCTTCATTATGCATAATGATTTTTTTTACCAGGCAAACTGGCATTTATTTAATTCTCTATGATAACATCTATCTGACCAAAGTACAACAGCACAACCAGCTGTGGTTTTAACAATCATAGTAGATTTGTTCTAATTATATATCCAAGTGCTACCTCAGAGCCTACAATATATGATCTTATCTTAAATCAATATCAATATCTTATCATAAACCAACTCACATCACTCTGGGGCTCATGATCTGCCTTTTGAGAATCATTATGCTGATGGAATAACATTGATTATATGGACAAAGAAAAAATTCCACTGTCAAAGAAAATTTGAGCAAAACATCCATCTATATGGATTATATGAGGGGTCAATGCCTTTCAACGATCCGTCACGTTCTTTCTCTTCAAATGAGAAAAGTCATGTAGAATAAAGTGAACTCATAGATGTTGTACTATGATCAATATTGGTAAACTAGAAACCAAAAATCAAAGGAGGCTTTTCTGTGTCATCTATTATTTTGGTTTTTGGACTGTGAGTTATTTACAAGCGACTTCAGACACAATAATTATTCCGAATCCCGAGGGCTGTTTGCTCTCTGCTCTCCACAGATGGTCAAATGAGCGATGGACAAATTAAAGCATCCTCGTGATTTATGAGAACAATAACTCTAAGCAAGGCGATGATTACAAGCATAGTTTTTCATGAGCAACTAAGTGTCACGGTCCAAATGCCACAGTTAATAAAGGAACAGGTTATTTTTGGAGGCTGATGCACTGAGCATATCAGCTGACTAACTGGTGATAGTAAAGATTCATATGAAACAGTATTCACACACACATCCATACACACCATAAAACAGAAGGACAAAGCGGGCTGTCAGTTTTACCTTGCTGGAGTACGGTCCAGGGATGAGCAGTTTCAGTGCCTGCCTTTTCAGCTCTGTCAGTCTAGCATTGCAGTTCTCACACCAAATCCCTCTCTCACTGCCGGGGGAACTTCCACTGCCTGAGGCTGGTGAACCTGTCCCAAATCCCGGGGAGCCACCCAGAGACCCAGGTGATCCTGTACCAATCCCAGGAGAGATGGTCCCAGGAGAGCCAGAGAAGGATCCTGGTGAAGAGATTCCTGAGCCCGGGGATGGGGTGCCTGTAGAGCTTGGCATGGAGCCGGCTCCCTCAGGGGCGGGGCGCGTGTTGGAGCGGTTGGTTTCTTCATAGGCCTTTCTGTACCATGTGTCCGGGAAAAAGGAACCAGATTTGGTCGGAGAAGTGTCAGGCACCTTAAAAAGAATAAAACTTTGTTAATAAGCTTTTTTATTTGCAGACATTTTGATATCATGGCTGGAAAACCAAAGGCACTAAAATGATCAATTATGTTAACTTTATTCCCTAAAGGTTTGGCTGACATGAATAATTTAATCTGAGCTAGCTCTAATTTCATTATTAGGATTATACTTCATTCAAATCTTGCTTTTCAGCCTTGGCCAGTAAAACTTGTTCTGTTAAAAACGAGGTTGTGTCAATTTCTGCAACCTCCAATTTATTAAAGGAGGCATGGATTAGGATGAGAGTAAAATAATGAGAAGGGCTGAGGGAACATGTCTCGAATCATGCAAATTAAAAGTCAAGACATTTGCATTTTGCCTGTGGAGCAAAAGATTGATTTTTTTTATAAATCCATCGAGTGTTGTCAGATGGGTACCTAATTTAGTTGTGGGTCTTCTTAACTTGTGAAATTCACAAGACTCAAAAGTAAATTATTCTGACTGAAATATTATCCTGACAGCTTCTAAATGAAGGCTAAGCCTTCATGCCAACAGTAGGTAAGTGTTAAATAGTAGATACCTCTTACTTGCAGGCTGAAGAAGTTATGGTCAGTAACAGTATGCCAAGAACACTGGCAGTCCATTTGTGGTCTTTAGTAGACAGAGTCTAAACTAACATTGGGGCTTCAACATGAACAATTAAGTAACATAACACAAAGCAATACTAAACACTTCCTGTAATGATGCTGCAGCCAGAAGTAAAAACAGGTTACATAGAGGATGCTTCCTTTACAATCTCTAAAGGATCAGGTCAGATTCCATGTGGATGTTATTTTTCTCTATTCACACAGCCACATCAAGACATCAAATCAGCCACAATGAGTTCAAAACAAGATCTTCATGCGGTTGGTTGAATCCAGTCTGAGAAAACAGACGCACTGATGTGGTGCTGGCTGGAGAGGCTGGGTCCTGTAACTGCTGTAATCCCTCACCAGGGCTATAATAAGGAAACTATATGAGTGGGGCTGATACTGTAGGTGCTCAATCATCTCCAAGTGCAGAGGCGGGTATAATGTGAGCCAACCCTGTGTTATAAATTAACACTAATGAGACTGAAGGAGGCAGGCAGTGACACAGGTGTGAGCGTAATATACTTGATTTAGCTGTTTGCTGTTCAGTAAGTAATAATTAAGAGATGTGGGAGACCTATCGGTGAAAATGCATGCTGTTGTTGGGACACCATGTGCACTGATGTGAGAAATTTGATCTTCACCAAGCAATCAATCAGCAGCATGAGCAATGTTTATATTGTGAGCACACTACAGTTTCCTATTATAATTGAAGGCTATATTGTGAGATGGAGAACATATATAAGTTAGTGTGTAAGTCAGTGTCTTATCAGAGGTGAGTCCACTCCTCTGGCGATAACCTACCCCATATTTTCTGCTCCGGCTGCTCACAGACCTCTCCTTGGTCCCCGACAGTGAAGTCATGTTGCAGGTGAGAGGAGGAGGGGGAGTAGGATGAGGGGGAGAAGAGGAGAAAGACCCTCTGCTGCGGCTTTACATCCAAAAAGACACCACTTGATCGATTTCAATTAACCGCACGCGCCTGTAGTTTGCTCTTCTTAGCTAACCTCACGCGACTTCCAAATGCATGTGGACACCGGTTACATCCCAATCCCGCGGCAGAGACAAAAAGCAGCAAAGAAAAAAAATCAGTGATGTGCTTGTTTTTCTTTTTCTTCTCCCTTTCCTCTTTCCATCCAGGCTTCTCTATAAAGCAAACTGCGGATTCACACCAGAGGTCGAAATCAGACCGCTCCCTGTCAGCAGTGTCCGCTCTGCGCGCAACGAGGCTCTCTCTCAACAGGCAGCGCACTCAGTCCTGCCTCTCTCCATCAGCTCTGCGTCTCAGGGTGCACAGGTGAAAACAAAACCAAATTCCAAACTCCGCCTCGTGGACTACCGACCCCAGTCACTACTCCATAGAATGATTGACATCTGGCTGACTCAGACCATAGCTAAGATGAGGCGGTTCATCTTTATTTCTACTTCAAGTTTCTCTATCCGTCGTCTCCTGTTGACTCCCCGAGGCTCCGCACTCTGCTGAGGCCAGCAGAGGACTGGAGAGACCAGAGAGAGAGGCGCACATCTGGATGAGGGCGGAGCCAGCCGGCCCCTCAGCCACCACACGCTGATACGCAGCCCCAGATCCAAGGTGAGTGGCAGGTGGACTGCTGCCTCTTGAAAACTGGACTTCATGCATTGATCTTTGTGACTTTATTTTAGGAAGATGTGATGGTGTGTTTAACTTAACCTTATAAACAGGTACACTTCCAGGGCTTGGGATAGGACTATAGGGTCTTAGCCTCTTTTTCTCTGGGAGTTTTGAGCTTAAGTAATAAGAGTAGAGAAAACACTGTAAAATAAATAAATAAAACACGTAACAGAAATGTACTACCCCTCAGTGTTTCGTATATTTATTTTTTTGTCTTTGCATACATTTGTCCAAACTTGAATTGTGATTAATCTAAATACCACTAAGATCCCTTTGTTTTCTGTTTTGTCAATAAGGTTGTATTATTATGTATTGTATTTTTTTGTTAAAAAAAAACCTGTTTGTGGTTGTCTTAAAATTTGGAAAAGCAAAATAAAATAATAGAGGAGAAACACTCAGTATCTTGGTCCAGTATTTCTAGAACATAATTAGATATGTCTTCAAAAAAGTCTTCAAAGAAAAAGACAATTAAGTGAATGTAATTTAGCTAAATGTGTTTCAACAGAGCACTAACAGGCTTCGACTGCTGGGTCATCCTTGATGTGGAAGGTCAAGTTATGCATGGAAATGTAGTGTTATCAAATTCAGAACTTGGCCTTAAGAAGAGTAGAAATGAATGTGCTATAACTTGTAATGTCCTCTTGTAAACATGAGACGCCCTTGCATTTAAAAGAAATGGTGAAGAACCATTCATTCTTCAAATAGAGCATGAGTGGTTGCACAGTGCCCTCTGCTGTTAGATTACAGGTATTACTTGACACATCTGCTACATGGTAGAGCAAGTACATTTTGGACTTCTTCACACATTTATGTTTTAAGTGTCATTTCCAGGTTTTCGTTCTAACAGAATTTTTTTTCCTCTTACATGTTGCAGAATAATAATTGTGCAAACAGGAGCAAGTAATGTAAGGTAAGGTATCTTTATTTGTTCCTGTCGGTAGATTTGGTTTGCAGTGAGTGAGTCGGCCTTCTTTTACACACAAACAACAGTACAGGACAAAACATGATAAAGTGACATCAGTGCTTAATACTAAAGAGAAAAGCCCTTAGTAAAAGACAAAGGTAAAGTAACCCATCAGTAAGAATAAGACAAATAAAAACAAGATAAAAATAAGATTATACCATCAATGAAGTAAAGTAAAGCAGGATAAGAATAGGAATTTATCACCGATCAATAAAACATGGTGAGTAAAAGCAAGGTAGAAATGAGCCATCAGTAAAATAAGATAAATGAAAGACAAGATAAAAAGTGCAGAGATCAATAAATAAACAAAAAATGCTCCGAAAGAAGATTGCTACTGCGTTATATCTTGTTCATCTCACTGATGGCTGCTGGGACAAAACTGTTTTTGTGTCTCCTCGTTTTGCAGGGTGGTACTTTATGTCCAGATGGGAGAAGCTAAAATTCATTATTTAAGGGGTGGGAGACATCTTTTAAAATGGAGCCGGATATCCTCTGTAACTGTCTGATATACCGGGATTCTGGGTTCAGCTGTGACCACTTATAAATACTTTTTTTTTTTCCATTTACACACGCAGAGCTCACAAAACAAATGTTGACATGTCACAGGACAGGTATGGAAAATAAAATGAACAATGACTGAATTCCATTAAGCTGCTTCACTTTCAGTGTGCTGCAATTGTGCAGGATGACTCACTACTGTCAGGTATACTTGCCATTGCTAACAAAGTAACACCTGTGACTGTCTTACTATTAGAAGTCAGGGTCTGCAATGAAAAAGGCCTTTTGGTTTTGTGTAAAATTGCTTGAATTGAGAATCAATTTATTCCATGTCCCAAATTTCAGAAAAAATAACTACATTTTGTATAAACAATTTTGAAATCAAGACGGAGTAAGATCAATGACATTAGAGACTTGAACAAGCCAAACACACTTAGTAGTGACTTGGTCAGTGCTCTGCCCATGCAGACTTAGGTAAGGTACATACATCTAGTAATCCCCAGGACGTGGTACTTAAAGGAATGGCATTACAAAGGTAGGTTCTTGCTACTATGCGGTGATCTGGGTATGAGAGAGTGAAACCATTTGGACCACCCTAAGGTCAAAGACACCCAATATTAAACTTTCAAAGTTAGAGTAAGAGCGAATTGTACTGAAGGAAATCAGAGTGTGGCAACAGGACTGGGTACCTAAAGAAGCCTGGTGGTGCTTATTAAATGGGGACCTCTGTTCTGGGAAACACCTGGAAACTGAGACAAACTATTCTGCCTATTCTTTTACCTTATAATTCAATTTTATATACAATAGAACACTGAAGTTACTAGAATGAATTGGTATTAACCAAGGCAGAAGATGTCTGGTCAGCCTAACTCTGGTGTAAGTAGCTCCAAAAGGTGGCAGTAATGCAACGCTAAAAGATGAAAGCTCTAAAAACAAGAAGAACATGTTTTCAGCAGGATTTGTGTGCGCAAGGAAGCAGTTAGCTCTGGTGTTGAAAAGTGAAGCCAATGCAGAAGTGTTAAAAAACTGCAGTTCTTCAAATGTCCACTTGAAGTAGGTTCCAAAAGCCAAACAATCCCAATGAGGCCCCATATAAAAAAAAGAGGCAAACTTTAAAGCAGAATAAATGTGTTAATGGCCTGGAACAAATAGAAACCCACAACTGTGTTATGTCTCTATAGTCCATTTCTCTGTTTGCTTTGTCTCTGAGCAATCTAAAGGTTGTTGAACTATAGGTAGCAAGATAACTGGGAAGCAAATGTGCAGTATTTCTTACCTGACAGACCAGTACAAATTGAATTTAGCTAACAAGAACAGTGGACCGTCTGCATCCCCTTTGTTCTGAGTATGGACTCTTGACATCAAGGCGCAGGTACACAATGCCCAAGTGAGGACTAAAAGAGGCATCACATCCTTACAGCATTCAGCTGCTCAACAAGCTCTGATTATATAGGAACTTTGCACTCTGCACTTCATTGAACTTACTACTTGAAATCCCCACATGTAATCATGCGATACTTTAATAATCTATTTTTTATGGTTTTGTTTATGAGTAGTTACTAAACTACCACTTACTCTCATTGGACGAATCGCCACAGTTAAAATAAAAAACCCTACCACAGATTAATTACTTATTCTCAATGCTCCCCATCACCCCCACTGACAAATGGTTTAAAACAATAGACTCATTATCAGCCTAATTTTACTGGAAAAACAAAAAAGCTAGAATCTCACTAAAAACATTACAAAACAATAAGTCACATGGCGGCCTAGAAGCACCAAACTTCCTCTACTACTATCTGTCAAACCAATTACAATATTAATTCAAATGGACTCAAAAGGAAAAACACAACAACCAATGGCTACAACTGGAACAAAATCAATGCAAAACTACCTCAATTGCAGACCTTTCCTTCCTACCACAATCAATTAAGAAACTGGACTATTACAAAACTATCACCATCTCCTCAACTCTGGCAGCCTGGTGGAAAACCCTTAAAATCACCAAGTCACCACCATGCAGATACACCCCAATATGGCATAATCCAGACTTCCAGTTACACAACACCCCCATCTACTTCCCTTCATGGCAACAAAAAGGAATCACTCACCTCGATCACCTATTTCAAAATAATCAGTTCATATCATTCAATAAATTAATCCAGAAGTACGGGGTTGGGAGGGACCAGTTCCCTCAGTATCAGCAATTAAAATCAATAGTCAAATCCAAAGTTAATATTATCAACAACAATCTACAACCTTCTCCACTAAGTGAAAACATCATGAAAATCACTAACTCAAAAAAACTCATCTCTAAACTTTATAAACTTATAGCCACATCAACAACCTCCGTCACACTCCCAACAACTAAATGGGAAAAGGATCTGACGCTGCCTCCCAACCCTGACTTCTGGACACAAATAAATAACAGCATCTTTTCTATGACTGATAATACAAATTTACAACTTATACAATACAAAACCATCCACAGAATACACATCACTCAAGGCAAAATGTTCAAAATGGGTTTAGCAAACACAGACATCTGTTCACAATGCACTCATGGTAGCACTGATGATTATCTCCACGCCACTTGGGCCTGTCAACCAGTTCACTCATTTTGGATCACCGTCACTGAAAAACTCTCCACAATCCTGGGCTGCAGAATCCTCCCGTCCCCATCACTTTGCTTACTCGGAGACACAACACAAATCACCATCCCAAATAACCACAGAAACCCACTACTCATCTCTCTAACTGTCGCCAAGAAAATCATCTACCAGAACTGGAAATCAAAAAGAGCCTGCCACATAACCCACTGGACCACCTTACTTATAGAATACATCACAACAGAAAGAATCACAGCTAGCAAAAAGAACAATATATCAGCCTTCGAAAAAACCTGGAATCCATTCACAATTCACCTAAATCTCAGAAAAATCTTACCTCAAACTGAAGCCACACACATATCCACAAATCCATAAGTAATACCCACACTCCACACCCTTATTCTCCACATAATATTTTCCTTATTTATGTTTTCCTTCCCTCTCTACTTCTGACATATTATACATCTGTATCCCTCAATATACATACCCTGCCCTCTTTTTGTACCCCCCCACAACTTACTAGATATTATACAACCAATGCTATCCTTCTTTTTATTTATTATTTTCTTATTTTTTTTTTTTTTTTTTTTACTTCAATTCATTAATTATGACTATCGTTATATTATCATTACCAATAGACATCATCATTATCATATATTTTTTATTTAGTCATTATTATTATTATTTTTATTTTTTTTCTGATCAAATTAGTTTTTGTTTATTTTCTTGCTACTTCACACTCAGCTGCCACTTTGACGCATTACACTGCCACACACACATTCACACTTTTCCTATACACTACCTCAACTTATTACTTGACTTTTATAATATCTACTTTAATTGTATTTGTCTTTGCTCATGTTTTGCGTATTTTGATTTTGTTATTTCTGTTTTGCTTGTTTTTGTTTATTTGCCGTAGCTTTAATTGACATGCCTATGTGCACATTTTTGTTTTGTACTTGTCCACTTCATCACAATAAAAAAATAAAAAATAAAAAATAAAGGTTTTGTTTATGAGTTATCCTGTGTGGTTGTCGATGTCTTTTGACACTATATTATTATGCTCTCGTTGCAAGGAAATGTTCCCTATGGGCAATAAAGGTTTCCTTCATTCGTTCATTCAATCATATTTTACCTTCTAGACAAAAATAGAGCAGTTTCGGTAATGTCGCAGTTTGGCAGAAGTTAGGTAGCCTACTAACATTGTATTAAGTTTGTCCCAGAAGCATACTGGATTTGTTGTAATGTTATCTTATTTAAACAATCCAAATGAAATGAAGTCTTCATTGTTTGTGTGTTGTAAATGTATGTACTCCAACATAGTAGGTGGCGGTAATGCGCTGTACCGCCGGTGAAGAGCCGCCATAGAGACTCTGCAGAAACAGAAAGGGAAGAAGAAAACATCATAGTTTGGAATGGATGTCTAGAAGCGTGAATACTTTGTCAAATATTCTGTTTCGTTGTGACGGCCAAGCTGCCAAGTAAGAACTTACCTGCTAACGTCTTATATTTGTTTATGTAACGTAGTGAAATTTGGCACTGCTGATTTAGCAAAACAAATGTGGCCGCTGTCACTGCTCTGGTGTGTTGTTGGTGCGTTTGTTTATTTTCTTTAGCATATTAACAATAAATGTCATGATCCAACTTGTTTACAAGCAATCTGCTAGCGGTATTATGCTAACACATTTAAGCTAGCCAAGGATATTGGGATATGTGTTCTGTGTTACGAAAACGATTAACCCTACTTTAACAGGGGTTTCAGTTGCACATACGTGATTTTATTTGTTTTGCTAAATAATTAAATGGTTAGCTAGGTCCCTTCAGAAAACCTTACAGCTGTTGTGAATGTGCTTCGTTATCTTGGACACACAAAACACCATGACTGAGCAAGTGGACTCATGCTAGTCTCAGTAAACTTTTAGCCTGTTTTCTTGGCGACATGTTTTTCTGTAGTTTTGTTAATATGGCTGGCTCAGGGAGTTTAACATCAAAGTCCAACTCGGCCTTAGTATTGAAAGTCGTTTTAGCAATATTTTATTACCTTTCCATCTTTCTCTTCCGACAGACATCGGCCTGGCAGCCCTGGTGAAGGAAACCAGCCCTAAATGTCACATCTGAATATTTCTACCAGCCTATACTACTACAAAAATGAGGACTACACCAAGTCATGCAACAATGAAAGGTTATCCAACTACTAAACTTGTAGTTTTACTATGTGAATATCCTTGGAGCTTTAATGCATTTGAGAGACTGATGAATCAGTTCATCTGTAATGTGTAATATGACAGTAAATTATCTTTCAGGTCGACCTCGGAAAACAAGAAAAGGGAAACCTAAAAGGACACCAACAAAGAAAGTCGCCTCAACACATGCTTCACCTCAAGCTACAGACAAGTCAAATTCTGTGCCTGTCGATGCTTTGGCTGCGAGTGCCTTACCACAGACACCAAAAAGAAGAAGAGGACAAACAGGACAGATTCCAGCAGCCCACTTGACCTCCACACCAGTCCACAGCTCCTCCACTGACATACTGCCTGACATCTCAGAGCCCCCCTCAGGAGCCAAACAAGTGGAGCTGGAATACACTAAACTCTGCACTCAGTTTGAGGTGTTTTACCCCTTTTTTTCATCAATAGATACTGAATTTACCTTTTGAGTTAAAATCTGTGATCCTCTTAAACTATCTTTAAATCTGTTCCCCAGCAGACATCAGAGATAAATTCACCACGCTGCAGATCAAAATATAAGAGCAGACTTAGGGGGGATAATGCCTCCCAGCCTATGCAAACCAGAAGAAGGGTGACATTGAAGCAGAGTGGCGGTGACTCCAATGGTTCACCAGCCAAGCGCAGGCATGCGAGGACGCGGAAGTGCAAAGCAGGGAATTTGCAGAAGGGTAGTGCCACTAAATCATCTGATCACTCAAGACCAAGATTTGAGCTGGAGAAGTTTGATGCAGCAGAGAAAGGTAATGTCTGTCTTATGTCACATAACATAAATACTTTTACAGAACTATTAGCTGTGTAATTCAGGAGAACATCAACCTAACATCCTCCACATTATTGCAAAATCCATCCTTAATGTGTTATACGCTGTGTGTATCTGTATTTGCTAGGCTCACTACTAATTATATAGAACAGCTCATATTTTAATTATCCTAGTGATTGAAATTCTTTAATCTAATTCTGTGTTCTTGCTGCCCCACTGCACCCTTCCTTACTCACACCCCGGAAGAAGACGAGTCCATACTGTCTTCAGATCTATCAATAGAGCTGAGTCACCATGAGCATCAGCTGTTGCCTTTGTCAGTCCAAGAAGATCAAGAAAGTGAGGAGGAGGAGGAGGAGGAGGAGGAGGAGGAGCTACCAAGTTTCTTGATGTTAGACAAAAGTGAGAGAGATTGTGTCTGAGTGCAGATAAACTCGTCGACATATGAACAGTATTGTGTATACACACTGTATACTAAGGGGATTGTATGTGCTTTTATCTTTCAGAGCCTCCATCTATTACAGAAGGAGTGTTTGTGTGGCACAAATTAAGAAATTATCCATTCTGGCCTGCGTTGGTGAGTTTAAACACCTGTGTGGATGACCTGTTTCACATGAGCCGTTTATGTTTAAGTCTTTGGATTCAATAATACCATTTAAAAAATATATATTTTGGAGCATTTGATGCCTTTTTGATAGAACAGCAGAGAAAGACAGAATATATTGGGAGGAGAAAGTGGGGGAAGACATGCAGAAAAGGACGAGGGTCCGACTCAAACCGGGACAGCTTAAAGGACAGTAGCCTCTGCACATGTGACAGTAGCCTCTGCACATGTGCATACGTAATAGTTTCTTAATGTGGACCACAGAAAGAATAGCTGTGCTCTAGGGTACAGCTGATGGGGATCCTAACAGATAAACATGGGGCACATATTCCAACCACTGAGCTAAACCGGTGTCCCAAGAGTAAAACATTTTTACAAGAATAATGACCATAATAGAGAAAATCAGCAACTTATCATATTTGAGAAGCTTGACTGAGAGACTATTGGGCATTTTATTTAATCAAAATCTATTTCATCCTAAAATGTACTTTGTGATGATTATTCATGTTATATCCTAAAACTTGCAGAATGATAACTTCATAAACTTTTAAAATGAACGTTTTGGAAGATGTAGACAAGTTTGATTGAGTCATTAAATTCAAAACCATTATGGGCTGTAAACATTCATGACCCAGAACATTAAGGTCCTTCGTCAACACAACTAAACCTTTATACGCAAATTGTCTGAAATTCATATATTTTTCTTCTCTGCAGGTAAAAAGCGTGAACCGTAAGCAGCAAAAAGCCAGCATTATTTTCATTGACGTCCCATTGATTCACAAAAATAAGGGGTATTTTCTCTTTCTGTTTTATTAATGCCTTTTCTTCAATAAAACGTATGTTATGATATGTAGGACTAAGAGTTTGTGCACACTTTTGGATCTAATAGAGAAGCCCTTGTTATTTGGCTTTTACAAACTGAATTAAAATACATGCAGTCTTTCCATGGCACTAGGTGTGGAAGTAAAAGCTCTGTTGTACAGCTACAAATAAAACAAAACATTCATAAGTGGACTGCTAGTGTACTTCCACGTTGTGTAATGTAGTTAAATGTTTGTGTTCCTACAGGTTTACAGTATCTCTAAAAACCCTGAAGCCTTTTGATTGTAACGAAGCCGATGAGCTGGTGGTAAGCCCTGCTCTCAAATTAAACACTCAATTTTTTAAAATGCTGATATGATGAAAGCTAACTATGTCTTCCATACTGATCACATAATTATAGTGTAAAGCCAAAGAAAAGTATGATGCTGTGATTGAGTGGTCCCTGGAGCTCATAACGGACTACAGAATACGGATTGGTTGGTATTCTTCATTTGCTGCTTACTTACCTGCATAATATAAAAACAATCTAGTCCAAATACCACTGAATGTTTTAGCAATGTTGATCACGTTTTGTCTTTGTAGCATGTGGCTCATTTTCTGGCTCCTTCATTGAGTACTTTGCCCACGATATGAGTAAGTTCCGTTGCAAAACATTCATAAACATAGCACAACACATTGTTAGGCTACTGCAGAATTAAAACTTGAGTTTACCTGCAGCCCTGTGTGCTGCTGACGCTGCTCTTTACCTTCTATCTTTAACTACCTCAGGCTATCCTGTGAGGAGGAAGTACCCGCAGGCTGCCTCTGAGAGATTAACCATCGCCAGTGATCCAATGTTCGAGGCACAATGTGATGATGATAAGGAGGACAGCTTTCATGAACAGCATGAGAAGGTCAGCAGGACTTCCAAGAGGCTGCTGCCAGACCGGAGTCTTGCCGCCCACAACCGTGCTAATGAGAAGCTTGTGCATTTCATCGTGAAGCAGCGCATGGTGGAAGGACGGCTTCTGGTATGATTCACACCCATTCAAACAACTCTATTAATCCCTCTTGGGGCAATTGGTTTGTAGTAGCTTGTACGTAAAGACATAAATAAACAGTAATGTACAAACAACAACAAGTGATACATAAGAGATCAAATGTAAAATAGATGAATAATGCTTTTAAGCAGAATAATACAAATAGTACAAGGATCAATGGTTTGCTGATTAATTAGAGATGTCTGAATATTGTGATGTATTGTTGTTATAGGTCTTGGGTAAGCAAACACTTCAAAATTCACACCATTGTTTGACTTGGAAGTTTTCTCTCCAGGCAAATACATAATGTACAAGTGAATTCCAGTGTTAGTACCATGTGTGATTATTACAAGAAAAACCATGCAGTTCTACATGTCTCATTAATTATCAACACATTTCAAAAAACACTGTTTGACAAATTAACTTTAGATCTTCAAAATAACTTTTCCATTGAATTTTCCAGCGTTGAATCACTGAGAATGGTGTTCAACTTTTTGGGTTTTTGAAATCAAAACATTCAATGTTAGGAAATATTCCTATACAGAATATCATAAGACAATAACAAGAAATCATCCGGATTTGCAAAAACAAATGGGTGTGTCTGTGTGTAGCTGGAACAACAGACTAATTGGTAAATGTAAAAAAATAAATCACTAAATTTTAGATTTCTGCATGTCTTTTACGGTATTTAGGTTTATATTTATCTTTGGAGCAGGGCCGTCCATAAGGGGGGAAAGCTTTTTAGCTACTGGAGGACACAAAAACAGGTGTCACCCTAAATATGACCAGTATACAATTATTTTGAACCCAAATTCGCACAGTTTCTTGTTGGAAAAAAAATGGAAGTACATATTTGATGGATAATAGTAAAGTAATATATAGTCTGTATCAAAATGTTATCCCGTCCTCCCAAAAAAAATGAAATGCATGAACAAAGAGTCAAAACAGGCCCTCAACATAACTACATTTAGGAGTGATACCTTACCTAACCGGACATGTACAGAAAAGGGTTGTCACAAAAAAGCCTGACATTCTGATAATTAGAGCACTGGCAGGTGTAGTTCAGTGTTTGGGCACCTGTGCCTTTATAGCCCATGGAGCAGAGTAAGTTTGACATGTATGTGTTTATGTAGAAGAGGGCATGTATTGATATGAATGAAACGGGGTTGGGGGGGGGGGGGTCTACATGTATCTAAATGAGGTCTATACAACTGCTGTGTGCACTGACCCTTGTCTGGCTAGGGGGGGCTTTCCCTGGGCCTTTAAGGCTCCCAGCCAGTTCTTTTGGTGGACCTGTTTTAGAGTCACTGCTGTTGATTAGCAAAAGAGTAACTCATGAAATCCTCTGTGCGAATTCGATGAAATTCAGCAAAGAGATTAAATAAACTCAATTTTAATGATACTCCAGTTGTCAGTGAATGAAGTCCTAAAAAAACATGCAAGAAGCCAGTCCCTGGCTGAACAAGTCCACCCTCTTTGTATCATTCTACTATCAGGCTGTTATCTGTGGGCAGCAGCAGTCCAGATGGCTTCGCTCCTTTTCAAGTGCCAGTCGTAGACGAGTTGTGAACGTATACCTGGAAGATGAAAAGCAGCTAGACCAAGTCTACATGTACCTGAATGAGATCTATACAACTGCTGTGTCCACTGACTCTTGTCTGGCTGAGGTGAAATCCATGGAGCAAATCCCCTTCGTCCTGGATGTGCTTCTTCCTGAGGTGAGCTCCAACTTCCATCAGGGCTTTTATGTGTTGTTTTATTCTATTAAAGCATAAAGTTGGTTTCCTACTATGCAGTTCATGGGTAATGTGGTACAACTGAGATTATTGTCCTGTGTAGGCCATCATCTATGCCATAGCTGGGGTGGACAATGTCTCAGTGAAAAAGGCAGAGGAAAAGTACCTAAGAGGACGCTGTGTAAGCAACAGGTAAGTGATTGAGTACCATTAAAGAATCAGATTTAACATTAAATACTGAATATGATCAGTAACTTTTATTTTCGATGTCTTTTTTGTTTCAGAGAAAGACAAGAGTTTGACCGGATGATTGATCGGCAGATGCAGAAGAAATCCCAAAATCAGAATAGTCCTCCTGCATTACTCTCTGACGTCACTGGGTAGACAAGTTTAAAAGCAGAATATTGGTAAATAAAGGGAACTATTTTTTTATTTTAGTATTTTTTGTTTTGTTTTGTTTTTAATAAGCAATCATTGTGTGAGAGAGTGATATGGCTTGTCTGGCACAGCCTTTTCATCGGATACCAAAGAATGTGCTACCATACCACCAAACTGATGGGAAGCATCCTATCTCTTCAACTCCTTAAGGCAGCACCGTCACAAATGATTAGACACATAGCTCCTTTCATCAATCTCTTCACTTCATGCTCCACAGGCTACCTCTGTTATGGTTTTTGTCTTTTGCATTACGATTACATAATTAAGCACTGAGTCTTAGGGAGAAGTCTGCATATTGCCTATTTAGTTGCAAAACTTCTCCAAACTTAATAATGTTTCTGAGAGTTATATATCTCATAACATCAAATATGATGGTGCCCCTTGTGCAAGCATTATGAACATGATATGATGCTATTCTATTCACTACAAAGGTTTTTTTTCACGGCTGATGTGTGTTAGTTTCTGTCATTGTATAGTCTACCTTGACCGCTAATAAGCAGCTAAATTGTTGCTTTGTTGATGTTTACATATCATGTATACAGTGTCTAGAGTAAGTTTACTTGAGCCTTAATTTTGCCTTTTTTTTCCCCTTTTAATTTTGTACCATAGTACCCTAATATTTGATTTATCATGACAACTGGACTTCCATTCTTTAAAAAAAGCAATTACACACGTGACCAACCAGGCATAACCATTAATGGTTATTGAAGTCATATTAAAGTTCAAAAGTATTTTCATGCTTCCATGCATGCTTTTTTTCCACATGCCTCTTTTTCAACAGTGTATTTGTGCCTTTGTATTTCTTTAATTGAGCTCTCTAAAAAGCTGACAGAGTTGCTGAATGAACTAAAATGTATTTTTTATTGAGCAATGATGAGATGTGGGCACTATTGGAAGTAGTGGATTTTACTTTTGAGTTTTGACCATGTAAAAAACACCCCATTCATACATGAGGTTAGAGGTTATATTAATTCCTCTTTGCTACATAACAAAGAAAATCGCAACCGTTCCGAACTGACCTATGTAACTCGCATGTAGCTGGAAACAAATTGTCTCCACCTCAATAAGCAACCGGGGACTTACTTTCTTTTTGTTCTTTTAAGGAACTGGATTGTAAACCATCAATGTTGTGGGCCCTTAACCCAGTAATATATAATTTTTGTGGGAGGAAACCAAAAGAATTTAAAAGTGAAGATACATTGAGAAAAAAAACATAATGAAATAGGGCATTCAGCTAAATCATTAACAGACATATGTCGATGCAGTTTAATGTTTAACCTAACCTAGATGTTTAAGCTAGGACACATCCCAGACCGTGAGGGGCAGCACCAGGCCATCGCTCTGTCTACTCTGCCAAAAACAACGCCCGCGAAGAAGAATTGAAGCGAGCACTGTCCAACCGTGGAAATGGCGCTCAGTGGTGTCGGAGCCTGAAGTCACAGGAGGCATTTCGTGCTGGTCTATCAGTCTCCGCTCCGAGGACTATTCGCATGGGTTGTACATGAAAAATTAGCGGATTATGACAGAGAAGAGGAGAAGTCGAGAGATTCGTCTAGTAAAAGAAAACCCTTGTGGCTCCGATAAAGCCGTGATCATCGTGCAGGTTAGTGTAACGTTAACGTTGGTAGCAGTTAGCGGCACATTGCATCACGTTTTCTTGCGTAGCTGGGAGAGCTAACAGGGCTATATTACTGAACTGGAGTGTGGTTAATTTATCATTAAAGGGTTTAATGGAAGAACATTGCTTTTTGCTGATGATTCTGAACTGTGTGATGTTTTTGCCTGTAGCTTTAAGCTAGTCTGTTTCGAGTTGCCAGTGTGTGTGCACTGCTCGTCTCCTAACTTCTGAATTATCTAAATTCATTAAATCAACTAATAACACATGTTATGATGAGACTTAATGTGTGATTCTGGCAATGGTAAAATACAGATGTTAATTCTGGTTGTCAAATCTAAAGTGTATCGCTGAAACACTTAACGTACACCCTTTGCTAATATTAACGCCAGCTTTCGCTTCAGCTACGTTACCGAGAGTAGCAACGCACCTACTTACTAGCTAGCTAGCTAGCCACCCAGACTGTTTTCACCAGTAATTATCCGGGGATCTCACACATATTAGGGCTAAATGCTGAACAGTGTTGTAGTGGGTTTGCTGTTAAAATCCAATAATTGAACAGCAGACACAGTTTGAGATACTAACTGTTGTCATCACACAATATCAATGCTCATGTATGCAGCTAGGAAAGCTAGCTTAACTGTGAACTCAGATAAATTGTAATCCTGCATGACCTTGCAAGCTAACTGGGTAGCCTGCTAATGCAGTGAGGAACTTGTATAATTCCTCTACTAATCCTTATTCAGCTCTAAAGAACAATAAGACCATTATAACAATCGATACAATTGGCAGTGATCAGCGTCAATGTGCATAATAGTGTACAAAGGAAACAATCTCGGTTTGTTTACATTATGCCAAATTAGCTCCCCGCTAACAACTGCAACTGGACTATGTTGTTCATAAGCTAAGGAGCTAACTCTGGCCCGTTAACTAATGCTGAAATACATATTACACATAAACGCTGTCTCATTAGACCTGTGATTACCTTTTTGTAAGTTATTCTTAGTTAAACAGGGAGGTTAGGCTACAGATTTCATAGGTTGTCACTTATACTTTTTAAATACTGACACACGTGAGCGACAGATGTGTTTGGTGAGTAGAGATTTGTGATTTGAATCCGCTTATTCGGACTTAAAAGTATTTGCCTCTGAGTAACCTGCACCAGTATGGGAACGCCTTTAGGTGCGCACATCGGGCATGTTTACTTTGTTTTTATTATAATAAATCTATATGTCCAATCTGACGTTATGGCATGTGGCTGCGTAGTGACAGGACTGTTGCGCGGGAGTTCACTTGAATCCACTGTGTTTTCTCCCGTGGGCACAGAGGGCAGTATTGTGTCCTTTTTGCAATCTGAATATGTAAAGCTCGTTTCTACTTAGTTTGAGTTGGCCTTGAAAGTGCCTCTGTGTAAAACGTACTGCTGTAGATAATGATATCTTTTTGGAACACAAGTGGTGAAAGGAGTCTGAGAGACAGCATAAACATTCACATTCTTAGGTCCATAATAGTTAATAACATTACAAGAGATGAACACACAGAAGGGTAAAGCATGATAATGATACTACCAGAAAAAATACATCTTCTATGAGCTAATCTATTTAAAAACTAACAGTAATTTTTAATGTTGTGAGTTTCAGTTATGGGAGTCTTTTTCTTTTTTACAACTTGCAAATGTTAAGGATTGGCATTTTAGACCTCTAGCCATAGCCATATGTAATTACATTTATTTGATTTAACTTTAATACTAGAACTCAGAAAAGTTACAGCAGTATAAGTAATGACACCTGCTCTCGAATTATAGTTAAGCTTTAGTCTTTATGTTTTTTCTAGGTCTGTAAGCATTACGTTTGTTTTCAGTGAGCAATGAGAAAAATTAAAATAGGACCATTTTGGGGGAGTATTTCATTAATGATATAAAAGTGCTTTACTCCAGCTGTTTATATCATAACATAATCTCACAATCCCCATCTGCAAACAAACAGATGTGTTGCAGCATGTCTGGATTTGAAGGCAGTGCAGTCGTAGCCCCAGTTGTCAGCAAGTTTGCTGACAGCACGTTTTTCCTGACAACTGGGGACACAACTGGGGTTTGAAAGATAGACCTTTTGTTTTCTAACACCCAGAAGACCAATTACAGCCTGAAGTGGACTTACAGAGAATAAGGAGTGTAGTAAGAATATTGCAGAGGGGTTGTTATTATTCTTATTGATGTTTGCTTTGTAAGCAGGTATGAAGGGCAAGGTGATATGTACAACATAAAATGGTTAACTTGAAGATAAATGGACTTACTGCTCTTTCTAACTTTGTGTTTGTCCCATGTTGTCTTTGTTTATGGATGCAGTGAAAAATGCACAACCTCACTGCCCAAGTCACCAGCAGTCTGCTGCCTTACCCAGCAGTTACTGTAGACGCTCTGGGGGAAGATGAGATCACCCTAGACTCTGTGCTACATGGGAAGTTCACCGTTGGTAAGCCAGTTTTTATGAAACAAATATAACTTCAACCTGGGAAGACATTAAGTCAACTATCCATCCATCTATTAAATGAACTCTGTATCCGATGTGCTTTGTTGCTGTAACAAATACAATGTTTACAAAACACATCTTCTCCCTGGAAGAGTACAACACAAAGATGGATCTAACATGACCTGTAAAGAATGATTAAAGTAATACATTGCTTGCATGCTTGAACAAATAGCTGCATCTCATTTGTTATCCACCTAACTGTGTTTATTTGTGACCGACTTTTTGTTTATTTTTGACATAGGTTGCAGTTCTACATCATCATGTCATTTTAGATAGCAGCTTTACTTTGTTCTTAAAAGCACAAACCTATTACAGTGATGATTACCTTGATCTTAACCCCCTCCCTTTTCACTTCCTTGTCCTTCCTGGGTGTGAAGGCCGCAGCGGGCTGGCCTGGCTGGCCTGTGGCCCCCATCTGGAGGTCGTCCATGCAGTAACAGGAGAGCGGCTATCTGCGTACTGCTTCAGTGGTGGAGGAGAGCACCCACCCAGTGTCCTAGCTGCCAGGGACTTCAGCTGGCTCAAACGGTCAGAGCTTTTTCTCTTTAACACTGTCGGATGTGGATTGTAATCAATATAAAACAAACCATTGATTGCTATTCAAACTTGAGATGATTGTTATTCTACGACCGTAATGATCAGCTTTAGGATGTCAAATAAATACGGCTGACAATGCAGAGTAGACATGAAATGTTAACTCCTTCACTGTTGTATTTCACAGGTCTGGATTGCTGGTAGGCCTGGAGGAAGCTGAGGGCAGTGTGCTGTGTCTTTATGACTTGGGATTGTCAAGGGTGGTCAAAGCTGTGGTAATACCAGGCAGGGTAAGTTTGAGTCAGGGTCTCCTCACCTAAACCAGACACATCTCAGAGAGTGCTATTGCACAGCTTCTTATGATGAACACAAAAACTGAAATAAAGCCAGCTCATACAAACGTGTAGGCACGAGTTCACAAGTTTTATGGAGTCATTTGTAGTTCTAAAATATTTCAGTGTCTGTCAGGGGGTATTGAGGTAGAGATTGATTATGTAAAGAATCATCTGATATACAAGTCAATTATAATTTAAGTGTTTGACTGGATGTATAATCATTTTCAGGGTAATTTGGGAGATTTGAATCAGCTTCCTGATATGTTATCTGATTTTGCCATAGCATAGTATAAGTGTTCTTTCAATCCTTTCTGTTTTCTAGATAACAGCAATTGAACCATTGGTGAGTTATGGCGGAGCAAGCACTTCGACCCAGCATCTTCACCAGAGTCTGCGCTGGTTCTTTGGCATTGCCGCCGTAGTAACGGACCTAGGCCATGTTCTGCTTGTGGACCTCTGCCTGGACGACCTGTCCTGCAGCCAAAGTGAACTGGAGGCTTCAGGTGAGGACACTGCTTAAGCATTTAAATGTTCTATGCTAATGTACATGTTCTTTTTGTTTTTTTCTGTGTTCTTCCTCTGTTTATTTTTCCTCTTTACTCCCAGACCTGCAGGTAGTGACCAAATCTCCTTCGGAGATCCCCAGACTTAGAGAAGTCAGCACCAGACAGGGCAGACATCTTTGTCTCCAGCTGAATGCTCCCAGTGGAGTCGGAGCTACAGCTCTGCAGTACATCTCCAGGACCAACCAGCTGGCAGTGGGATTTTCTGATGGATACTTACAGCTGTGGAACATGAAGGCGCTGAAGAAGGAGTGAGTCTTTGTTTTCTTCTGACTTTCTATATATTGTGAAAGTGGAGAAGATAGATACAAATGGTTCCATTTAAAATTAGGCCACATTCCATTATTGGCCTCATGAGGCTTCTTGCCCTGGCTCTGCCTTCTCTGACCTCTTTCTAACATTCTCTCTTATCTCATGGGGGTGATAAGGGGGGGGGGGGGGGGTAGAGCGGGCAGGTTAACCCGGCGGCGTTCTAGCCTAAACTAGCTTCTCGCCCTGGCTCTGCCTTCCCCTGTTCTCTTTCTATCATTCTCTCTGCAGAGTCTCCTTACTGTTTTTCCTTTTCTCTTTTCGTGGTTGGGATGGGGGTTTGGGCACAGCTATCTTGTTTTTATTTCAAATACCCGTTTATTTGCCTAATTATTAGTTTATTATTTGTGTATTTGTTTTTACTTTTTTTATGTAAAGCACTTTGTAACTTGCTTTTGAAACTTGCTATATCTAGATCTTAAATGTTTTTTTAAATCACTGTTGGAGATTATATTTTTGTGTTAATTCTGATTTGTTTGATTTGTACATAGATACCACTCCCAGTTGGACAGTGGCAGGGTGCCCATTCACGCCTTCACCTTCCAGGAACCTGAAAACGACCCCAGGAACTGCTGCTACCTCTGGGCTGTTCAGTCTTCTCAGGACCTGTAAGCCTTCCATATAACAAACGCTGCGTAAAAGCAAAACATGATTTATTTTTGTTTGTTTTGTTTTTTTGCGAAGCTCTTATCTTGTCTCCTCTCACTCCCACACAGTGAGGGAGATATGGTCAGCCTCCGCCTGCTTCAGCTGGCGTTCAGTGAAAGGAAGTGTCTCGCTTCTGGAAGGATCCTCTATGAGGTCTGTTGTGCCTACAAGTCTACGACAATATTTTTTCTCTCTTCACTTCAATTTAATACTTCTGTACTATGCTTGTCGGCTCCAACTTACCTGGTTGAATCTTTGTCATCGTTAACTTTGTGTCACTCAGGGTCTGGAGTATTGTGAGGAGCGTTACAGTCAGGACTTGAGTGGCCCAGCCTTCCCTCTCAGGGCCCAGGCCACCAACACCCGTCTGCTGAGTTGCCAAACCATTGAAAAGTTCAGAGCTCATCCTGACAGAGATGACAGCATGAACGAAGGTAAGAGGTTTTTTTCCACTAACTGGACTTCCAGTGATGATTTGATTATGTATGAAACAATTAAGTGACATTTTTTAACGTTTGTATTTCAACTGGAATGCTTTGGGCTTTGATATTACAAGCAGATTAAGAAGAAATGTTCTACTCTTTGTCACTTTACCGCGTTTATTTCCCATTTTCAGTTGCCTCTCCAGACACCAGCGTGTCTATCTTCAGCTGGCAAGTGAGGGCATACGGGCAGGGGACTCCATCTACCTACATTGGGGTTTTTGACATCAACCGTTGGTACCATGCACAAATGCCAGACTCCTTAAGGTACAGTGGAGTTGAAACTTGTCCAGAGAATTCTTGGGTTCTGACTTTAAAGGTCCCATATTATGCTTTTTCTGGTTTTATATGCTTTTTAGTGTGTTTTCCAGGTGTCTTGTGCATGTTTAGGCACATCTATGTGCAAAAATTCAAAGTCAGCGGAAACACGGCTTCTCCTACCTCCTCCTGTTAGCAGTAGCTGCATGTAACGCTCGGTTCTAGCCCCCCTCGTTGAAATTTGCCAGTGTGGTGTCACTGATCCAAGCCCATTGGCTCGTTGTAGCAAGCACAAGCTCATGCTGCACATTAGCTACATTCCCAATATGGTAAAAGGGGCGTAACCTTTTCCGAGAATTGTCCGAAGGACTGACCAATTACAACAGAGCAGATCGGCCAACCAATCAGGTCAGACTTGGCACACGTGGGGACCCTGCTCGGGGGGATTCTGAGCGTAACAAACACAGGCAGATGAGATGGGCTGCATTGATCGTCAGTACATGAAAACAGACACTTTTTTCGAACATTAGCGATTGTGAACATACTTTAGTAGGCACATTAATTAGATATATGAACCCCAAAAAGGGCATAATATGGGATCTATAAAAGGAAATTCCCAACTTTTATTCATTTAAACATGTACATGAAAAAACCATGATTATACAACTAGCTGGTAAAGATATGCACATAATGAAATGAACTGATCAGAAAGGGGACAGAAATAGAACATTTTAAATGCTTGGAATAAAGAAATGTGTGAAATAATTTGCTTGTGGTACGAATGTACAATGCAAACTTATGATCAAATAAATTCTCCATGTAGTTGGATAAAACATAAGATGGAGTTTTTCTAGACTTCCCTCTTATTTGACAGTAAACACCAGAAGAAAAGATGATTATTTAGTCATTACCATGAGTTTTTGTGTGCAAGACAAAATAATGTCACCGATTAAATGAGTAAAGATACCAAAGGTTTGCTTAATGCTTATTGATGTTTCGACACAACAGCAGCAGTGCGGGCTGTTAGATATTTATTGTGTCCTCTGGTCCTGGGGTTATTGTAATCACGTGTAACTGGGACACTGAATTTCACTTGCACTTGTGTGCTGCTGTTCTTGTTTTTGTCAGAACGGGGGAGTCCCTGCAGAATTGTCCCTACCTGGCGGTTTGGTCTCTGGACCCTGTGGTGCAGATGGTGTCTCAGCACCTCCTCCTGGATGTGGTGGTGCACGAGCGCAGCCTGAGCAGAGGAATGCCCTTCACCTGCCCCCCATCAGAACAGTACTTTAACCCCACCACATACAACTTTGGTACGTGTAGACACTCTATGTACAATGTTGTTCCAGGTTTAATCACTGTGTACCGCTAACACCTATTTATATTGCTTAGGAATAAGCATGTACAGACATGCGTAGGTTTGTAGTTTTAATATAATTTTTACTAAAACTCTTTTTTTTTACGTCACAGATGCTACCTGTTTGCTCAACTCCGGAATAGTGCACTTAACCTGCTCTGGGTATCAAAAAGAGGTGACTTTCTCTTGTTCATAAGCTCACTGACCTTGCTATGATGTGTATCATCTATGCTGTATAATGAATGAACTATTTGAAGTTGAATTGAACGGAAAGTACGCTTGTTTTGCACCTTACCAGCACCTCGATATTGTCATTCATACACAGACGCTGAGCTTTTTGAAGAAAGCTGCCCCTTGTTCCAGTGACATCATCTCCTCCAGCTACTCTCGCTGCGTCATGTCTGGCCTCCTCTCATCCCGCCTGGCTGACGCTCAGGCCTCCAGCCTCTCTCAGGTACAAACACATTCTTCATGACATATTTCAGGCCACTGCTCTTCCTGCTTTTGTTTTTTCTGTTATAGTTCACATCAAATAAAATCATTTATTCCATACCAACCACATTAGATTTCTTCTGAAGTTTTGTTGTTGTTGTACGTGTAACTTGATGTTGTCCCGTAGGAGGAGCAGCTGGATGCCATCTTGTCCACAGCGGTAGAGACCAGCTCGTTGGGACTGATCACTGGCTGTATCAAGCAGTGGACTGCAGAAGGTGTGGAGTCTTACTTGGAATTGCCATCCATTTTTTGCCCTCAAATTGTTTTGTCTGTGCTCATTATGGTCATGTGTAGGAGGAAAAGACGTTTGCTCAGAGTCCCCACCTAAACATACAGAGTACTTTCCTCCTTTATATCACCACTTCAGTCAACAACAATACTTATAATTCTGTCCCTCTTTAACAGAACAACCAGGCTCCGCTCTGAACCTGCGCTACATCCTGGACTGGGCCTGGAACAAAGTAGTACAGACAAAGGAAGAACTGGATGGAATCTGTATGTTTTGATTTAATTGATTTGTTAATAGCAGTCATAAGCATCATACATTGTGCTGTGTTTATCAGTGTATGTAATGTTAAGTTTTCACAAACTGGACATCAGACAAACCTTCATTTGGCTACTCAGTGATAGATTTGAATAGATGAGATCAGATATGTTTGCGGGGTATATTTACTCTTAAAGCTGATGAAAACTGCAACTTTAAATACATAGTGCTATTGAACCTTATTAACTCCTAAGGATTTGAATTGTTGACCTTGTACTTTAACTTTTATTTTAAATATTTTCAGACATTTAAAACATATTTTTCCCATGTCTATGCTTCTTGAAGTTTTTTATAAACTCTTTCTATACTTGTTTTTTTTCTGTCTCCTGCACCTGTTTGTTCTCTAGGTGCACCGCTGTTTGACAGCTCATCCAACTTCACAGACCCTCAGACGCTGCAGCTGCTTCAGCACAGCCAGAGGCTGCTCAGTAACCTCAGTACCATCTTCCACTGTCTGCTCAGTGAAGCTCAGGAGCTCACACAGAAAGGTGCAGCATCAACACACCTGAAGTCACATGTACACATGTCATCTTCCAATCAGGACGCTGTCGTACTATTGTCTTTCTGTCATTTGTAGCCATTGGCTTTAATCCTTGTAGTGATATTTTCAATTTTGTGTAGGTCTGGTGGGTCTGATGAACAAGAACATGGTCTCCAGTCTCATTTCCAAGTACGCTCAAGTGGTTCTCTGGTTCTGTCGTACTGGTCTACTGCCTGAAGGATCAGGTAAAGTGCTGCATGGATCAACAGGATCTAAAAAAAACTTTACCAGCTATTTCACACAACACAGTTTCTTAGAGTCAGTTATTAAAGAAGTGGGATGCAGGTTTAATAAAGATCATCTTTAACTTCAAGCATTGTGCAATGTAGAGCCAGGAAAGTCAACTAATTCAACTATTTCAACTGTATGTAATGATCTACTTTCTCTCTGTGAATTGTATCCGCCCCTTCCCATCAGACGATGATGTTCTCCAGATCTCCAGGCCTTTCTACACTCCCTCAGTAATCGGCAACTATTATACAATACGCAGAGAGGAGCTCAACAGGCTGGCTAAGTGAGTAGTCCACCTGTTTAAAAGCTGCTAAATCTTAAATCTAGTCCAAGTGAATGACTTCAGATAATCTTTATATCCTCATTCTTCTTGTGTCTTATATATTCAACAAGTGATCAACAAGTGCCTAAGATGTTACAATGAGATAATGCTCTCTCTTTCCTCGTGTGATTGATGTTGGTGCTGACACTCCTGTGTTCCTCTTCAGGGGCAAGTGGTGTGCAGACTGCCTGATGATTGACGGGTTGGTTGGCCAGTGTGGTGATCGCCTGACCAACCTGTGGAAAAGGGATGAAGGCGGTACAGGGCAGTACCCCCCACCATCATTGCATGTAAGCATTTCAAATATGTACTTTAGACCTTCTCATCGGTGTCACATTGAGTTTGCACCTGTGGCTTTTGTGCACTATGAACATTTTTGTTTTGTACCTTTTGATTCACAGGCCTTGTTGGACATTTATTTACTGGAAAACATCGACGAAGCTGCCAAACATGCGATTGTATCCTTTGATCAATAATGCTCCAATGTGAAGTTTTGTTTGCGTCAGCTCGTGTTTTTTTCCTGACCTCAGTGATCACATCTTATTCTCTTGAATACATTATTTTAGAAGAAACAGTTCTACGCCAATGTTACAAACTTTGTTTTGTAATCCTTTAGCTGTGATACCATGATACCTGGTGTTATGATCAGTATTATAATTTATCATGTATGCTTTGTTTCCGTTTAGAAAGGTGTCAGTTGTAGTTTGTAAATGTTTCATTCTGATCAAAAATCCCCAAATCTCTCTTTTATGGACTAAATTCAATATTCTGTACATATGTGCCTTGACTTGTTGTCTCAGGTGATTTACCTTCTGCTCGATGTCATGCACTCCCTCCCTAATAAGGAGGGAGCATCAGTGGAGTTTTTCCCCACAGCTTTTGCCATTCCCATCGGACTGGTCAAGCTCGTACAGGGCCTCTGGCTTCTGGACCATCATGACCACCAGGTACACATGGATTGATCTGTTCCTGACTTTTCTTCAATTTAGGACTTACATTTCAATTAGTCCACTTTAATGCATTTAAAGTGATGTGAAACAGAAGTTTTAACTACAGCTATCACACCTTCTTTTGACTTATTATGATATGTACTGTTGTTTTGTTCTGTGCATAGCTCTGTTAAAAGTTATTTTCTTCCTGGTCTTTGTCAGAGTTCATTCGAGCTGCTCCTGCATCCAGCATCCTCTCAGTGTCAGTTTAAGTGGCAGCACGAGCGGGTCCTGCAAGCTCTCATGTGCCAGGGTCAACACTCAGTGGCACTACGATATTTTCAAGTCACAAAACCCCCAATTTCCTCCACTGCACAGGCCAAACTCTGCCTGTCTGTCCTGCTACACAACAGGTAAGAGGAAATCAACTCTGTGCACTTCTCTCATTAGAAACAGTGTTGGAGTTTTGTAATTGCAAAAACAAAGTAAAAAAAAAAATCCTTTTCTGACAGCAAACTGTTGTGCCCTTCTTCCAGGTGTCTCATCGAGGCGTGGTCTTTACTTCGGCAGCACTCTAGTCGTCTCAACATGGCCGAGCTGATGGGCTTCCTGTATGAGAGCTGCCAGGAGCTGGGCCTCATCAAGGAGCTGCTCAAACTGCCCCTGGGCCTTGCTGAGCAGGTAGGACAGATATAAGTTAACACACAGTTTAAAGACAATGCAGTTTATACATTTGTAGTCAATGCACAAACCCATGTTTTTCTATTCTGTGTTTCAGGAATGTTTGGAGAAGTTTCTCCAGGGGACAGGAGGTCTCCAGAACCGAGAACTGCTGATGGTCCATTACCTCCAGCAGGCCAACTACATTCCTGCCCTGCAGCTCAACCAAAGCCTCAAACTGAACCTTGTGGTAAGTTTGGCACAAGCACATTCAAAGTATTACATGTTGAAACACCACATATCCAAACAAAACTGTGATGAAAGAAATATAAATGTCTACTCTAAACCATAAAATACAATAGCATTGTAGTTTATAGAGAGAAGACACTTGATTAAACGTCATATTTCTTTTGCTTTTGTTCTTAGAATGAGCGAGACCCAAAGCTTAAAGAACGAACAAACACCAGGAACTCCATACTGGATCAGTACGGCAAAGTTTTACCCAGAGTTCAGAGGAAACTGGCGATGGAGAGAGCCAAGCCCTACCAGCATTCCTACGCCATCCACAGAGAAGGTAAGGAGAGGTGCTCCACCAACTCTTTGTCTGTAACATATTAGTCATATGGTCACACGTCTTCTTTGATAGTAACACATTCACACTGTGCTCCAGTTTCTCGGCCACAGCCACTATCAACCATCACAAAGCGCTCCACCAGTGAGAAGGTCATGTCGAGGGCCGGCTTCATCAACAATCTCCTGACAAAGATCGAGGAAGTGTGGTTAGGCAAGGGAGAAACGCCGCAATCCTCACCAGCAAAGAGGTGAGCACAAAAGTCACCCAAATAGAACCCCAGGGTTTAATTTTAATACTGATGTATTTGCCTATAACGATACTTTACTTCTAACCTCAGGACTGCTAATGTTGAGAGCCCTAAGTCCTCTTCTTCGGCCCTTCCTGACCCCTTCCTGGGGACTCCCATCACCATGACCTCCAAACGAAAGTCAAGGTACTGTCATGAGTCCTGAGTGTGGCGTGTCACAGACATTTGTGTGAATGCAAAAGGAAACCTGAGGTTAAGAACTATATCATTTTAATATTCTGGCTCCTGAAAGTTTAATCACTGGTTTTGGACATGGATTTCTTTTTACTATTACCAGACACAGGAATTCTAGCAGTCTGATCCTTTGTGTTGTAAGCATGTTACATTTTTTATTAACTATAATTAAATGTTGTTGAGCCTCAGAACAAGGCAACCACATATACTTAGTTTTGATAGACATCAGCAGTAACCGTTTCTGTAGTCATTATATGGAAGTAGATCATGGTGTGAATGTGATAGCAGTTATGCTAATATAAACATTCCAAAGAGCTACATGCATGCACAGCAGAGTTCCGTTTAAGACAGTGAAGATGAGGACCATCCATGAATTTCATATTCTGTGTTCCAGGCTCATGGACTTGGTGGTTCACCCCTCCAGTCAGACCCCCCGCCCTCTGCTCAGCCCCCCCAGACCTCCCAGCTCCTGGATTTCTCCAAAGAGCAACAGCAAGGCGCCTGAGCTTAGTCTTCTGCAAACACCGCAGGTCGTCAAGGTGAGCAGTCGTGTTATTCTCACTAGATTTAAAAAAAAACATAGTATTTCACTGATTCTTAATCACCTGTCCTGGAGCTTTTTGATTTATTAGTCACATTTTTCATGTTCTTCTCTTAGCGAGCTCGGGCCTTGGCTGCCTCTGGTCCTGTGTTCTCAGCCTTCACTCCACAGTCCATCCTGCGCAGCAGCCTGAGGCCCACACCCGTTGCCACCCCCTCTGCTTCTCCAGGACGCTCCCTTACGCCTCCACCCCGCGGCAAAGAGAGCCGGATCACCTTCATCGAAGAGGCTGAATCTCCTGAACCAGAGAAGGGCATTCGATGGACTAATGGGGTAAGACAGATGAATAGATCGGGATGATCTGTTGACTGCTGGCTCCCCTTTAAAGAAGTTTAGTTAGTGCTTGATATTTGGAGTTTTGTTTACAGGAGGCGTTTACAGATACATTATAATACTGCAAATTGTGTTCCATATGCAAAGCATCGGCTAATATAAGTGGATAACATTGCTCTCACCGATATCAGCTTTGATGTGTGTTTCAACAAACTTCCCTCTTTCTCATGAGTCTCAGTTTGTCTTCATTGTAAAATGTGTCTCCAATCTTTTGAACTGTTTTCCTCTCTAGATGGCAGCAGACAGCGAGATTAGCTTGTTGACCAGAGGCTCGTTGCTATCCAAGGCCTCCCGTAAGATCTGGTCCTCACAGCCTGCGGAGGAGGAAGAGGATGGAGACGAGGAAGAGGAACAACCTCATGTAAAGTTCTTGCCTCCAGAAGGGGGTATTCCCTCTCCAGAATTGAGATGCTTCGAGAGCGAGCCTTCCTCGCTCAGTGAAGTCGCTGCTGAAACCAAACCATCACACCTCAGCCTGAGCTTCGACACCAGCCAGGCGTCTCTTCGTTCAACCGACACCACCCTGGAGTTCTTTGATGCTCCGCTCTCTGCGGTCCAGGAAGGAGAGGAGGTGCATGCTGCTTCAGAGGAAGATGAAGTGGTAGTGACAATGAACAGAAAAGGACTGAGGGAAGAGGAAGAACAACAGGAAATTCCCTCACCAATCACAGAGCAAACCCCTCCCCTGACCTCAGAAGATCACACTGAGGATGACGACAAAGAGGACACTCCCCCAGTGACGGAAGACGAAATAGTTGAGGAGGTGATAGAGGTCGGTCTTGATCAAGAAGTTAAAAACGAAGACGTTCTGTCTGAAAATGAGGACGAACAGCATGTTGAGTCAAACAGCAGACAAGAAGGTGCTGCACTTCTTGACCATGAGCAGTTGTCCAGTCACAATGAAGGTAATTAACTCTCAGATTTTACTCTTATTTGTTTCTTCACAACTTATTATAAGAGACCAGCACTAGCACCACAATAAAGTTGATGCTATGCTCACACATGTCTTCCTTGATTAGTTTCTAACCAGGTAACTGAGAGTGCAGAGCCTGTCCCTGAAGCCGAACATCAGGATCAGCTGGTAATTGCTACAGGGCAGGACGTCCAATCAGAGGCCACAGAACAAACAGATATCATCGAGCAGGAAGCATCACCTGCAGCTGCTGAACCCTCATGTGAACCTGAAGAGGATCCAGAGCCATCAACAGGTATGAGTGGCGCACTTATATTATGAAAGGTTTTAAGTTTTTGGGTTTCATTTCATTTTTTTCGTTTGCTGCCACCATGAATTACTGAGCTGTTGTTGACTGTTTGTTATTACCAAGTAAAAGATGGAGATTACTTGTGTTTGTCTTTTGCCAGCAGATCTGACGGATTTCGTGCAGAGACATCTGTTTGACAGTGATTCGACCTCTCCGCTTGCCCGCTCAGGAATACACGATGCATCACAGACTCTGACAACCTTCAACAAGTATGTGCTGCTTTCTTTTGGTCAAAAAAAAAGAAATCCCATCTCTTTTTTTTTCTTTTCTTTTTTACGAAATATTCTCTGAAAGGTTTTCTGATTCAAATAATTTATCCGAACATTCAGTAAAACATAATGCCACATGTCAAAGATTAGAAGTTTGTCTTCTAATTGAATCATTCCGACTATTTGGAGACCACAGGAATATTCCAGCAAGACGAGATCTTTTTTAGGAAGTCAATGCTGTGTTAACGTTCATTTAGCAGGCAGAACAACACGTTTTGATAATATTTATTTCAAGAGTTGGAGCCAACTTAAATGAAAATATCTAATAGGAGCTACTGTGGCTCAGTGGGGGAGCGGGTTATCTGGTTGTCAGTTTGATCCCCAACTCCTGCACACTACATTTGTAATGTCCTTCGGCAACACACTGAGCCCCAAATCGCTCCCAGTGGTCATGCCAGTAGCGTGTGAAAGTGTGTAAATGGGATTAGTTAATGCTGATGGCCACTTTACATAGCATCCTTGACTGTAAGCATGTGAATTGGGGGGTATGTGACAGGTAGTGTTAAAGCGCTCTTTTTGGTCAGAAGACTAAAAAAAGGTGCTATATAAGAACAGTTCATTTACCAGTTGGATCAAAGTCTATTTAATCCATGAATAAAACTATAGATATGGGATATGGATTAAAAGTAATAGTGCCTTCTCTGTTTACTGTTACGTGTTTTCACAGTTCAAAAATAACTTTGTCTCTTCTCTCAGTGAGTCATTAGGTGAGGAGGAAGAGGAGGAGCCGGCCGCTGCTGAAGCTCCCCCGATATTAACCAGCCAGAAATCTACGACCTCTGTGACGTCCTCTGAGCCTACAGGCACAGACTCCCACTGTGAGGAAGACTGCTCACACGCACGCACACGCACACACACACACACACACACACACACACACACACACACACACACACACACACACACACACACACACACACACACAGATAGGGATGAGAATCACAGGGTAACTGGCGATATGACACCTGACACGTCAGCCACGATAACAATACCATCACGTTACAGAGATTCTGTGATTGATATATAGTAAGACAGTCATATAATGATTCAATGTGATATTTGATTAACTGGAGAATATAAAAATATCCCTAAAAAGGGCAAAGTGCAGAATGAATGTATTATTCACTGCAGGTTTCCCCTCTTATCACACTTTCTACTTTAACTTCTTTTTACTGCTTTCTAACTTTATCCCTCTGTTGTCTTCTTTTTGTCAACTTTCTCTTTGGCCAATTATCTTCCTTTCAGATTAGCCTCGTTCATGTTATGTGTGCAAACACGAGGACTCATGAAGAAATGACGCGGCCAATCAAATCGGCAGAGGAATCTATTAGAGAACCTCATGTTTTTTAAATGAAAATATCCATATTTGGCACCAGCCAAATGTGATAATCGTATCACACAAGTCAGGAAAATGATATATTGCTGTATTGATATTTTTTCCCAAGCTCACACTCCGACAAACACTATAACAGACACGGCAGAGTGAACGCTGGAGCTCAAACTGCTCTCTTCTATTTATCTCACACACCTTTTTTCTTGCTTGTTCTTTCTTTGTATCTCCCAGCTGTTGTGAGTGTAAACGATAGTGAAGAGCTTTCTAGCCCTTTGTCTGAGGAAGAAGAGGAAGATGAGGAGGAGGAAGATGAAGAGGATTCTGATCAAACCGATGACGATGAAGAGGAGGAGGAGGACTCTGGTAGTGAGGTGGAGATCATTGAGGAGGTCCAGGGTAACGGGAGGCTGCCCCCCTTACAACCCAGTACAGTCTTCATACAAGAGGAACACACACACTTTCTGTCAGATCTGTCAGAGTCGGAGGCTGCAACGCTCTCTCTGATCACACCGCCTGCTGAGATGAAGGTAACACACACACACAGCTAATGAGATGTTAAGTCTTTTACCGATTATATAATCAAATAATTATTTATTTTAAGGATAATAAGCTTTATTTGATTGTTTATGTATTTTAATAAAAAACTGATTATCTGTGATTTTGGACCATTCCAGATGGTTGAGGAGGACTTGGAGGGAGAGGTGGTGATGGTGAGACTCGGGGCAGATGATGGAGGCCTGCTGGCAGATGAGGAAGGGCAAGGATCATCATACATGGAGCTCAAACCCTCCACCACTCTCCTGGTCCCCCTGGAGCTGATGGAGGGGCAGGACGGTCTTGTGGACGGTTCTCAGCTGGATCTTCCTGAGCTCCATCAGCCCGTGCAGGACGACTTGACGTGTGAAACACAAGGCGGCTTCTCTCTGATGCTGGACGTGGAAGAGGATGGGGACAAAGAAGCAGACACCCTACCAATGGAGAACGATCTTCAATCCTCTGAGCCTCCCCTCCTGTCTTCAAAAGTCGAGTCTTGTGATGAACTCCGGGCCAAGCCCGAGGTTATTCTTTTGGGCATTGATGATCAGGTCTCACAAGAGGACCAGAGAACAGAGATGGGTAGCTTGGCTGGAAATGAGGAAGAAGGACAGACAAGATCGGAGCTTGAAAAACTGTCTGAGCAGGCTGAGCTACCAAGTGAAATAATCACTGAAAATCACGAGGCAGAAGATGTTGAAGAACAGATGGAAGAAGAGTTGGTAACTTTGTCTGAAAAACACCAGCTGGAAGGTCTTTCAGAGTCTGGGTCACCTACAGAGGAAAATCTCCAAGCTGTAATGGATGAAAACGACTCCGTTGCAGACAATGAATCTGTTGAGGACAAGATAAGTGAGGAGAAGCATGAAGAGGAGGACAAACTATCACCTGCAGAGGAAGAACTCTCAGCTGTAATAGATGAAAATGACTCTATTGCAAAGAACGATTCAGCTGAACAGGAGATAAAAGAAGAGGAGGAGGACGATGATAGACCAACCACTTCTGAGGAAGAACTTCCAGCCGTAATGGATGAAAACAACTTTGTTACAAATAACGATTCAGCTGAAGAGGAGGTCAAAGAGGAGGAGGAGGATGAACCAACCCCTGCTGAGGAAGAACTTCCAGCTGTAATGGATGAAAACGAATCCATTACAAAGAACGATTCAGCCGAAGAGGAGGAGGATAAACCAACCCCTGTTGAGGAAGAACTTCCAGCTGTAATGGATGAAAACGAATCCATTACAAAGAACGATTTAGCCGAAGAGGAGGTGAAAGAAGAGGAGGAGGATAAACCAACCCCTGTTGAGGAAGAACTTCCAACTTTAATGGATGAAAACAACTCTTTCACAAATAATGATTCAGCTGAAGAGGAGGTAAAAGAGGACGAGGAGGATAAACCAACCCCTGCTGAGGAAGAACTTCCAACTGTAATGGAGGAAAACAACTCTGTTACAAAGAACGATTCAGCTGAAGAGGAGGTCAAAGAGGAGGAGGAGGATAAACCAACCCCTGCTGAGGAGCAGGTAGAGCCTCAAGAAAACGGCCCAGTTGTCATGGACATTGAGATCCCCCCCTGTGTGGAGACAATGACTGTTGTGGAGGAGACGCAGCAGGATGACCAAATCTCTAAAGAGACAGAAGAGCAAATCATTGACGATTTTAAGACGAAGAAAGAAACAACAAAAAGAACCAGGGGGAGACAGGGAAAACAAAAAGAAGTTGCAGCAGATAAGCCAACAAGGATTGAAGTATTGAGCTCCGACAGTCAGCCAGAAGAGCCGTCTGTGCTGGAAACCCCAACTTCTCTGAGGAAAAAGAAAGCTCCTTCAACCCCAACAAGGAGAGCCACAAGAGGCAGGATGGTCACGTTCATCTCCCCTCTAACAGAGGAAGCAGAGGAGCCGCAGGAGGACGGGAGAGTAGAGGATGTAGAAACGAGCCAACTGGTCCCTTCCTCACCCAGCCGTACACCGAGAAAAGCTAAACAGAACAAAGATATCAACGGACAAGTTAGCACACCTCGAAGAAGTGCCCGCAAAGCTCAGCAGGTGCCTTCTAATGGTGAAGTGGAAGAGGGGGAGGCCATAGTTAACACTGCTGTTGTGGCATCAACGTCTAAGACCTCGTCTCCAGGCAGACGGCGGGTTTCCCAGAGAGCCGCTTCAACAAGGAGCCAGAGTGGTAGTGAGGAGGAGTCTGCAGCCACAGGGCCTGAAATCAAAGACAAGGAGGAACAAGAGGATGACGTCCCAGATGCAAAGGTTTCTCGACGAACAAGCTCCAAGACTCCCACACCAGCCAAACGTAGGATCACTGAGGTAAACACTCCGAGGAGATCCAGCAGGAGGATACTGAGCAGCAGTGAGGTCGTGCAGACACCTTTAGAGGCTTTGAAAGAAGAGAAGGAGCAGGACGAGGTCTTTGCATCACCTGTTAAACGCAACTCCAGGACTCGACAGTCAAACCAGATGTCTCCTAGTGTTTATCCACAAGTAAGGATTCAACTATGCATTTACGTATTTCTTTGATGTTAGTATGTAATCTGTAATTCATAGAAAAGAGTAATATATACTTTGACTACCATAAAATCATTTTTAATTATTCCTGTTTCATCCATCATCTCCCATGTTACATGTTTATAAATCATTCATTGACGATATTTAACGATCACAGGTCAAACTGGTCGCTGTGTCACTTCCTCAGAGCGACGAGCCTGAACTGAACAGCCATGCTGCTCGCACCAACTCCCATCGACCAACCAGAAGCAAACTCTGGGATCACCCTGAAGAAGACCTTCCCCTATTGGACTCCCCGCTTGAGGTGGACTCTGAAACCCCTGTCGCTGACGCCCTCATCAAGAGACTTCAGGATGAAGAGGAGAAACAGGAAGGTACGTACAAGGCTGTGTACCGACTGGAATATATCGATAAATAAAGAATCAAGGAGGTTTTGATATTCGGACATGTACAGGAATGAAGTGTAAGCTGTTTGTGTAACAATTACAGGAGGAGTAGTCGTCTCAAAGATGGTGAGGACCAGCAAGAGGAGCACGAAGTCGTCCGTGGAGCAGATTCAATCCGTTCCTCCTGGGAAAGACAGTCTGATCCCCGAACAAGAAGAAGCAGAGTCTTGTCCAGAGGAGCATTCCTTCTTCATCTATTCGCCCTCGCGTAGAAGAACAAGAGGTGAGCTGTGTACCTGCTTACACGCAAGTCCATCACTTTTATCAGAGGCGTTTTTATTTCATGGTTTGCCGTGTGTGTTGTGTCCGTGTGTCAGCCAGCAGAGCAGAGTCTCCGGGTCCAAGTGAAGAGTTTGCGGTACCGGTCACTCGCAGCAGCAGGAGAAGAGTCGTCAAGGAAGCCTCTGACGCTCCTCATGTAAGTGTTTAAGCTCCTGATGAGGTTTAAATGTTGCTTTTTTACTGAGTTTCATAAGTCATGTAATCCACGCTCCTTTCCAGCCAAACTCTGAACAGATGGTTGTTCATTCTTTCTCACTTTAAAAATGTATTGTTATTTTTTTCAGGACACAGAAGAAAATGTGGAAGATGAAAAAGAAGCTGGTGCTAGCACGAGAAAAACAGGCAGACGAACAGCCAAGTAAGAACCTGTTTATATATAAAAGTATTTATATATTTATTTTCATAACAATAATACAGGAGACACAATCCATTGTGATACAGAACATGTCATCCTCCCCTGCAAAGTGTTTTTCCTAACACAGATGGGTCTGGGTGACTGAGTGGACCGTGCCTTCTCCCAGACTCGTCCTTGTAGAGTGAGAGTCAGGGCTGTTGGTGTAGTTCTGTGTGAGGAATGCTCTCATGCAAACAGGACAAAACTGACCATCCTGTTTCCCAAGGAATCATTCCTGATGCAGCCCTGATACAAAGGATTCAACACAGATCTGAGTTTTAAGAGTTTTTAAGATTTAGGTTAAATGTTTTAGGCGAGTTATTTCAATGTCATCATTTGTCAAGGGTTGAATCTCATGTGTGGAACTTTAGTTTTGTGTTGATTTTGGCGCCCCCTGTGGACTAAGTGCTACCTCTCATATCTTTTGGTAGAGTTTGTCCTATACTATAGTACTGTTTTTCACAAAAAAATGCTGCTGCCTTCTTTTAACAGTCAAATGAATCAATCATGAAGAATCAATCATTTTATCTGACACCTACACCTCAGCTGCTGTTTCAGGCATTCAAAACAACCATATAGAAAAAGTCAATGTTTATACCAATGTTCTCAAATGTATTTGTAGGTCGGTCAATCAGTATTAATTTCAGTCTGTCTTATAACCAGCCTAAAACTCCTCATGGGGGCTTTAACTACTAGTATTATATTTACTATTTAGCTTAATGATAACTAGCACTGTAGTTTGTTCATATTTTGTGTTGATTAAAAATCAGCCCTTGCTAAAAAAAATTTCCCACCTTCAGATCCAAAGCCGTTCCTGAGCCGCCTCCCATAGCACAGGTGGACCTGATCTCACCTCTGCCTAGCCCGGCTGATCCACCTCAGCGAGCACAGAGGAGGACAAAGGAGGGGGAGGTCCCTGCCTCCAACATGAACCTTCGACGCAAACGCATAATGGACACCGTTTTCACCAAACCCGTCACACGGAGGAAGAAACTCTGAGGAGGTCGATGAGGAGTAAACCTTTGAACCTCAGTCAGCAGCCAGAAGATTTTAAACAAGCTGTTCCAGAAGCTGTCAAATAAAAGTGTATGCATAAACTCCTAACGGTTATTTCTCCTCAGATGCCTCGCAGTGCTGCAGTTTTCTTTCTTTGTTGACTTCTCTGTAGGGCAAAGAAATAAAACAATGTAGGCATGAAAATATATTTTGGGACAAAACACATGGGTGTGTACAGCAATGTGAGTGGACTATATTTTTGGAGTTTACACAGCACTGTTACAAACTCGCATCTGTGGCCATTTTGTGTTGGACATTTGTAATGCTCCTGCTACAATTAAGTCTCTGGCTGTAGAGTGAAAAGAGGGAAAGCATCAGTGTGGAGTTAGTAAACCAGAGAGACTGAAGTGAACTTGCCTCAGCTGAAGAGGTTTTATTTACATTCTCTAATATTTTAATTTCTTTTCTTTCTGCTGATGTTTACTTTTAAGATTTCAAGGACTGCTGTTTTTTTCTATTTAAGAAGAAAGGCAACCAACCCAGTGGAGACCAGAGGTTTCTACTGATAGATTTGTAAATAGTCTTTTGCTATGTTCCAAATAAAGTTAATAAATAAATCATCAACGAATAATGTTCATTTTGAAGTGTGAAGTGTCTGGATTGCATTTGATCATTTTATCAGACTGCCTATGCCATAGTCTTAAACTTTCAGTGAGTGGGGGATATTCTGTGACTGAGACAGACTTGTACTCTTCTGATTTTTGTACATCAGAGGGATGTTGTATAGTGTGAATGAAAACAAAACTTGCACAATGGTTTGAGTTGGTAAAATTCTTTTGGGATATGTTAATAGGCTTGTTTAATTAAAATATGGCAAATCCCATCTGACAAAAGGCTATTTTCTGATGAATGTATGTAGAATGTCTTATTTTTGATGACTGCTCTTTGATAAATATGGTAAAGCTTGAATACTTCTGAGTGAGCGTCTCAATTTTATGAACTGTTATAAATGCTCCTTTGGAAGCTCGGTGGGTGGATGGAGGTACTGAGCGACTGAGCCTTTCTTTCTTTCTGAAACTTTCATTTGGAAACATTTCACAAACTTACTGAAAGTCGCAAACTGTCTTATTGAAACTTCGGGAAGCTTACTGAAATATTCAGAAACTATCAGTCGGCAACTTTCTGAACATTTCAGAGGCTTTTGTTCTTACATTTTCCAAACATTTCTTTCAACAAAAACGGTTTCTTTCTTTGGAAACTCAACCCCTTTCTTTGTGAATCTTTACTTCTGACCTCATCCATTGTGTCTCAAATATCAGACGAGCTTTCTGTTTAAAAGTAAACTTTTTTTAAAATGTCAGATTATGGTCGAAGGACATAAAGCAGTCAGGGTGGAGTCCAAGACGAGATGAATAGTTGACAGAAAGGTTTTTCTAAATGTGTAACTGTTCCATAATAATTTGACTCCCTTTCTTTTCTCGTGACTCTTTTATAATTTATGGCGGCTGACGAGGTGAAAGTGAAACCGGCCTTATCTTTAGTGCTCCCCTTCCAATATCAGGCTGGCTGGAAAAACAAGTTACAAGCATTACAATCTTCACTTGTCATATAAAATGATATGATAGGAATTAATTTGAATCAAAAACCTGCTCAATAGCTATTCTTCTAGTTTAAAATTAATTTCAATCAATGGCATTTTTTTAGTGCATAACATTGTTTAAGTTGGGTTTTATGCTTTCAGTTGCTAAACAACTTTTTTTTTCCACCACCTTGTTTGTAGCATTCGTCACAGATGGACTGCAGAGTGCCTTTCAAATTAACCTGATCATGTCCATGTCTGTGTAACTGGACACAGTCCTGTGTTGGTCTGTGTGTGTGTGTGTGTGTGTGTGTGTGTGTGTGTGTGTGTGTGTGTGTGTGTGTGTGTGTGTGTGTGTGTGTGTGTGTGTGTGTGTGTGTGTGTGTGTGTGTGTGTGTGTGTGTGTGTGTGTGTGTGTGTGTGTGTGTGTGTGTGGATCACTCAGTGAGCTTGTGTTCTGAGCAGAGACCTGCTGCCTGCTGCACCATGAGGGCTAAAGCCTCAGACATGCACAGCAAGGACTGCGTCAAAGTGGCCGTCAGGGTCCGACCCTTCAACAAGGTCAGTGTGTAGAAAATGTACAATATCACCTTTAAAACTATCATATATTTCTTATTTTATTTATTCTCTGATATGTATTTGTATAGTGTTATTGTAATGTATTACTATAACAATGTAAAGTATTCTTTGGTTTCCTATTCACTGACATAACCATACAAAGAGTGATGGACCCAACCTGTTCAGTAGTAAAACAAGGAAACAGTTATTAGACGTAGTGTTTGTCTTATTTAATGAATAATATGTTGTTCAAACGTTTACATTAAGGTACACATACTCAACATTAGTTTCTTATTTTGCATCTCAGTATCAAATTGGCTCTTAATGATCAATCAGAAAGCACCAATCAAATCCTTATTCTGCATGACTTAACTTAATGACTGGCAGGTCATTGGCTTAGAGTTTAAACTTTACCTCCTCTTGGTTAAGTCAACAAGTAGTTGTAGTACATATTCATTCAGAAAAAGTACAATATAATATTCATACTAGTAACTGTTGAATACGTATAACTCAATATAAAGCATTACCAGATGACTATCGGACCGGTCTTGACCAGTAGATATTGTCCGGAGTATTTAGAGTTATGTGAGCAAACAACCACAGAATGATTTGACTTTTCTTTATCCAACCGCAAAGCTGAAGATACAACAGAAGAAATGATTGAGGACAAAATGGCCACAAAGAAAGTCTTCTCTGAGAAGACTTTTCCCCTTACAAATACACATTTATTCTTCTAATACACTTTGACTTTGACTCTGATATTGTTTGGAACAATACGGCCCATGGACCTCTTTATTCTCCCTCTGCAGGGCAATAAAACATACGTATTTTATTGCAGTTCTCCCATTCTCCCTGGGATCTATTTTAAATCAGAACATTTACCACAGTCTTTTTTTCCCTCTTCTCATCCTCCACCTTCCTTCCTGAAGAGGGAGAGAGATGCAGGCAGCCGCTGTATTATTTCCATGGTGACCAGCTCCATCACCATCGAGGACCCGCGGGACCCTCAGAGCCGTCGCTCCTTTTGTTTCGACTACGCTTACTGGTCCCACAGTGGCTTCACTCGTGACCACAGCGGCCTCTGTGTGCCCGAAGAGCCTGGAGGACGATATGCAGACCAGGTCAGGTCTGATGCCTGCTGGTAGAACAGGTTTACAATCAGCAGAATGTGCAGTGCTAGAGGAAACAATCTAGGCCCTATAAGTAGTTATAATTCTCAGACAGCAGAGATCTAGAGTTTGAGTGGGGGAGAGCTTGATCAAGACAGCACTCTGTTATGGATTTGCACCTCACAGAATATCTTCTACCCACAGGACAGTGTGTTTCAAGACTTAGGAGAGGGAATCCTGGAGAATGCACTGCAGGTAACAATCGTCATAACATGAACTGAAGTTTTATTCTCATTTATATCACAAAGCCTAGTTTTAAACAAGCACATTTGGATCTGTTTCTTAGCTCAAACATCTGTTCAGTGTAAATCTGTTGTCTGCAGGGATACAATGCCACTCTGCTGGCCTACGGGCAGACCGGCTCAGGGAAGAGTTACTCCATGGTGGGCTACGGGCCAAACAAAGGCCTGGTTCCTAAACTCTGTGAGCGACTGTTTCAGGCCATCAGAGAGAACCAGGACTCACGACAGTGTCAAGTAAAAAGACACCTTCATTAACCTGCACCTACTTTTAGTATGTAGTTTAAACCATTCTTAATGTTTAATTTATTTTGTGTCTACACAGGTCTTCTTCAGCATGTTGGAAATCTATAATGAGCAGGTAACAGAAATAATTTGCATCTCTCCTTTTCTGTTTCATGAAAAAGTTATTTCTTGGGAAGATAACCAGCTTCTCTCCTTTCTCAACCTTATCATCTTTTCTTCCCTCTCTCTCTCCTCTCTGTCCAGGTGGTGGACCTGCTGTCTCGGGGGTCTCGGACCCCAGGGGGACTCAGAGTCAGAGAGGAGCAGCAGAGAGGTTTCTATGTGGAGGGTCTGCGAACAGTCCCATGTGACAGTGCACCACAGGTAGGAGATGATTGTATAGGTAATGTTTGTCATTTTATATTCAACTCTAAAAGCTGAGTCTGTTGACCCTCCAAGAGTCTCTTTAGGAATGAGTTCCTTTCATTCGACTTAAAGCGGTAATGATGAACTTTAACAATATGTCAATGTGGTTGATCTCTTTTCTGATACTCTCCTGTACATGTCAAGTCCTTTTCACTGGCCAACATACTGAACATGGTAAAATGTTACCTGAAAACAGGGTACTGTACATCAGAATACGGCCCCATGACGGGGGGGGCCAGCATAAAAAAATTGTTATACATATACCTCGTAGTCTGCCTGGTGTTCAGGTTCTTTTGAAGTCATACAGACTCACAGTGTGTTTGAAATTACTTAAGTAAAGGCCTGAGTACTTTGAAATCATTACATTTAGAAGTTATAAACAACATGGTTGGAAAGAGAAAGTGATAATATGATGGGAGAAACAAAAAGACATTAGAGTTAAAATTATTTAAAAAAAAAAGAAAAAACTAAACAATTGAATTTCAAACTATCAGACAGTTTGGTTCAACTGTGGCTTGAGGAGTTATTAAAAAAGAACACTGATTTACTGTAGCACACCTGGTCTCATCAAGCTGAGCGTTTCAGGGTCTGGAGTCTGTAACCGAAAATGTAGAGTCAACTTTTGATTTTTTGGGGTTACCATGGAAAAGGTTACAGAGCTCAATATTGAATTCCAAAACACGGATCTATATTATCCGTAACCAGCATAAGTCACATCACATGTCCTCAGGTCAGACGAGTGCATATCAGAGTGGAGACATTTGTTTAGTGAAGAATGTAGATTGAAGTTCATCGTTTTGTCTTCAAGACTTTGATTCCTTGCGAGACAGAGCCGGTAAAGTATTATGAAGACAGCTGTGACTTAACAGGAGACAGAGACCTGATATATCGCTTTGGCACAGACAGACTTTGACCTCCAGATCTCAAAGGTTTACATCTGTCCTGGAAATGACCGGGGACAAACTATATCATATTACCAAGACACCTCATTGAAGAAATTATTCACAGAATTATAGGAGCCAGTATGTTCAGAAAACAAGAACTAACAGTGATGAAAGATATACTTCAGTAGTCTTCAGTTGTCACTTTAAATATGTTTTTTAAAATGTAGGTGGAGCAGCTGATGGAACAGGGGACAAGAACCCGGACCACCGCTGCCACTCACATGAATGCAAACAGCAGTCGCTCACACATGCTCATTATCCTCCAGCTCAAACAGGTGAGCTATGCACAGACTAACTGAAGTCCAACAACACTGCAAACATGTTTTACAGGATAACATTTGTCTGTCCTACTATACCTGTAGTTCTAATTAACACTATTTTATTCAAGCTGTTGTTGGTTGCTAACTTAGCTTTATCGACATTGTATGATTCTACAAAGTTTTCTCAGGTAATTTCTAAATTAACATTTATAACATTTACATGTTTTTCCTGCAAGTTTTTATCTTTACCTCGGATGCAAGAGTTGTATCTTTTTTTTTTTAAACATTTGTAATTGATTTAAGTGTGACTTTTTGTCAGATCTTTTCCAAAGAGAGCATCACAAAGCAGTCCAACATTAACCTGGTGGACCTGGCCGGCAGTGAGCGTCAGAGGTCATCAGGGTCAGAGGCTGATAGACTTAAAGAGGGCACAGCCATCAACCTGAGCCTCACCACGCTTGGAAACGTCATCAGGTGAGCCTGAGTTTCTTCTTTTTGTTTCATTGAGTTTGCTTTGTCAACTTGATCGCATACTGTCTTCTCATCCAGTGCCCTGGCTGATGTGGCCGTGGGCAGGAAGGTGATCCACATACCGTACAGAGACTCAGTCCTCACCAAACTGCTGCAGTCTGCACTGGGAGGAAACAGTCGCACTGTCATGGTAACAGAAAGTAGTGCTGACATGCAGGAGTATTGCATTTTTTAATCAACTAGTTGTCTGCTGTCAAAGTGGTCCTGTAAACATACTGTTCAGTGAAGTTTTTTCTAATTTAATTAAAGATTGCAACTCTGAGCCCTGCTGACATCTGCTATGAGGAGTCCCTCTCAACCCTGCGCTATGCTGAGAGGTACAACAAACTGATCATGCAGTAAAAACCATCATGATTTCAGCTAGTTATCAACAAATAATATATTAAAAATCCTACTCCTCTGTCTCTTCTGTCTACATGGCCGGTAACTCATTTCCTCTGCTCATACTGCAACTCATATCTTGTTCTGTAACTAATTCCCTCCCCACTTCAGGGCAAAACGTATCCAGAACCGAGCTGTGGTGAACGAGAGCCCCACAGAGCGTCTGGTTAAAGAGCTAAAGGCAGAGAATGCCCGGCTGCTGCAGCGCCTGAGCCGGCTGGGTCAGGAGGGACGCAGAGCCAACGATGAGACCAGTAAGAGTCCTCAGGTCAAGAGAATAACAGAATTCCCAGAATTCAGCAGACGAGGGTCAGAGAGGTCAACATGTATGTGCATGTGCGTGTGCGTGTGTGTGTGTGTGTGTGCACCCAGGTCCTACAGTCCTGTGGAGGTGCAGGGAACCAGCTGTGCTTGTAGAATAGCCTCCTCTGTTCCTTCTGAGCCCAGCACCTGCACACAGAGTGTGTGTGTGTGTGTGTGTGTGTGTGTGTGTGTGTGTGTGTGTGTGTGTGCGTGTGTGTGTGTGTGTGTGTGTGTGTGTGTGTGTGTGTGTGTGTGTGTGTGTGTGTGTGTGTGTGTTTGAATGAATTAATAAATAATTTATTTTGGTGACATGACCCATCCCTCATGGACTTATTTAGCCACATTAACTGAAAATGTGTTTGTGTGTCCAGAGGAACTCCGTCAGCTGCTGACTCACAACGAGCTCCAGATCAGAGCCATTCAGACTCTGTGGGAACAACATCTGCAGGAGGCACTGAAGGACTGGGAGCAACAGTATGCTAACATTACACAGGTACACAGTTGCACGTGCACAAAAACCCACACACACAAACCCACACACACTTTTGGAAATAGTTTCAGATCACAGATTGTCAGAAGTGCCTTCCATATGTGGTCTCTGATGGTTCCAATAAACAAAAATGGTAATGGCAAAGAACCAGGCTTTAAAAGGGGGGTCCAGAAACCAATGGGTAACTTAAAGGAGGCTACATCTTATTCTTTATTCGTTAGTAGTCTAAGTGTGTTTTAGATGAGCTTTGATAACACAAACTGGTACAATTTAATTGCATAAATGCATCAATGCACATATGAATATTTTCAATCTATGTATTGTCTCCAATCATACTGTTTCTCTGTCAATCTTCCCCTTGTCAGGAGAGAAGGATGATGCAAATGCATCCCTACATCCTCAACATCAATGAGGACGCTCAGCTGTCAGGGGTTGTCAAGCTGTTCATTCAGGAGGGTAAGTCCATAAGTAGGTAGATGAGCTTCTTATTGCAGTCAGACAAACCTTTAGTCTGTTTATTACCTCTTATTTAACTAATTCTAGTTTATATTCCAGGTGAGTGGGACATCGGCTTATGTGACTCTTCCACAACATCAATCTCTATCAAGGGTTTAGGGTGAGTTCGTCACATCAATATCAAATCAGGGATCAATAGATTATCACAAAGCCATTGCGAGGTTATTTAGAGACCTGACAGTCAAAAAATGATCCCTCAAAAATGACCTGAATGTTATCATCGATAGGCTAATTGTTTTTGAGCGTTAAGCAGCATTCAAACTGGCGCATGATGCAATATGCTACATGTTTGTTTTTTGTCAGCATCCAGGAGCGTCACGCTGTGTTCAGGAACGAACAGAGGCTGGTAACACTCACCCCGCTGGCAGGGTCAAAAGTCATCATAAATGGCTATGTGGTTACCCAGACAACTGAACTTCAACATCTGGTGCGCCTCAACACATCCACAAACTTTATCATGATATGAAAAATATCTTACAGCAAACATACACACGCAACACTTTTTTTCTGCTTCTGCAGGACCGTCTCATCCTCGGTTCCAACTGCACCTACCTGTTTATTGGCTATCCCTCTGAGAGGGGCGGGGATGACTGGAGTCGCTATGACTACGACTACTTCCAGTCAGAGCTGGCTGCTGCAGAGGGCATCCACCTGGGTGAGTAGGACGATCGACAGGTGGATGGGAATGAGGATTACTCCTGGAAGGACACTTGTTAGAAGTTATTTCTGTATCTGAGTTCAGGTGAGTCGAGTGCTGGGTCCATCCAGGCTGACCCCAGTCTGCTGGCCGTCTTCTATGACTACATCAAACTGATGCCCATGGTGGCAGAGGCCAACCAGATGAGTCAGGAGCTGAACAAGGTGATGCACAAACACATATTTAGATCTTCTCTCATTCTCTTTCTGTGATTAATGTTTCGATAAAAACTTATGGAAATGCAGTGTCTTTGTGGTGAATTTGTGATCACTGCAGGTAGTCCTGTGTCTAATCAATGAAATGACTCATATACACTTACTTATAAATGGTTTAAGTATCCACACATGCTCTTTACACTCTATCCCCTACATTTAGGGGGTGGAGTTCAGGTTGGAGATAAAGAATTTGGCACTATCTGACTCAAAAGGCCATGATCTGGAGAAAGAGATTGTGGTCAGAGTCACCGCGATGGTAGGAAAACAGGTTGGTCCATCTCCTTCTCTGTCTCATTGTCTCTTTTCTCTCACTTGCAATGGTTTCACAATTCATGAACTTGTCATTCCAATTTCAATTTCAGGTTTGAGTTGTGGCGTTGAATTTTTGTTTTTCCAAGCTGTTCTTGCACTCTCTCCCCAGGTGTGGATATGGTCCAAGGCTAAGTTTGTGAACCGTAAATTCCTGATGGAGGAAGTTTACCAGCAGCATCAGACTGAGAGTGGAGGAAATGTAATTCAATGAGTAGAGTGTTGGTTGTATTTTTTAAATTTAGAAAGACTCAACTACATTAACATATAAATTGATATTCTGACAGAAAAAAAGAAGCTTGACAGGCTGCATTTAGAATTTGCAAATATGTTTGTAATCCATGTATTGATTTAGAGTTCCTTCTCAATGGGAGTCTGACTTACTACACGTAAAATATACCTGTGTTATGTCAGCTCTAGCTAGCTTCACCAATGGAATGATTACATTTAGGAGCAATAACTCTGTTTTTTCTAACATCTCTGCTCCGGTCAGAGAGTAGAGAGGCTGTCCACTACTGCATTACCCAGAGATAAAGACCCCTTCTGGGATCCTGTGGAGCCTCTGCTCTTGGGGATGGCTCACCTCTGGCTTCAGTCTTTGGCCTTTCGCATCCCTCTGGAGGAGCAGCTTGAGGTGCTAACACAGATTGATTGCATTTAGACAAAGACACGTATCTATGACTGACGTAGTCCTGTAAAGAAACACAAATAAGGTTGATGCTCTGTGTGCAGGTGCTGGGCTCAGAAGGAACAGAGGAGGCTATTCTACAAGCACAGCTGGTTCCCTGCACCTCCACAGGACTGTAGGACCTGGGTGCACACACACAAACAAACACACACACACACACACACACACACACACACACACACACACACACACACACACACACACACACACACACACACACACACACACACACACACACACACACACACACACACACACACACACACACACACAGTTTAATAACGGAATAAATCCACTTTCTCTTTAGTCCTCTAGGCGAGGATGACATTCTAATCGACCCGTCTGAGTTGCTAGGTCGACGGCTTGACTTCCAGCTGGTCCTGGATCAGTGCTGCGGCCTTCGCTGGATCAGAGAGACCCGCAATAGAGGGGTCCAGATTGGGTGAGGCATACTGGGGTCTAAGTAGCTCTGGAGAGAGTTCAAAGTGCAGTGAGGACACAGATAAAGCCTAAAATAAGTGACAGATATTACTTTTCTCAGGTTCAGGTTATTTGACTGTAGCCAGTCTCTCTACACTCCAGCTGTGTGGCACAACGTCAACCCTCTTCTGGATCACAGAGTCCACTTCTCCTCTCTCCACACCTCCCAACGTCTGCTGGACTACCTGCAGAGCAGCGCCGTAGTGCTGGAGCTCTGGGGACTTCAAGGTGAGGATGAGGAGATGATTAAAGTATTGGGCACGAGTCTCTGAAATTGCTCCTTAATTTTAGCTTAAAACAAAACATAAAGAAGAAGTTGGACTGTATAGTTGGTTGTGATACAGTAGATTTAGCTTTGTCTGTGAAGAAGCCTGGATTTAACAGCAAAAGCCCAAAATATTAGTTAACAGATGTTAGCCTGCATTTATGCCTCCAGGATTGTAGAGATGAGTCAGAGTTGAATTTTAACTCACTTTTTCTTGCACTTTAGTAAGAGACATTTCATTCTTATGTTGGGTCATTGTAGCAGATAACGGTCTCACAAAGCTGCTGATTGGTGTTGATTTTTCTTTCAGAGGGCTGTACTGAGTTGATATCAGCTCTGGAGGGAGTGAGGATGACTGCAGAGGGCATCTTTATCATCGAGGAGGGAGGCACAGCGAATACAGCAGTGAGTCTGATGTCCAGATTGTATTCCATGAATTAGGAGTTTTTTATTTTATTTTTTCCTGGAATGGTGTCTATCTATTTATTTATGTAGATTTTATTAGGCAAAAATATCTGCTGATTTAAATATATGTGTGTGTGTGTGTGTGTGTGTGTGTGTGTGTGTGGGTGTGTGTGTGTGTGTGTGTGTGTGTGTGTGTGTGTGTGTGTGTGTGTGTGTGTGTGTGTGTGTGTGTGTGTGTGTTAAAGCCTATAGATTCGGCAGAGCTCAGCTGTTCAGTGAGAGCTCTGCAGCAGGACATGGAGGAACTGAAGAGTGTCAATGCTTCACTGAGAAAAGAAAATGAAAGTCTGAGAGAACAACTCAACACAGCCAGAAATGGTAACCGAAACACACATAAAACACCCCCATATACAGATCAATATGTTTTTAATGAAACAGAAATGTTATCTTCAGTTTACATGTATTCAGAGTAATTTGGATTCACAAGCTGGTACATACAAAACAATATTACGTTTATCAATAACTGTACCTGTCTTCCTCCCTGTGTGTGTGTTACAGTAGGTGGGGATAGTGTGCGTGGTCGCTCGGTGCGTCCCAGCTGTGATGCAGAGTTTGCTCGAGCTCTGAAAGTTTTCTATCACAGCATGACCTCAGTGAGGGGTCAGCTACAGCGTCTGCGCAGACACAGACCCAGTGTACGTATCCATGTCTGCCTGCAGCAGAGTAGTGTGAGAATTACAACAATAAGGCTTTGTGATCAAATCACAGTACACAGAGGCAGGAAGTTTAACAAATATAAGAAAATAACTCACCACAGACACTAGTTTAGATTTTACAATTTAATTTAAAGATTGGCTTTGGATTGTTGGAATGTTTATTAACAGTCAGATCATTTCTTCAATGTCCGGACATTTCAGGGACAAATAATACATTTATAAAATGTCACTCTCAGTTGTTTCAGGTTAATTTAATCACAGCAAAGCTATCTAAAACAGACTTTAAAAAAAGTGAAGATTAGGGATCAATCAGAATCAGAGCTGTAGTGATGGACCTGCTGCTTGTAGTGATAAATGTTCTTTTGGTTGAATATCTGTAAAGGCTCCTGAATAGTGGCAAAAGAGTCAATAGCTATTATTCAGTTTTAGAACAGGGAATTTGAAACTGAGACTTTCAGTCTAAAGTGTTGATAAAAGTTGTGTGATATTTTAGGTGGTCCGCATTATATTTGTACATTTTAAATTGGGCTCTGGTATTCCTAAGTGTGGGCATAGTTGCTGTAGTACATGTAACTGTGTTAACTGTTTTCACAACGACACTGGCTAATTGTGCGTGTGTGTGTGTGTGTCTACATGTAGGAGGAGTCTGACCTTCTGGGGCTCAGGTTGTTTGTGGACGAGCACTGTCGGCTGCTGAGGAATTTCTCTGAGCAACTGGAGCAAAGCGTCTCCACACTCAAACAGGATGTGGCCGCCATCGTCCGCCGGAAACGAGAACGATCAGGAATCTGGACGTGACTGAGTGACAGCTTATAGAAGTACGAGGAAGAAAAAAATTCCCTGCTCATGCTTCATTTTAAGACATTGCAGAGATTTCCAGTATGAAGTGTGTGTAGTTTGAAGATACTAGCTTTTATAATTAGCTTTTTATCTTATTTGAATTTATCCAAGAAAACACTGCCACGTCAATAACCTGCTCATGCTGACTTTGAATGGAAATGTTTCAATCTATTAATAATGTCTTTCTAGTTTAAGATTTATTTTTGGGGTTTTGTGCCTTTATTGGAACAGTGGATAGAGTCTGAATTTGGGGAGAGAGAGGGAGTGGTGAATGACATGCTGGAAAGCAGCCACAGGTGAGATTTAAACCCGGGCTGTACACTTTGAGGACTACAGCCTCTGTACATGAGGCGTGCAAACAAACCACTCGGCCAGCGGCGCCCCAAAAATATTTTCAATATGCATTAAAAGCTGCAGAGGTACATTAAACATGTTTTGTAATTTAAGTAAGATTAAGGTTAAAGTATTAAATCGGAGTAGGTATAAAGACAATAACTTGTAACATTTAGATAGCTCGGGATACTAACTTTAGTGTATTACAGCTTTAGGAAACAATATACAGTACTCAGCCTTTTTAAACATTATATTGAAGATGTGATCATCAAATCATTCATCATTTAAAGTAGAACTTTCAGAGCAAACTCCTCATTCGCCTGTTTTCTTTGATGCAGGGGTTGTACAACCAACCACTTGTGATGCACACTGATCAAGATGTCACGTGTCATTTGTTGTTGTAAGGCGTTACTCTCTTTGTAAAAAGCGAGGGTTTTCAAGTGTCCTAACCCTCCACTGCCACCAGCTGGTGCAACAAGGTGAGATATGTAAGATTAATTCAGATAAATATGTGAATGTTGTATAAAATAAATAACACAAGGACTGAAGTTTATAAAAAGTTTATTAGACTGCATGTAAAAGAAATCTTTACAGTCCCAACGACAAATAAATTAAAAGGCATACAATACAACTCAAGTTTCAGAATTCACCATATTATTATGCTTTAGAAACATCACCAACAATGCCTCATCTTTTCACTCTGAAGCTGTACCACAGTATGACAATGTAACCGTGATATTTAAGAGATGAAGCGGACAGATTTCCAGTGTGTCAAGTTCGGTGGCAGAGTTGACCTCTCTCTCTGTGGTGTCCAGTTCAGAGGTAAAAGCACAACAGTTAACGTTTGTAAGCAGTCACAAATTTAAAAGAGTACAGACAGTTGCTGTAGGTCCAAAAAAAGATCAGCGTGGGCTTGTTCACAGGAGGAGAGGCAGAAGGCAAATGTGAGGCAGCTTGGTCATCAGAAGGGATAGAGAACCTATGTACCGCAGAGAAAGTTTAAACGGTCTGAGACAAGACGATAAAAAATCAGATAGAAACAGAGTGTAAAGGTGGCTGGGTCCATGTGATCTGACGAGATGGACTGAAAAAACTCAAGAAAAATGTGGGACGGACAGAACACAAGCTTCAGATATCTGAGAATGTGTGTTTGGGTTTATTCAATTCAGTTCAAACTTGTTTGATTTTGTCAGATGACCACCACCATATGTTCTGATCTAGGCAGAAAGCACCTCATAACATGAACATGTGTGTGTGTGCGCATGTATACAGAAGGCCCAGGGTAAGGTGAGGTAGGTTAATTTGGGTCTTCAGGGACTGGGAACTCAACACAAACTATAAAAATACATTTACAATACACACTCTCTCACATTAAGGTAAGCGTGAAATGTCAAATAAAATGAACCAGTGCACAATAAGCACACATTATTGTTTCGACAGTTTCACTGTCAATATCTGCACCAGTTTGGTTAAATCTGAGTTCCACGTCTGAACAACCAAACAAACACACATGAACACAGAGCCTGTACAGAAGCAGTTATGGTAAATATCAAGTACAGTGGTGAGAATTACAAAATAAAAACATTTTGTCGAAGACGCCTTTTCTTTGTTTGTAAAAGATATTAGCATAAAAGTACCGTTCATGTCTGCAGTATATGTAGCCATAAGGACTGAATGCAGTACCTGAATGTGGTAACAATACTCAGGTCATCAATTTACAATTGTCAGTTCTCACTGTCAGTATAGAACAACACAGAACAACATCAGTTCTTTTCAGCTTTTTAAAAATATGACAGATTGATTGGCCGAGTCTTGAGGGTTTCGAAAGCTGCCTTTTCCAAGCTAATGCCTCTATACAGACTAGTCAGTGCTCAAACAGTTCAGGGAGGCTGAGCTAAGATGAGTGTGTGTCCACTGCAAGTGCAAACACACACACATTATTCCAGCTCAATTATCCTAACCATGTCTTTGTTATATCTCCATCTCTAACAAACCCCTTTTACATTCTAGGTTACACACGTTTCATCTTTCAGTTCTCCATCAGCTCACCATGGGAGAAGACAAGTGTTTTCAACCCAAAATGTGTCCTCTTCTCTATTTGAAAAATACTCACAACATGAAGCTTTCAGCAGTAGGCAGACAATTTTCACAGTATAAAAATATTTCACTAAACCACAGAGAGGTCCACGATTTCACATTAAGTTCATATTTGTGGAGCTCTGAAGCCACACAAAGACAAAAAGATTTCATTAAGAGCTGAAGTACAGAAGAAAGATTGGACATCTCAGTCAAAACTGAGGCAGAATATTTCCACATATTTATCCAACAGAGCAGAACAGTTAAGATTGTTATAAAGCAATACTCGGCAGTGTTCACTTATTTAATAATATTCATTCATATAGGCCCTGAAAGGTGGTGACACATCCTGGAAATAGTTCCACCATGAGACCTCCAAACCCAGAATCGAATGACTCAAACAAGCTACGCCTGCAGGAAACAGTTGAAATGATCTTCTTTGTACAGCATGGAGACTTCTCCCGTCCACGTCCCATTGTCTCCTATCCATTGCTAGCTCTGGTTTACCTGGGTACAACGCAGATGATCCCTGAAAATGCCTTTCATCAGCTGGTTTGAGTCAAGCACTCAGGAGTTAAGATCTGTGTGTGCTCAAAAAATTAGGTAAACAAACTGAACTGCATTTGTCAAAGTCCAGTCAAGAACACTGGCTGAGCTGTGTTAGCCTTAAGCCACAGTGCTAACAAATGATCACCAAGGAACTATTGCCAAAAATCCCCTCTGCAGTAATCACTGGTATTCTACATCTAGATAGAGGAAAACATTCACAACTAAACAGATGGGTGTGTGTCTGCTGAGGGGAAATCTTTGAAAGGCTGTAACAGCATCCTAACTGAGATTCCTCTCAGGCGCTGGTGCCTTCATGCTCTCCCGCTGGGCTCTCACTTGCAGTTGTTCCGTGGGTGATGAGGGTCTGTGGGGGCTCAGATACGTCTCGCTGGCTGCCGTGCCTCGAGTGGCTGTCTAACTGATGAAGGCTGCTGTGGGTGGAGAGTGGGTGGTCCAGACGTGGCATGCTGCCATGGTAACTGCGCTCCTGTGTACCTCTGTGAACCAGAGTATCACTCCTGAGAGAGAGGTATAGACATTAGACACACAGGAAGGACAAAGGAAAACAGGTTTCACTTTGTGTAATTCACACCGTTTGACAAACAGAAAGTCGTAGATTTCCTGCTCTACCTGTCGTCACGAGTGCGCCGTAGGCTACCGTGGTAGCTGGCCTTGCTGTGGACGCTGCCGGCCTTACTCTTGGTGGAGGCAGTGTGGCCATGGTGAGTTCTGATGGGTTCATCCAGATCGTCCAGGACAGCTAAGTGGGTTGAAGAGGCGTGGGTAGATGTGCCCTACAGAAGGAGCAGAGGTCAGATGGATGTAACAACTTTTAGTAACAAACACTAAGACATTAGATGGCCTTAAATAGTCTGTTCATTACCCAAGTCAAGTTTTCAACAAGACGGCGTGATGAAATAGCTTTGAAGCTCTACAGGATCTCCTCCAGTCAGGTTTCTATAACTACTGCTCATGTCTATCCTGTTTTTTCCACAACTGTTTTGTTTAGGTTCTCTTATATCATTGCTGTTTGCAGTCATACCTGAGTGGATGTTCCACGAGACTTCCTTATTATTGGGGTGTTGGGCTCACGCAGCAGAGACTGGGCGAAGTCTGGCTGCTCCTGAAGCACCTGACGAGACTCATTCACCCCACTGCTGCATTCAGAAGAGGGTGAAAATTAATGGGAGACAGACGGGCAGGTCCAGAAAGAGCAGATAGATTTCAGAAAGGAAGGTCAGGGGAGGGGAATAGAAGTAGGGAGACATTCATGGTATGGAGAACACAGAGGGGAGGGGAGTAGGCCGACAAGGTTACTTTGTCGTCACTGAGGATTAAAAGACAGAGGTTTAATGCTCACTTTTTTTTTTACAAAGGAGAGAGATATAAAAATGAAAAAAGAATCCCTCTTTCTTACTCTTTGCGTCTGCGTCCATGCAGGAAGTTAGCCCATTCAAAGCAGGTCTTCTTGCTGCCCACCCAGAACACAGAGGGGATCCCAACCACCAACATCATCAGATATTTAATCAAGAACAAAACCATGTTCGGCCGGTTAGTCTGCTCCACCTGAAGAGAATGGAAATGTACAATAATTATTCCATGGTTATGAGAAAAAGCTTATTTTGTTCAATATCAGACCAGCAGTATAGTAAAGAGGTACAGGATATATTTCTGCAATATTAAGACAGTAAAGAAAGAGGAAATACTTAGTGTGCCACTTAAACTAGTTTCGCAATAAATTAAACCAAAGGATCCCGAGCTGACATGTGGTTTTAGTTGAGTCAGGCAGTTTAAATGATGGACGAGGGGATGCAATCCGCAAAAAAAACAGCTGCCCCAGCAGCTGAACTTCAGTTCCAGCAACTGCTTTCACCTCAGCTTGTCCTCATCTTTGATGCAGGATAAATAACCTCCACCAGAGGGCAGGACTTTACAGCAGCTGAAGAGGTTTGTTCATTTAGAGGAAGTCTAGTTGTTTTACATACAATCCTCAAAATATTCTTAACTCGCTGATAATGTGTTTAAATATCTGCTGAGAATGTTGAAGCATCGACAGAGAGTAGATTCAGATACTTGTGTTCTGTAGATCTAAATGTGGGTTTCTTTCAGATTAGTGTGAATCAGTGCATAAGTGTAGTAACAGTATTACAGAGATACAAAATCAAAGGCCCCATTTTTTGTAGCTATACTTTGAAAGCTTTAGGCGGCTTTCCAAGAATGAGGATGCACAACATGAAGTGTTCAAATACTGGTACGGTGCTAAAAAAATTAATGCCAGAACACCAAACAGTTCTGGTAAAATTAAGATTATATTCTGATAAAGATGCTATTCACACAAATCAATTGAACACTAACATTATCTTCTGTGACACGTCCTTGCTTTGGAAAGAAGGAGGGGCCCTAAGAATCTTTATATATGAATTACACTCTGTCTGGCACAGGCCGGGATTAAACATCTCAAATTTAGGCCTTTAGTCAAACAAAAAGCCACACACACAGAGACACACACACGCACAGAGACACACACACACACACACACACACACACACACACACACACAGACACACACACGCACACACACAGACACACACACACACACACACACACACACACACACACACACACACACACACACACACACACACACACACACACACACACACACACACACACACACACACACACACACACACACACACACAGACACGCCAAAATGTGAGTTACTTGAACTTGAACAATGCCTACAGAACTTTCAAATATCCCAAAACATGGCAATTGTACCCCACACACAAACCCCCCTAGGGTCAAGATCAAATAACACCTTGTAATAATGAAATTCCAGAGCTACAACAGGTTGTAAAGGGGGTTTCTCCTCATGAGTTTTCTACACACACATCTATAGACTGACATACACACACACACACACATACACTAACAGGAAACATAAGCACTTGCACCTGCCTCCAGCCCCTCCCATGTAGTCTGTCAGTCACAAATTAGCTGACACTTTCATAAAACTCGTGTTAACACTTCTATGACATTAAAATAGAATTTTAACCCTTAAAGTTAAAGTTGTAATTTTTCATTTGTATTACAAATGGATGACACCTTTTTTCCATGAGTGTATCCACAGGATAAAGTGGACACAGGAGTGTGTTTGAGTCTATGAACATGTATTTTGTTATTTAGTATTAGACTGTATAAAAAACACTACAGAACATTACAGACTACAAGCAGCAGAGCATGACTGAGCAAGTACTGAGAGACACACAGAGAGAAGTGTGTGTGAGAACCAGCAGACAGAGAGAAAGACAAAGAGTCACAGAGCTGGGAGCTTTGTACCGAGCTGCTCTTGAGAGCTGCATTAGCTGAGCTAATGATGCATACTGCTCTTTGCTCCCTCCTCCACAAATGCATACTCACTCGACCACACACATGTGAAACAGCCAACTTTGTCCCTCACACAAACCCATGTACGCACACGCACACGCACACACACAGTCTCTGCTCATTGAAGGGTTATTTCAGTTTTTAACGCTTTGGGTCTTGTCTGAAGTTTACCTGATATTTATTTGTTTATTTACAGCTTCAATCTATTTTTATCATCCATCCATGCTTTTTTCTTGTCCTGTTCACTTTATGTTTGCGATGATGTTTTCCCTGAACTCAGCTAACACTTTTACATTGTTGTCATAACTAACAGAATGATGGCCAAAACTACCTAAATAAGGCTCGGTTTGTGAAAGGATGAATTACCCTTGAGTCCATTCTTCCGTATGTGTGTTTTGCGCCTTCAGTGTTCGTGATGTATTTACCATTCACACAAATACAGCAAAACTTTCCTCTCATAAACATACTAGGCATCCCAGAGACTTAATGAGGAGAGAAAGGCGCTGAGGGAAGCTGAGCACTTCACACTAGCTATCTTTGGCAGGGTGGTAACACAGTGTATGTGAGTGAGATACAGAGAGAGATCAGGGGGAGTCTGAATGCTACAGCATGAGCTGTGATAGAATGCTTCTGAATATCCTGTCAGGAGTGTGTTTGTTTTCTATGTCCAGCTGAGATCACACACAGATTTTGAGAGGCCATCTGTTTCCGACAGATGGTAGAAAAATAGTTTTTATGAGCTACTCAACGGGAATATTTAACTTTTGATATAAGTGGAAATTAGAAAATGATCAACTAAAGGTTTTTTATATGTTAACTGTTGACAAGCAGAGAGTCTGATGGGGATTTCTCTGATCTTAGGTCTCAGCTACGGTCTCCGGCCACCTTTCCTCCAAATAATCATCTCCAAAAGTGAAATACATCCCTATCAACTGTGAAACATACTTCATCTTGTGAGCAAAGTACCATACCACTGTCTCACACACACACATTTTATCTCATCCCTCTCTTCCTACCTTATATGGACAGGGGATGTGATAAAGCCTGCAGTTCTCCTCCATCCACGTTGTCTCCCAGATGCTCCTGTAGGTGTGTTCGTACAGGTAGCACCCGATCACAGTCAACAAGGGGACCAGGTAGAGTACCGAGAACACCCCCATTCGGATCATAAACTTGACAAGTTTGGTCTGATTCTCCTTCTCTAGAGGGATCTCCATGCGTACACGGTTAAGAGCCACAATGCCCACCAATAGGAGAGAAACACCCACCTGAAGAGAGAGAGACAAATGAGAAGTGAGACTCAGTGACAAAGTTAATATAAAGGATCATTTTTAAAGTGCTGGATGACTGACACACACACACAGGTCAAAAGACTGTCCACCATCAACCAATCCATTTATCAGTCTATATCTCTCTACGGTCGACAGTTACCTTTTGTATCATTTCATCCACCCACCCATTAATCTGTTCGCAGATCCATCCATCCTACTCATCAACTCTTTCATCCACCCACCAACTCATTTATCTCCTGACTGTACTCACCGCAACGTTGACGCAGAGCGGTGCCAGAACAAACCACCTCAGGGCGTCGATGTCATACAGCCCTATGAAACACACTCCACTGATCCCATCGCCTTCAATTTTGTTCAGGGCCAACAGGGTGACAGTCAGGGCCCCTGGAAGCCCCCAGGCAACAGCGTGGAAGAGGAGGGCTTTCTTCTCGATGGCCTCGCTGCCCCATTTAGGCACAGCGGCCAGAAACCAAGTGATGGTCAGCATGACCCACCACACACTGCCGGCCATGGTGAAGAAGTACAGCACCATGAAGAACAAGGTGCACACCTGTGAAAAAGAGAGAGGCCATTTAGTTTTGATAAATCCTGCCGGCTTTGTTGGCATACAGAGTTAGATCATCTATGATTAGCACTCAACACACACACTCCTGATCATTTCGAGAGACATTTCCAGACAGCCTGCCCCTGAAATCTTCCAGAGTTGCTCTTTCACATATTATCCTCACAGCCTGAAGTTCTCCCTGTCAGACAGGAGTGTTTCATCTAGGGAGTCAAGATATGAGCCAAGATGGCGGGGCACATAGGCGCATCAGTTTGATGATTGTCTCCAATGAAACGTCATATTTTATCTTATATGATGTAAAAAAGACGTCACAGGAGTCACAAACAACTCCATACACACTTCCACTCCATTTCGTGTTTACGTGACGGTTTGAAAAATGTAACTGTTTGCGTTCACATATTGAACCCTGAAAATTTGGGACAGGAGTTTTGTGCATGTGTTGATTGAACCCTGATGTTAATAATAATCGAATCAGTAGTTTATTTGATTTAATAAAACCCACAAAATTAAAGCTGTCAGTTTCTTTCTAAACATCAATTTTAACTTCTCTCCACCATACATGCCCCTCATACCAACATCCATACTCACAAATGCACTTTATTAACACTCTTCTGGTTTATTTTATTGTCTGTCTTTCTGTCTGATGTGGCATTGTCAATTTAATTTGACTTTTTTTGTCATTTATGACGAGCTATGGCACCAAAAGAAAAAAAGAATGCACTAATAAAACGTTCATATTAAATTAATCATGACCAGTGAGAATAGCTAACTGCTTTTATCCTGAGAATTTAAAAGATAAAACTCTGAGGAAGACACAAACATTACTCTAAGATGTGTGATGGTATTGTGTTGATACTAGTAGGATGGATGGATAACCTAAAGCTCTCACCTTGTTGTGTGATCCCTGTGTTATGGTCGAAGCTCTGAACTGGGTGGGACTGACTGCGTTACAGGCCACCCTGTCCTCCAACAGGAAGCCAAGAAAGAAAATCAGCGACACCATGACGTAACACACAGCGTAGAAGATTATTGGCCGTTCAGGGTATCGAAACCTAATGAAGTGGAGAAAAAAGACAAAAAACAAAACAGTAAATCGGTCGTTCTCCCACTCAGTTAGTTATTAGAGGATGCCATACAACCATTCATTCATTCAAACCTGGTAACATCGATGAGAAACGTCAGGAAGGTGAAGAGTGTGGCAGATAAACAGACGATGGAAACAACTCCTATGAAGTAGCGGATGAAATTCAGCTCCTGCCGGTTGAAGAACATTGAGGGGCAGGGGGGCAGAGCAGTCCCTCTTGCCCATAAATGTGTAACCCAGGTCTGGGTCGACTTTGAGCTCTCTGGGGCACCAGAACCCGTAGTCTCTCTGGACAGTCATGGACGACTGGTCAGTGGGGTCAGAGCTTGTTAACAAGTCCTCTGGGCGGGGGTAGGGCTCGTCACAATCTGGGAACCTTGAGAGGAATGAATGTTGTAAGTTCATTAGTGTGCCATTCATTTTGCTGAGATACTCGCTAAAACAACAGGGGGAAATCTTTACAATCTTCTCTGAATAACAACTTAAAAACAAACTGAGGATTTTAACTTTCATGACGGATGATTTCACCACACTGCTGCTACAGCTGCAGTTGTATTATAATGCACAAGTTTCAGCGTGGCGTACAGAACACAAAAAGGCAACTGAATGCTGAAACATATAAATAAAAATGTGATACAAAAGTCACAATGCTGAAATAAAACATTGTAAGAAGTTAGAGAGGGAGGGATAAAAATAAGAAAGGTGCTGCTGTTTGAGATACAGGAGAGAAAACTAAGGTGACAGAAACAAGATACCGAGGGTTGGAGTCAGTTTGGATCATGTGGAGTTGAAGGTGGCTTGAGTTCAAAAAGAAGCAGCAAGAACAGGAACAGGGCAGATTTGAGGTGAATGCTAAATTGCAAACTAAGTCCTGGGTAAAAAAACAAATTATTATTCAAAATTGAAAACAGAAGGGTATCACTTGCTTTATAGGCACAGATTCCTCTGCGCCATAGAGCCCGGGTCAATGACAGATATTGTATCAGATAAGTTTTTCAGCATGTGTTGATTTGTAATCTTCTTCAAACGTACATATCAGATGGAAGAGTGCTTGGAGTAACGTAGAAATATTGTCATTTTCTGTGGTAGTGTTACATATTCAAGAATAAATCCATATTTTTGAGTCCCTTTGTGTGGTCATATCAGTGCACACACAGCTGCACAATCCAGATAAAAAGGTATTTTTTCATCTCAGCTCAAAAAAATCATACATGGGCTAGATAGGCTTTCAGAAATCTGTGATCTGGCACTTCAAAAATCCAGTATCTGTCAGGCCCTTAATAACATTTCCAGTACTAGGATGATATAATCTTTCATACAAATACACACCTGCTACACTCCATGTCATCTGGCCAAGATAATCCAAATATCTCCATGAGGTTGTTGCACTCATGCTTGGCCCGCTGGCAGAGGGATCGACATGGCATGGACACCTGGCCGTACTGCGTGCACACAGGAGCGTACAGGGCACACAGGAACATCCTCAGGTCGGCACTGCACACCAGGTTTACCATGGGATGAAAAGGCTGTAGAGGAGACAGAGAAATGGGGAGGTTTTACTTAATGTTTGAATGTGTAACAAAGCCCTATGACCTGAGTTGAAGTCTGACAGGCTTGTTATTATAACTGCCATGCGTGGGGGAAAGGCTGTGCCCAGGAAAAAGTTAACTGCTATCAGTGGCACATATGAGGAGGATCATATTTACCCTGAAATAGCCATCAAAGACGGAGTGCCAGAGGATGGACAAATGAGCCCTTACTTCTCCACTGCAACTTATACTACTTAGTATTCCATCAATATTTACAAGCTCATGAAATATGTATGGCAGCAATCAGATTACCAAACATCCCTTTGAAGTAGGGGGACAGCAAAGACGGACCTCTAAGGGTTGAGCTGCAGCCATGTGTCAATCCACTGAACAAACAAGCAGCAGGGCTGTCCACACTCTGAATATGAGAGATCTGTTTTCTCTGATGGCTGTTTAAAGGTTAAAGAGTCAGCCTTGTGACCTTCAGGCTGATGGTTCAAATCCCCACAATGATAGGAGAAATGTGAGTGGCTTCTCTTAACATCTACTGCTGACATTACACGGAACAAATAATATATCAAGCAGTGTGGCCAGTAAAGCCTCCTCTCTGTAGGTATAGTTGAGCCGATGACTACTTCTGCTTGTGCTGATGGATCAATAATTCCTAAACTTGTGTTCCCTTAGAAATAAGTATCAGTATTTCTTTTATATCAAATAAAATAAAGTTAAATTATTCCAGGTGTGAAAACGCATAGAGCCCACTTATATGAAATATATGTCTTTTTACAGAACTACAAGTATTCTAGAATCTTATACACTGACTAAAAAGGTTTGTGCAATAGGCAAAAAATGTAATGCTGTGCTCATTTATAAGCAACTGCAAGACACATTAAGTCCATTGTGTGCAGTTTATGATGAATTGTGTGTGCAAAGTGACCTGTATCTATTCAGCTATTTAAAGGTTCATATTATCTGACTGCACTAAAGCTGAGTTTTCACTGAAGGCTTTCAAAGAGACAACAGAGAAATCAGAGCAGAACCATCAAAGCAATGAATGGAGACTAAAGCAATATAACTACACACATCGTTTTTTGGAACACAATACTGTGTGTGTGTATGAAATATGTGTACATGCGACACATAACAGTGCACTTTCATTGACTGCTTTCGACAAAAGCTACAGTATATGCTTACAGACTGTATGAGTGCAATCAGGCAAACACCCATGCATCACTGATTGTGTGTGTGTGTAGAGTCAGTCCTAGCAAGTGTGTTTTGATCGTTCTCAATTGCCGTGTTCTAGATGTGCACAGTGGAGGGATGTTCCACAAGAAAATGGGTGCAGCGGTGCATGAGCTGTCTGACATAGTTTTCAGAATTGCTCAGAAGCACATGTAAGCACGCACACACGCACCCACACACACACACGTACATAAGTACATATACACAAACACCATTCTGGTTCATTCAATAATTCACACAATTCCCAACCCATGCTTTCCTGGTGTGTTGCACGCAAGCTTCGCTTTGTGGGGATAGAAAAGAGACAGGAGGAACAGGAGCACTTATTTGGGGAAAAAAAGTAATCTTTGAGTAGATAAATTAAACATATTTTGTTCAGACAGAATCGCAAATGAATGAGAGCTATGAACTTTTCTTAATCTACCATTCTCTTTCTGATGAAACATTCAGCTCTCATTGGAAAACGAGGGGTTAGTTATTGGTTAATCTCATGGTGTTCAGTTTTTATTAGAGGAGAAGTTGATACATATCAGTTTGATATTCATTGTGACCTGCAATTGAACTGCAAAGTTCTTAATATATAATTATGTTTGACTGTTGGAAACTGACTCACAAGCACTTTCTGTAATGAACAGTGATGAAATGGTGGGGAAGTGTTGCTGCCTTCTTAATAGAGGCATCAATAGCCAGCTGTACAACGGCGGTCCCTGAATATTTGATGGATCCTATTTGAACAGCAGATGAAAAAGGAAGTATTGAGTTAGGGCCTTGACATATTGCTAAGCCTTGACAATTTTATGTTAACCTAAAACAGTATGCAATGCAAACTGACATAATGTGTTGTAGGGATTTAATTTGGTCACCTTTCCTTTATAGTACAAATTCAAATCAGTGAAATTAATTTTGAAGAAAAAAAAAAAGATCACTGTATAGATAAAAGTTTCGGACGAAGCCTTGGCACCGGTGAAACACGTTGACGCGTGACAGATTTTAGTATCCAACTAAAGCATACCTTCCATTATTTACATTACATTACGTAGAACATCACTAGCTTTATATATGACGTCAATAAGAAACACATAGTTCAATACCTGTTTGACTAAATTAAACCCAAACACGAACAACATACATTGAACTAAAATAAACTTCATGGCAGCCCCTTTTGTATTGAAATGCATTAGATTGAACAGTTGTACCTCACAATCTGGCCACTGAATGTATATCTCAATAACAACAGATTCATTTGAGTCGACCATTTCTTTACATCATAGGTACTGAGGTCAGTTACATGTGGCATTATCTCCGTTACATCTTTGTGATGGTATAGTTTGAGCTTGAGTACAATGAGCAGATTCAATAAATGTTCAGAGTTTTTAACATCAATTAGGATCGAACAGTCGTCTCTTGTCTTCAACAAAAACTGAACTGGGCTTCATCACTCTGAAAAATGATCCCTCTGTCGCTGTCTGTCCACCTCCCTCACTCGTACTTCTGGTACAAGCCTAAGGCCACACTTAACCGAGTGGTAGGTGCTTTCTGCATGAGTGTGTCGCCCTGTGCAGCAGAATGGACTCTTTCTTCATGTGTCCTTACAGTCACTCTACAGCGAGTATGTGTGTCCCCATTCTGCCCATTTCCCCTGTGCATGTTGGGTTACGTGTGTGGATGTGTGTCAGTGTTCTTGTATTCTGTGTAAGTCTGTCCCAGTTATCAGTGCATGACTATGTGAGACGTCTGTGTGAACAAGTCAATGCATGTGTGCAGATATCTGTGCGCAATTATTCCTACGGTCAGGGCAATTGCCCCCCATCTCTCACTACAAAGAGAATATTGATATTAAGTGGTCTAACTGTGCCACCCCACAGGAGAGGGAGGAGGAGGCAATCAGCTTTCCATGGAGGACGACTACAGGGAATTGTCTGGCATTTTAAAGTAAGTTGTGATAGAAGAGCAGCGATGGAGACTGAAGAAGTAAATAAAAAATCTGGCCTGAGGGTGGAGACTGCTACTGTGTGATGGAGAGATGGTGTATGTGGATAAAAGAGAGGGAATGTAGTGCTTCACCTTTCAGCAATTGATCTCTCTCCCTGCTTGTTTCCTTCCATCGATGAGTAGTGGACTGAATGTACTTAATAACATAGGAGATAATTAACTTCCAGTCATTACAGACAATAGGTACACAATAGATCTGTGTCCTGGAAGCTGCATAACATACACCACTCTGTAAAACTCTGGTCAAAACAGCTGGATCAATTCGAATCTACAAAGTACAGGGTGAAATATGTAGCTCAGCTCTACCAACATAAAGCACACAATAAAACCTACTTTATAAAAAGGGGAACCAAATGTTACCAAAACACCATCCATCATGCATTGCTCCAACTTGATGGCTCCCCCACAGAGCTTTAAAATGGTATAAATGGAGGCTTGACCTCAGTCATTTGGCACATATATTTGTGTAACCAATATCAGACAATTAAACATTCACAAACTGATCCTTCATTAGTGCACACGTTGCAGCATGAGTGCTGTTGATTCAACTGCAGTGTGGGAAACATTATGGATCCAGACTTATACAAGCCCACTGGTATACATCAATATCAAGTCTAGGCCTTCAAATATAATCATAGTTTTCATTATTAACAGTTTTTGCTAAAGATTATTACGATTCCTCTAAACAAGCACTGCATACAAATAAAGTTAAATACACAGGTCCCAATTATGCACCAATGCTTTTAGTGTTGTAATAGTATGTTGAAAAAATACGGAGAAAAAGCAGTTTGACATAAAAAATAAAGATGAACTTCCACATCCGTCCAAGAAGACAGAATAATGCTCGTATGTGTACCAGTGTGAGAAAGAAGCTTAAAGATCAGCAGGAGATTGATGTGTGTGTGTGTGTGTGTGTGTGTGTTTGTGCGTGTGTGTGTGTGTGTGTGTGTGCGTGTGCATGGGTGTGCGTGTGCATGGGTGTGCGTGTGTGTGTGTGTGCGTGTGTGTGTGCGTGTGTGTGTGTGCGTGTGCATGGGTGTGCGTGTGTGTGTGTTTGTGCGTGTGCGTGTGTGTGCGTGTGTGTGGGTGTGTGTGAGAGCTCTGCCTCTCAGAGTCTCCTGCATGATGATCTGGATAAAGACATTTAAACCACAGTGAGTGACAGGAGGGTCAGGGAGGAGTCTGCTGCTTGTGCTGGCTTCAGAGATGGAAATACATGATGAAATTATGAAAACAGTCTTTTTTCCCATCTCTTATAAGACATTTAGCCTATACTTTCAACACATTCGTATATGTTTACACAGCTCAATAGGCCAGAACAGCACTCGTTAGTAATTATATGAACAGGGGTCTCTCCCTCTCTCCCCCACAGTGCAGCAGGCTGGCATAGACAGGCTGTCTTACAAAACAACAACAACTTCATGATTATTTGTAATTTGATTTGTTTATCGATGTCCTCATTTTGTACACAGTTAAATATTCTTCATGTTGCAAATTTACAATTTTACGGTCTTTCCCATATTTGCTATGCAAGAGTTTTGTTCATAAATAATGAAAGGCCAGTCTCGTGTTGAGGCCTGTCCTAAATAAAGGCAGGGTCATTTCTTAGACTGAAATAAATAAATACCTGGGTTTTAATTGAAGTCTCACAGTAGACATTTAATTTTGATCAACAATAAGAGGAGCCCAGAGATTGACAGGAAATCAAGGACAACATTTGACCTTCAGTTTTCAGCTAAATATAAGACTGTCTAAACCACAGCCAATAAAACACTGGTTGACATAAAATGTTGGATGACCTTCACATTCTAAATGAAATAATTGGTTGATCTGAATGTGTGATTTAGAGAGGCAATTGTAAAGAGGCATTCAGCACTGGAGGAGGAATGAGAAGCAGGGTGGGTTTTTTTGACAAAGAGGAAAAAAAACTAGCCCCTGACGGCTCCACCTCTTGTTCAATAGACGGATTAAGTTTCTTTCACTTTACTCCTTCTCTCCAAAGAAACCCAGGGGGAAGAAAGGGAGAGTGAAAAAAATACACATATAAAAAAACAACAAAGAAAAAACGGAGAGAATGACAGACCAAAAAAAGAGACATATAATTAACAGTCAAGTAATGCAATGATAATACAGTTCATCTTTTATATAATTTGAAATCAAAACAAAGAAGCACAGACAACATTAAACAGAACAGGGAGTTTTGCATGTGAAACATCTTGCACCATAGATGTGGGAGTACTGTTACACATTATAAGCTGTCATTCATGAGCCTTTTAGACCGAGAACTTCCTCCAAAAGCTACAATTTTGGAAGAAAAGACAAAAGAATAAATTACAATTTTCATCATGAAATGTTGTCTCTTCATAATTCACAACTTCTTCTTCAATTTGTACACAATTAACAACAACAACAAACATCAGTAAACATGTATAAAAGATAAGATTTGAGATCAGATGGTAAGTTTTTTCTGTACCATTATGCATCTTTATCACATGGTCTTGAAGAGTCAATAGCTAAATACAACAAAGCATTGATGACTATTAACCAAACAAACAATAGTCTAACCGCCCAACTGAACTATCAAACTAACTACATTATCTATTGCTTCCTTTCTCACTCCCTCCCCCTCTCTAAAGTCGGGGGGAAAGTGTCTCTCTCAACAAAAAAGCTTAAATGAGTTTTTACAAATGTGTAAAATGTATTAGTAGTCTGTTTAGCCAGTGGGTGTTTAGTGTGTAAGATGTGTATGTAGTGTGGTGCAGAGAAGGGTGGTGGAAAATCAAGTAAGCCAACGCTGCAAAAACTCATATACATTTCCAAGAGTATGAGGAGAAGGAGGAGGAGAGGAGGAGGAGAAGAAAGGAGGAGGAGGGAAGGGAGGGAATGAAGGAGAAAAACTGAAGTGGAATGGAGAAAAGAGTTTCCCGGTGGATTAGGGAGTCAAATGGATCGGATAGAGTGTTTAGAGTGTGAGAACCTGAGATGGACACACACATACACACACTGGCTTCCTGAAACTGTCACAGGCTTTGTGTTGTGGTCAGATCAAGGTGACAGGCTGCTGGGTTAAAGCCTCAATAGTAACAGCTCCTGAACTGGCACCCAGGCTTGCTTAAAACGTAAAACAACTCCCCCCCCCCCGAGTTGTCTGACAAAGTGAAAATATCGAATGTGTGATATCAAATGTGATCCTGGATTTCCACACAAGTGATGCTGCCTTTTGCTTTTATAGGGCTTACCAGTGATTTTCACTGACCCCAAGCTGTTGTTTTTATGACGGTTAAGAGCTCTTTAGAGTTCAGCACTCAATCGTTAGGCAGAAAACCACTCAAATAGAAATCAGATCATCTTATGTGCTACAAAACTATTTGAAATTCAGGAACATTTTAAGTCTTCTAAGACACCAATGGGTTTAACTTATTCTTGTATCTCCTCAATCCCGTGAATCCTGCATATTTAAAGGCCAAAATGTCGATCTTTTAATGCATGAGCAGATGCAATGGCCATTTCTTGCACATCTTTCAGACAGATGAGAAAAATCATGCTTTTTGCTACTCAACCTTGCCATCTGGACACATCGGCCTCACACGCTTACTTTCTTCTTGTACTATCTCTATCTCACTCTCTCTGTCTCACTTTGAAATCAGTCAGTCGGGCCCTGCAGCGCAGATGCTGTGAGACCATATCAGCTCTAACTTCATAAGCTACACCACTATATAAGATTTCTGTAACACTACCACCCCAATAACTATTGCACCTTAATCCTCCATTTCTCTCTGCAGCAACTATATTATTCTTGCTTGCTTCTTCCTCCCTAAAGCCTCTCAATGCCTCTATTTTCTTCCTCGCACTCAGGCTATTATCTGCATCCTCCTTCACTGCATCCCTACATTACAGACAATTACGTTCCTTCTCTCTCACTTTCTCTCTCCCTCCCTACAATGTAAGAGAAGTGCATCATTTTAATCATAATCATCTTGCATTTACCTGATCCTTCCATCCCCCTCTCCTTTCACCAGCTTGTTTCCTATTTTTTCTCTAAGCGTACCATTGTCTCTTTTCTACAAACTGAGAAGATTAAGCCTCAGAATCATTTCCTACTCCTCCCTTCATATTGCACCTATGTTATATGTGTTAGAAAAATTAGAAGCACAATACACACAATGTCTCTTTCTGGCCATATGCTCCTTCTCTGCTCTCACACGCCCGAGAGAGAGAGAGAGAGACAGGCGTTGGCCATGAAAAGATGAAGTGAACAGAGCGAGATGCTCTCCTCCCTAATCTCTGAAAAGACAGTTAAAAAAGGGGCACCCTACTCTCACACTCTCTGCCTCTTTCATTCATTTGTTCGTTTATCCGTGTGTCCATCCATTGCTCAGTCAGGAGGACCCGACAAAGCCGTTAATGGCATTCCCCTTCACGTTCACTTCCCCTCCTCTTCTCCTCCTATCTTCTTTCTCCTGTATTCATCTCTTATTTTCTTTGCCTCCCATTTACTCCTGGCAATTACGCTGACAAGCACTCGTCCTCCTCCTCCACCTTTCTTCTCCATTTTTCTCTTCAGACATCATCATTCATAGAGTTCCCCTCCTTTTTATCCTGTCATTTCACATTTGACAAAGAAACTATTTGGCAACATCATCAACCTTCTCGGTCTCTCTTCTTTTCTCTTCTTTATGTGCAATGTTTTCTTTCACTCTATATTCTAATGCATCATTTAAATAATTCACTTTTTCTTCTTCAGAGCATAATTAGTACTTCCACACAGTATGTTTTGCATTCTTTTTTCTAGATTTTCTTCTCAAAACAAGAAGGATGTTAAAATTGTAGCTTTCTATCGTTTTCCATCATTGTTGACATTTTGTCTATAACGGAGGCAGCTTCTTTTCAATTTTGTTTTCTTGAGCACAATTAACTGTTTTTCTAATCTTACAGGCCAAGACTAGTTCTCACAAACTCATTTTTCTCTACAAGATTTAAATCTGGAAAAAACTAATTTAACAATGTTTAGGTATGTTAAAAATTAAACAACCCTTTCCCATTATCCCCCTTAATTGCGCTTTCTCGCTAAGGCCTGCGAGACTGTAGGGTGCCCAAATCCTTGCACCCTTAAATCACCCCTCATGCAAGTCCGCATCAGACCTTAATTCGCTTAAGGCTTCTACCCAGAATCCCTTTAGTGGTTTGACGTTTTGAACAGCTGACCAATGGAGAAGCATAACGGCTGTTCCCGTGTTGATCTGACAGGGAAGCCGAGAAGAGAGACGATGGAGAAGAAACTTCTTTTTAAGTGTAAGATTAGATCAATTTATCCTGGTTTCAAAAGAGTAAAAAAGACCGTGTTGCATCACAGCCATAATCATAGGCACACATTAGCTGTATTGACAGGTACAATCAATATGTCAAATTAAGTTCATTTACTTGTTGGTCGGGCATCAGCATCAAGCTTTTTGGATCAGGGAAGGAAGCTTTTATAAGTGACGTGTACAGAACTGTTCCAATTCTGCTCTTAACAGCTTCGGTCCCACTTACGCCCCTAGGTGCATTTTGAACAGACGTGCACTTTGAGGAAAACCTTAGGGCGAAAGTGCAGATATTGGGACAGAGCCTAATTCTCAGAATCACACACATGATGAGGGAAGTAAACCTTTTTTGCTTCCAATGAATCCACTGGTTTTTGTGTTGTTAAATGCTTTGTTCAGCATTTCAAACAGGTGTTGTTCCCCCGCTCAGGGTCATAAATAGCCAAACAGAGCTTATAGGCTGAGGATTCAGAGCGGGGACTTCCTGCAGGAATAACTACGAGCTGTATTAATGTAAACTATCAACAGAGAGTTGGAACCATGTAAGCATTAATGAAATCAATTCTGTTGAACTATTAAGTTGGCAGTCAGATTATAAAAATATATATTCTTAAATAATATTTTGTGAGAGTGAAGTGACATCTAATCATCAACTACACTATTCAGTTATGACAGCAAATTATACAGGTGTTGCAGACTTTCATTATTCTTATCTTCAGAGAAAAAATGTCACAAGTGATGACTTAGCTACAAGTGTGAATCTACTACATCCTCACTTTCCCTTTTGTTATCTGTCCCTTCCCTTCCCTCCCCCTCCTGCTCCTTCTTTCTTTGGTTTAGTCCAGAACATGCACTCATCATCCAATTTCCCTCCCCTCCCCTGCCTGTCTGTCTGTCTCCCTCCATTCCTCCCCTTCCTTCTCTGCCTATTTAACTACCATGGCAACAGGTGATGTGAAGGCTCTCGCAGGGACACGTCTCATTCAGAATAACAGAGGCAAGCACATGAGTGTGCTCAGACACACAGACACACAGACACACACACACACACACACACAGACACACACACACACACACACACACACACACACACACACACACACACACACACACACACACACACACACACACACACACACACACACACACACACACACACACAGAGACACATCCAGTTCATTTTGGTAGGACTCCTTTAAAGTGTGAAATCATCCAAAAAGTATAGCAAATAAGCTCGGACAAAGAGTGACGCATAAAGAGTGTGAAAGTGAGAGTGAAAAGAAACTGAGAGGCTTAGGAGAGAGTCATATGAAATGTAGATGGGGGGTGTGACAAAGGAGCTGAATCAGATGGCACCCACACGTCTTAACACCCTCCAAGCCGCATGTGCTTATCCATCTGTTCAACACTTACATACAGTATATGCTCTGTTACAGTCACATTAAATGCACTTCTTCTATCTTCCGAATAGAATCGAGAATTCATACAGAAACAATGACATTTAAAACTATGAAATACAACATCATTCAAATAAAAAAGTACAAATCATTCAGAAAAAAAGAGTGTCTGCGGTTTCTTTTACCATTCAATCATGACTCAGGATGAAATAGGAATACAAAATCAAGACTTTGTAAGTTAGAGGTAGATTTAGAGGTTGAAATGGATACACTGAGCGAGTCACAGAGTGAGTGGGAGGCTGAGGCCGAATATGTACACAAGCAGAAGACCATCACATGCAGTTGATTAACCATGGTAACAGTGAACATATTTTTATATTTTAACAAACTATGGAGGAATTGCTGTGCACCAAAACATTTTTTTACACCAAGACCATGCAGGATGAGTTTGTCAGAAACAGCATAAACAGAATGTTCTAAAATGAAAAGGAATCATGTCTGAGCGTATTTAAACAGTTTAAAAATCCATGTGATTGCATGCTTTTATGTGTGAGCTATTTTTGGGAGATTTGAGAGTTGCATGAGTCTCAATAAGTGCACAATTAGTGGCCCTAGAGCTCTTAATGCCGACACTGGTCCTGACCTGCAGATTGCAGAAAATGTTAGAGCTGCCTTGTGTTGAGTGGCTTTGCGTGAGAAGGGGATCAATGATGTGAGTGTTTGTGTGTATGTTAGTGTGAAGCTGGGCTTAACAGTGAGGGTTAAACATCTCTCACCAGACGCACACACACACATGCAGATCCCAGGCTGGTCATGGGTTAGATTAAGACCATAATACATGGATAACCTATATTTATATGTTGAACTATGCAGGGTCCAACACAGATGTATGAAGGTAACAGAGCAAGTCAAGTTTGACACAAAAATCTGGAAGGACTGGAAAAAAATGAGGAAAAAGAAAATAAATATAAAAACAAAGCAGAGGGAGAAACATGAGCCTCCATTGTCACCAATACACACACACTATATCAGGACGAGGCCAGGAGGACTACAGAGGGTTTAACAGGTGCAGGAATGGATACCTAATTAAGCACCATAGATAGATGTACTTCATTGGTCCAGAACTGTGAAAGAGTGACGGTAAATGGGAAATTGTGCACCAACTACCTGTGCAGAAATAATAAGTCAAGTGTGTGGTTGGGCAGTCCATTGTGTTTGTATGTAGAACATCTTTCCAATCCATATTGCACACCATCACTATCAAATATGACAATGTGATTGTTCTTCTTAAAATTCAAAAATCCTTTTTGGTTTTATTACTGTTGGTTGAATATAACAAGGAACATAAATGTTTTGGTGTGAATTTGTCTCTTTTTTCATTTTCTAGTTTTGATTATTAATCATAGAAAAAGAAGGAACCGGTTCAGGGATGTCTTTTCTTTTCTCATCTTTTGGCTTTCTGCTTTCATGACTGAAGCATGTCAGTGTTGTTCAACAGCATATTGTCCCTGTAGAATAAGGATAAGATAAGATAAGAAGGGAGATAGTGTCTTATAGGGGTGGGAATCACCAGAGGCCCCACGATACGATATTATCCCAATACTTGAGTCGCGATACGATATTGTTGCGATTTTAAACATTTTGTTAAACAGTTGTTTCATCAAATAAGAACAACTTCTCAGTCTATTCATCTCACTTCAGTCTTTTTATTTCTACACAATGGGAGTCAATAATAGTCATAATATCGGCACACAAAATATCGCAATACTATACTGTATCGATTTTCCCCCCCACCTCTAGTGTGTTATGGAACTGAAGCAGCATTTCTTGCCTCATATATTCGTGGGAACCAGGAGTACTATATTTACAGTTGGCTACAGAGCAGTATTTGAGCAATGGAAAATCTTTCCAAAGTTTCCTTTAATCTCTCTCCGGTTGGCATTGTGAGGTTCGGTAAGCAGCAGTGGCAGCAATGCTGATGGGAAAGTCTGCCAAAACACTGCACCAGGCCGTGCCTTTGTTCAAAGCATAAATAAATGATTGCTTCATTAAGACTGGCAGCTTCAATAGACTCTGTCAGAATAAGCAGGATAATCAAGAGTTCAACTGAAATAAACAGGAACTTTTTAAGTGAATGAGGACCTGTCTGTCTCCACCGGTGAATAGGGTAATCAGCCTCTTCAGATGCACTAAAAAAACCATGAGCACACACATACACACTCTGTCACACACACAGCACACAAAACACATCTCTATAAAACCCAATTCCCTCTTTCGTATTCACACACACACAATGAAAAAAAGAAACACAACAGACCACACTCAAGCACAACAAGCCTCAAACTCTCCAGATTTGGCACACTCAAAACTCTTTCTGTGGAGGGGACCTGGTGGCCCCAGGGTGGCCCTTTTAACAGAGCAGTCTTATTTTGAAAGACAGGACCCCATACTGAGAGAAACACAAACACCGGAGACAGTAGGGTCTAAAGACTTTCCACAACCTGTCACTCTGTCAGTATTTCCCTCTACATGCTCCCTGACCATGTCCTGCTGTTCGACTGCTCCACACATTTTCTTCTTTCAAAACTTTTTTCCTTCAGTCCCCTATTGTTTTTTCATCTCCCACAGATAAATGTATCTACCTCTGCAACCCATAAATACCAGCAATATCTTCACCTTCTTAATCACAGTTTAATTAATAAAATCATTGTTATTATATCTAAAGAAAACAAGCAAAATGTTGATGCCATTGATGCCAAGTAAAGTTTTGAAAAATGGCGAGAAGTTAGAAAGCACAAATGTTCCAAGACCGATGCTGAGCTGGCTAAACACTGAAGCTTCTGTGTCCTTGACATGGCAACCCGCGTGCACAACGACTGTAGGGAGGAGGGGGCGGGGGGAGACAGCTCTCTCCAATATTTTCAATTTGGACTGCAGTACCTTTTTTAAAAGCTAGTTACATTTGTTCCTCTGAGACAGTTCTGCTGTTGACCTTTTCTTTTAAAATGAGCTGAGAGCCTTTTATTCTCATCACAGACATTTTTCATAGGAAACCCAGACATGGTTTAAAAAAACGACTTTCGGTTTCAACCCTTCATAATTTAAATTGGGTATCATATACTTCTGATGTAATGTATTAGCATCACATTACTGTCAGATGGCTACTGGTCCATGTAACCAGAACCCCCCTTAATGAAGGCAGAATGCATGACTGTGTTACACTTCGAGCAAGAGCTTAGTGCCAGCTCTCTGCAGTCACTTGAATTCTTAAACATATGTAAGGAACCAAACTGGACTAAATACTTTAGGTGAAGTAAGGGATACAAAGACTTTAAATCTCAGATGAAAGCATAAATCAAGGGAAACTGTGTACCCTCTTATTACTGAGCCTGTTCTTTACTGGTGCTGTGAGTCTGAAGGCTGCATTAGCAAAAGAAGAAAAGGGCTCAGTAGGCTGGAGTGTTATATCACTAATACACTTAAACTATCTGAGTTATTTTAAATGTGGAAATCAGTAACCTTATAAATGTGATACCACAGAGATGGGTTTAAAAGTACTCAGGTCATTGCAGCAAATTCCCTGCTTTAATTTGATTTCTCCAAATAAGCTGATTTTGCAGTGGGCATGTAAACAGAGTGACTGACAGCTCTAGCTCCCTTCATTCAGAGCTAGGGCTGCTGTCTATTTGCTTTACAAACACTGTGCTCTATTGTAAGCCAAATGGGCCATTCTTTAGCCGACTGTTAGACCCGGGGCTTTCTAATCTCCTTCACTCAAGGATCCAAATGAAAAAGATTGTCCTGGAATTTTCTGAACAAAGTCAATGAGGTATAATGTCAGCACAGAATATACTTCTGTTGTTTGGTTTAATTAAACTCAGATTTTTTGTGAGAAAAAACGACAATGTAAACTCCCACATCTGGAGGGATTTTTTTTAACATGAAACTTAAAATATGATGTGATATAGTTTTACTGTAATATACAGTTTGTTAATATTATGCAATGCAAAACACTCATTTTTTTACAGCAGAAATGTTTGACCTGTCTTGGCTCACTTTATATAAATATAGTACAACAAATAGGACAATTGAGAATTTAGGGCTTTGATTGAAAGACTGCAGAAATGAGGCCCAGACTATGTTCTTACTTTTTGGTCACTGATTTGAATAATTGAATAAAGTAAATCTAACTTATTAATGTCAGAAGAAAGGCAGATGGCGCCTAATCTCTTCTACATCACACCAAAATAAAACTCCATTACAGGGAGGCAAATATCTTTCCATTAACTCAAGACTGAACTCTATGGCCAAGCAGACATCTGGGCTGCCAAGGCCTTAGGCATGGCAACTTTCGCATGATGCGTGCCTATTTATATAGCTGTTTATTTTTCTCAAAGAAAAAACAGGGCAGCCTGAGCCTTTTCTCTGTTTCATGAGTGTCTTTAGTTGTGTTTGAAGGCATATTGTACCCACAACACAGTGAGTCTTTCCTCCTTCCTGACATCTTTCTTTGTCTGTTACAGCACCAAAATCTCTAGAGTAGAAAAAGCTGATATATGTTTGAACATGATTTGTATCAGTATCAAATTACTGGTGGTCTACTGTGTTTTCTTTAAAAGTCAGTGACAGAGAGTGTCCTGTGAAGTGTCGCAATATATTTCATTCTGATAAAAACTCTCAATATGTATTTAAATGAAATAACTTCACATTAGCATGAAGCTACAGAACCAAATCTTGTCTCTTAGTGCAGACAGACGGTCCCAGTAATGTCTTACGTGATGTCTTAGTCTCTTTGTTTTACATGGACTACAAATAGCGTCAAAGCCTACTTCACATCCCCCTGGGAACCATAACATGCTGTGGCAGATGGACAGTACAGGCCATATTCCTGAGTGACATGCAGATACAAAAGAATGCAATTACACACACGCACACACTAACATGTTTCCAAAGAAATCATTTCACACGTCTCACAATCCCCCCATTCGAAATTCATTTCCCTTCTCTTCCATGTCCCCCTCTCAGGTTTCAGTCACTCTCACCCTGTCCTTCCAAGTTTAATTGACTATTGTGGCAGATGGGGTGGTGGTTGGTCTGCAGGAATCAATGTCTTCATTGTGGGACTGAGAGAGAGATTAGCAGCTAGTTAGCACTAGTGAGAGATGACAGCTGGCTCAGTTAACCTCCCCTTTCAGTCATACACAACACACATACAGGAAGTATGAGCAAACAGCCTGAAGCCAGGCTCAGCACTAATTTCAGCAACAACACACAGGAGAAAAACGTCTCAGTACCTTGAGCCTGTCATTCTAACATGAAATACATTTGGACAAGGTTTTTTTAATCATGCACTTGCACACAGGGATAATCCTTTTTTTCCCCTCAGCTTGACAAGTGAAAAGGAAGAGGCAGAAAAGGCAATATTTTTAATGTCAGCCAAAACTGATGAGTCAATAACGGCAAGGCTCCACACTACTCAAAACGGGGCCCTTGTTACATCTGTTACAACTGAGTCCAGGGCTCGAATATGTCACAAACTTTTACTTAAAGAAGAATCAAAACAAAAATAAACATAATAAGACAGACACAGCCCACTAGACTAATGTATATACTTTGTAAAGAAGCCAAGGAACGACAGCTTTGCTACTGAGGCGAAGCAAACATTCATCATGTGATGAGACCCCAAAAGTGATAACAGCTGCTGACAAAGGCTCCAGTTTCGCAAAAGCATGACATACTTCACGCCAATTTGGTAGCAGTTGTTTATTTTACATTTGAAACAAGTGAAATTCCCCTAAACCAGAATGACACTAAACGGTTGATATTTATTTATAGTATTATAAAATAATCTGAGTGCATGTCCATGCATGTTTAGGTCTGTGAAAGTAGGCACACAAGTTGGGTTTATGCAGCCACTATCCCAAGACAGATTTCATTAAATATCCTCCAGTGTTCCTAGCAGGACTACCGTGCCTGCTCAAAGCAGACCAGAGCAGGAAAACTACCAGGGCTCATGTTGCTTCTTAACCATCTTCCAAAAAGATGTCTCCTCTGTGACTGCAGGGACTGAAGGTGTCAGTTACTTGGCTCTGACTCCATCTGGGTCAAATCAAGTTCAACAACAGAAGTTTCATACATCCCTTATACTGTGTGTCTTGACATTTCACTAGAGAATTTACTTGACTTGAATATTTGCACAGTCCTTTTTGTGATGATTGAATCCTGTACCCCAATGGGTGTTATCACCCACTGGAGACAGGCTGAGCAAATTCAACATGCACGCCTGTCAGTCCCAAATAAAGCTGTTTTTCTAATGCCTCTATTTTCTGAGGGGGAAAGGGAGTGCCTGACAGCAGTGATCCGCTGCATATTTTGACAAGAGAAAATATTGGAAATCCCTCTCTGTGATTGAATATTCAGAGAGCTGCAGCGTAGAGAATTTCCGTTTGATCTTTTGGCTGATATTCATCTGCTTTTTGACATGGGAAAATATTAACTAAACATCTACCAAAATAAAAATCCCTGAAGATTAAACACGCAATGTGCACACAGCCAACACAGGACATGTCCACATTCATCTGCTTTTCAACAGCAGTAATTCAATATGCCAACTATGAACAGCTGGAGGCAGATTTAATACTACAATGTCATATCATTCAATGTTGCTTAAACTATAAACCACATACATGGTAGCCAAAACAAGGGTCACCTTTGTCGATCAACATACAGTATGTAGTGAGACTGAGGCTCACGTACATGTGGATTGAAGAATACACACAGAAACACAACTTTCTGAATGTTTGGAGATTTAAGCAACCTGATTTTCCTGTAAAAACAGGCTTGGTCTTGTCTCTAAAGATTTTGTGTCCCTGTTTTACTGTTTGTTTGGAATAATAGATCTTCGTTATAGTTAGTGCTAAACTACCTCAGGTCTACCAAGTCATTTCCTGTGGAACCACCACACCAAAAACATAAAAGTCCAAACCTCAAACACATACAGGTTCTCTGGTCCTGACAAATACTCTCTGCAGACGGGTAATTAGGGTCTTGTTATTGAGCAACACCTTGCTTTACTCTATTTCTCTCTCTCTCTCTCTCTGGAGAGTAACAAAGGAGAGGTAACATGATACAGATGGATAGTGTGTGTCTACTGTTGCGTTCAGACAGGGTGTTATAAAAGCAGTTTTTATAAATAATGCTAATACACTTAAAATATTCATCAAAAAGTATCAGTCACATTATCAACAGCTTTCTGATTTAAACACTACCTCTGCTGCTGCTGATCAGATTGACTATAAGCCCACAAAGACGACAGACCGTGAGTGAGTCCATACACATCCATCTTTGTCTACCTGGAACAGTGACATGTAGTGATGGAGCTGTAACATGAGGAGATCATCTATCACCTTTCTCAACTGTTTCACTGCTCAGGGTACCTCTTTGATATTCCACGCCTGCGTGAAAGCCTCTTTACTCTTACATAAAGTGTGGCTCCATGTATCCAATTTGTTCTACAGCAGCATGAAGATAATACGTATTGGGGCAATATTTTAAAAAGCATCCCTTCCCTCAGTGTAGAACCAGGCCTCCCCATTGTTTCAGTGTTTAACCACCTCTGTGTACTTTCTGATGATAAGGGATGGGGTAATTTGAGAGTTGATAACTTGAATTGTGTTGTTTGCACAGGATGGAAATAATATAGTCAATGAACTGAATATATATATTAATAGAGACTAAATTACAACACCTTGTGCACTAAAGGTTAAACATCTTCTGACCTGGGACAACAATATCTCTCAGGACATTTGTTAAGGGATGTTCCCTTTACCAACTTGAACCTTCCAAGTCTCTGATAATGTCTTTTTAGGCTGTAAGTGAAATATTTTAGTCTACAGCGTGTGCATGACACTATGTCACATTTTGCAGATTGTTGCTCTGTAGTGTTTTTTACAGCTTCTACAGTGTGTCCCCAAGAAAAGACATGTTGATGTGCTTTAAATAACAACTTAATGTCAGATACCGTTAAACATTTTAAAACTTACAGTTCCTGGATTTACCATGCATATTTTTATAAAATAATATGTAATTTCATCTCGGTTTCAGTAGCTATCCAATGTCTCTGTATACTGTACACTTAACACACACATATACAAGTATGCACAGTCTGAACGAAACACAACTTGGAAAAAAAACAACTTACCTCCATGGCGAGTGCCGCAGTTTGTTGGTCGTAGTGATTCAATAGGTTTGGCATAAAGGTGGTGTTGTAAGGCAGATCCTGGCACATTCTCAGTCTGATGGGTTCACAGCTAAACTCACTGTGGCTCTCTATGTATTCCATATGAATGGACAGAGCAGGAGTAACCAGGTAGAACAGGAGCAAGAAAAAAGAGAGGGAATGAAAACAGACAGGAACTCGTTGTCTGCAGGACATCATTTTAGTTTTTGGAAACCAGTCTTTCGTACATCCTCTTCCGACAAGTGAGTGCATCTTTTTGTTAGACATTTCTCCACAGTGGCTAAGACGGATGACTGTCATCACACAGACAACCACCACACACGTAGGAAATGTTTTTAAAGCTTAACATTATAAGCAATTGAGTACATTTTTAGTGTCAGTCAGAGTTAATAGCAGACAATTCCACAACTGCACAACTTGTGCAGTGTTTGGGTATTGCTCCTCAGCCTGGTAATCCGCTGGTCAAGGACAGATTCCTCTTGTTCCATCCTCAGTCTGAAAGCATGCCCCTGAGATAATAGCTCCACCATCAGCTGTCTGTTGGAGGCTTCCACTGGGTTTCTGATTGCCTCTTATTTTCACTGCATTTCATTTTGTGTCTTTTTACTCCAATTCCACTGATATTTTAAAGACACATCCAACGTGGTATTATCTTCCAAAATGATTTCATGGATTCCCCTTTAAGACAACAGGAAGGATCCCCATCTTTCACATCAAAATGCTACACTGGAGTGGATCCATCAAGCAGGTCCTGCAGGTTTAAACACACAAAGAAGAAAGGCCTAATGGTCAAACAAGCAGGGTGAGTGGGCTTGCTGTGTGAGTGACGTTGTACTGTATGTGGTATTGCCTCTATCAGCCACACCCTTGCATTTACATATAGCCTTTATATTACAATTAAAATATCTAAATAATTACAAATCATTTCTAAAACACCATAACCGAACATGCGTAGATGACAACAGTGTAAGCTTTTATATGAGCGTTGTCATCGGGTCATACGCAGTTCATGTTTAGGACTACTGAGGATATGTCCAAAGCAAACCACAACAACTAGTAGTGTACTTCTCACGCGCAGGTTAATGAGAACGCTACACCTGCGGACGATCAGACACTCTCCCACTCTCATGTTTGTGTGAGGTTGGCCGGGCAACACTAACGCTCCCCTGCGATGTTTCACACTCTTCAACAGGGTGTCTCTCTGGTTTACTATCACATTAAACTACAGAAACTGAGCTTGAGTAGCATGCTATTGAAATAAAAGTGACATTTTGCTTGTGCGTTAATCGTGAGTTTTAATTTCACCTGCGTCAAACTATTCTGGGCACGAGCTAACTTGTCTGTAACCCTCGACACCTTGATAGCTAGCTTGCTCTGAAATTGACGTAAAATTGATAACGTTAAATATAACGAAGCAGGAGCACGACTGTCCGGTAAACATTACATCTCACATCCTCATTGCCCGTAGCTGTGTTACGAGAAGAACCTAGCTAGTTTTAGACAACACAGACCTTTTTAAGGTAGGCAACAGGGAGGTTTACGTCGCTCCATAAAGCAACAATCACACACGGTGCCAGAGTCACACCAAGAGAGAGAGAGAGAGAGCGTGTCAATCCTGGGAGCAGGGAGCGTTTGTCACCGCAGTGTCTTCAGCCCTACAGCGCGCTATTAGTGCACACGATACCTTGAAATAATCAATAGTCCAAGTATTCCTTTCTTATCTACAATAATGTTTGAGCTTAATCTCAAAGTTCCTATCTCACGTTTCAATAATAAATGCTTTACCTTCTGTGCAGAATAACGAGCTGCACGGGCGCTCCTCGGCTCCGTTCACTGCAGCACTTCGTTGTTCCACTGTTTGCAGCTGGTTGCCTGCAGCGTGCAGCCCACACATCGTGATCGCGGACTCATCGTGACCGCGCAGACATGATTCAATTGGCCCCAGCCTCCAAACTGGACATTGTATGCTCACTTTTCCTTTCTATATTACAAATATCCTACAGATCTGTCAAGGGTATGTCTTGGAGTGCTTCCTAGAAAATATGCATACTATGCAATTATTTTTTCAAGAGCGCGATTGGCTACCTGTCAGACTTGATTCTAAATGACAAATTATTATTACGATTTTTTTTTACATGTTTAACAAAATGACCATAAGTAAGAACACCAAGTGCTCTGTGTCCTTGATTAACATAAGGTAAATTGACCCTCTTCAATTATTCTTGATGATAAGGATTTTATTTTAATGATCTGTATCAGATATATATTTTAATAACAATTTGGTGGGTTTACGTTTAAAAGCATATACAATAAGCAAAACACTTCTTGGGTGACAAAAGTATGTGCCCAAGGACTCAAAAGCACAAGAGCCAGCAGGAACTCATCGTCCTCCTCAGGGTCAAACGGAGGCTTTTAGGGCTTAAATGAAATTCCACCATAGATAGTGTCTGACAGGACACAAAGGGTGAAAAAACAATTGAAAAAACATCTATCACAGAAGAGAAGGGAAAAATATCATTCAATCTCTCAGTGGCTTGGAACAAGATGGGCCAGCAGCCTTCCTGTAACCCTGATGTCATCATAAAGCAGAACACGATCTTAAAGGGAACATCATTGTAAAACTTTATTCAAAACATACATTCAATGTACATATAATTGTACAAAATGGCAGTATAAAAAGGAAGAGTGCAGTACATCCATAAGTTGATTCAAAAATTAAAAAGAATAATGTGGTCAATGTTTAAAAACTTCTGTTAGGGATTTCAGTTAGGCTGAATCATTAGGAAAGTCAAAAGTCCCGTCAGACTATCACATATTCAACTCATTTAATTAACAATTAAATTGACATTATTTTGAAAATGTGTGTGCCAACCTACATACCTAAGTCTATTCAGATTACCATACATCTTTCTCTATGATGATAATCACAGAACAGAGCTAGAGTCAATTAACTATTTGCATTCAATTTATGTTTTCAAATGTGTTTTTTATCAAGTCGCTGATAGGCCAAGTTATACTGAATACCTTCTCACAAGTGAGTAAGATAAGATGTTCAGCTATTAAAATTACAATTATTGTAGTAGAATTAAAGATGGACAACATCCTACTCAATCATTTTTTAATGTAGATATCTTTCTCGAAAGGAAACAATGTCCGCAAGAACCATGACTGAAATGGCCACACAGACATGTTGTGATTGTATCAGTCAACACGATGTCAATATTTATCCCTCACAGCCTCAGGATTAGGACTGCGTGCTATGATTCCGTTCCACACAATTGAGCACAGCTCTAGATTAACCGTTTCATGGCTGATCTGATCTTCTCTGTCGTTGACTTGTGGGGGGTTCTATGCCAGCTGAGGCAGCTGGCCCACATACTGGTTTAACCTCTTTACATGACCCCACTTGACATTCAACCACAATACTGTACACTAATGCACGCATCAACACACAGCTCAACTGCAATCCAGATTACGCTCAACTTCAGCTGATCAAAGCATTTTTCCAAAAACCCAACCAAAAACAAGAACATACTTATAAAATCTCCATGGCACTGAATTTATGAGACCTACTGTGACTCCATGTTTGCAGGGAAGGAGATTTAAATTTGCTATTTCAGTTCATCCTCTGTAATCATTTCATCACTGCTTCAGTTTTACTCGATATGAATGCAACAAAAAAGTATATCAAGCTTATTGCTGTAAATAGCACAAGCATAAGAAATATAGACGTGGTCAGAGACAAACAAAGAAAAGCTACAGAAATAGATTTGAATGTTGTACTAAAGCTCAACTAGTCAATGGTTTGACTACATCATCAAGATCAAGTGGAAAATCATATGTAATGCTTTTGTTGTCCTTAGAATGGACTAGTTCAATGCAAATCCAAGAAGTCCAATTTAATTTGAAGCCAAATACTGCACATATACATAAAAAAGATATTCAATGGCATGCATCACAATCTCCATAATATGTCTAAAATAACAGTTTACTTTATGAGCAGAAACCGACGGCAAGAAACACAATGATTTGTGGTCAAACATTGGTGAGTATGGTTTGAGAAACAGAACATTGGAGTGCTTTAGAGTCTCAGCAAAAAGTCAAACATTAAAAACATTTTAAAAAACGTGAAATAGAGTTCATACAAGCTAAAATGTACTTTAAAACAGATTTTCCCAAGATTTTAAAACATGAACTTCATAAACAAAGGATACTTAGAAGATGGTACATGTAAATCTCTCATTGTAGCTTTTGCGAATTACAAGCAAACTTGATCCCAATCTTCACACAATAATATCTTCATTATAGAAAGCACCACATTAAAAGGCACATTATGTGATTAACTGTAAATAAATTAACAACTGAAGGATTTAAAGATGCACTGAAATTTAACAATCTTTGCTTTGCTCACAGCTTTTGACTCAACATAAGCTGTTTGGTATACTGATGAAAGCAAAGAGTCATTTGTGAACCAGGGTATGCAACATTGTGACACCACAAAGCCAAAAACAGTTTGTTAGAACAGATTTTACTTCTGTCTAGCTGACTACTAAACAAAGACTAGTCTTAATAACAAGCATGCCTTTGGGATTTAGCTGTACTTGTCTATGGAGTGGAGTCCTTCCTTCTTTTTTGTTCAGTTAGGCATCAGCGTTTGAGCGCTGTCCAATCAGGTGCTGGCTGTGGGGAGAACACTCAGCCTCTCCCTCCAACTGGATGAGAGACAAACAGGATCAGTCAGTGTTAAGTAAAGTGGTTTATACAATTCAGGGAAATGGAGTATGACAGACTCGCTAGTAGTTGATGCGAGGGGATAAGTTGTATGTGTTGAGGTCTGAGTCAGACAAAGGTACGGATAGACTCACAGCACAGTTACACCCTTCAAGGGTACCTACCAGCCCCCACGCACAAAGACACACACACCTGCTCTTTGATGTAGCTCTTCCCGCAGGGCTCCACCCCTCTGAGAGCCAATCCAACAATGAAGCACCAGACAGACAGTCCAGCCTCAAATGCTGCTAACACAGTACAGGGGACCCACAGAGCCAGGGTGGTGTCCTTACAGAGCAGAAGTTATGGAAGAGAGGGGGAAAATGTGAAATAAAGTAACAGTGAAAGGTTTCTCTTGTGATGCTTTGATGGGTTTTCATGTTTCAGATAGAGATCATCAAAGGGAAACGATTAATTGAGGAGGAATCTTTATTAAAGAAGTAAGTTTAAGAAGAAAGTTAAGACTCACATAGATTCGTGTTGTATCAAACGGGCATCGGGCACTGACAGGTGACCGAGCATTGATTGGCACTTCTGTGTCATTGCATCCCAGCATCAAACCCTGCCCATTGTGGGCAACAGTAATACTGATGGCCAAGAAGAACCCAACACAACATGCAGCTGAGAGCAGGGCATTCAGGACGGAGGTTATTAGAAGTCCTATTTGCTGGAGACACAATGACATCATATAAAAACAGGTGGTGAAGTTGCAATTGAGAAGCTAGAGAATAGAGAATGAGTGAATGCATCACATCAAGAGGAAAAGACAAATACATTCTTACCAGTTTTAACACATGAAGGTTCTTTGACATCACAATGGCAATTATCCCTGTGGCAATGCTCTGTTAGATATAAATGACATGAGGATTTCCTTTGTTAATTGTTTTGCACCAAAACACCAAGTCAAATTCCTTGTTTGTGTAATTGTACTTGGCAATAAAAACCGAATCTGATTCTGATAATTGATTCAGCTTGGCATTGCTACTACAGTGCAATGTTTTTATATTGTGTCCACAAGTCGTAGCCTTGGTCCCATGCATGCAAAGCTGCAGTTTCACTCAGGTTCAGGGCTAATAAGAAATCAGACACAAATAAAGTAAATATCCTCTAACTTGAAACAGCAGGAACAGAAAGCAGTGCTAGTAAAATGTATTTTATAACTTGTCATCCTCATGTACATCCTGTAATACCCGGTGTAATTATGTGACATGGAGTACATTTTCAAATAAATGTGACATTTACACCATCTCCTCATCTGCAGCTGCCAGATTATCTGATCATCATCATTAGTTCATGAAGCCTGCCCTTAGGCAGATAGAGACTGGTTTGAAAAACCAGCTCTCTTATTGTAGGCAAGTTCAGTCTTGATTGCAAGGGAAAAAACACATTACTTAAAAGAGCTAACAGTACAAACTACTGATGCATTTGTAATGTTGGTAAATAAACATTGCACAAAAAGTAAGGAAATTTGTGCTTGGTAGATTAATTCTTTGTTGTAACAATGCTTCTTGGCAATAAATCTTATACCTTTGGAAAGCCTGTTTATTCCCCTTTTAAATGGTGCCACATTTTTAAGGAACATGCATGTGTGGGATGAGCAGCAGAGCTGAGTATGTGGGTTGCACCCATGAAAAACTTGCCAAATCTTCTCTGCCAATGCCAAACAGCTTGTTCTGCTGTTGACTCTTGTTTGGTGTTGTTTAGTGGATTGGATGATTGAAGTCTGAAGAATCAAGACATATTGGCAATTCAACTATTTATTCATTTAACAAACAGGAGACTCAGTAACGTGTGGAAGAACCATACACCGCCACAACAGCCTGGCACCTCCTCCTCATGCTGGTCACCAGCCTGGTCACACACTGCTGTGGGATGGCATCCCATTCTTCAACCAGCATTTGTCGCAAGTCAGCCAATGTTGTTGTGTTGGTCACTCTGGCATGAACAGCACGCCCAAGATGATCCCACAAGTGTTCAATAGGGTTGAGGTCAGGACTGCAGGCAGGCCGTTCCATCCTCTCCACTCTCAAATTCTGGAAGCAGTCTCTGATAAACCCATCCACTGGTTGCAGAATCTCATCTTGATATACAGTATGTCTGCACTGAGATTGCCTCCAATGATGACAAGCCTCGTTTTTCCAGTGAGGGAGATGCCGCCCCACACCATCACATTGCCTCCACCAAAAGCTGTTTGGCATTGGCAGAGAAGATTTGGCAAGTTTTTCATGGGTGCAACCCACATACTCAGCTCTGCTGCTTATCCTACCAATGCATGTTCCTTACAAATGTGGCACCATTTAAAAGGGGAATAAACAGGCTTTCCAAAGGTATAAGATTTATTGCCAAGAAGCATTGTTACAACAAAGAATTAATCTACCAAGCACAAATTTCTTTACTTTTTGTGCAATGTTTATGTTGTTCTGATGCTCTAAAACATAAAGTAGGGGGGAAATGTATGATGTTATTTATTTCTGATATGATATACATAAATTCTTACATTTTCATTGTTCTGCCAACATCAAGTGAAAACTGCAAATTAGATGCCCAAACAAGGAATGCACATATTATCTGTTTACTCACGAGCAGGCCAGAGGAGACAGAGATGATGTTGGCCACAGTGTACTCTGTGGTGATGTGCTGGCTCGGTTTGGAAATGTGACGAAGGACATTCCCATGGACAATAGCACCAAGAATGAAATTTATATGGCCGACGAGTATGAGAGTCAATCCCATTTTCATCAGCCTGCTTGGCCCTTTCTCCTTATCTGAATGACAGAAGTGCAAGAAATATAATTCATATCAAATAACAACTGTTACATGGCGATGAACGCTTGGAAAAGGCTGGTAAGAAGATATTCAAATCTGCATTATCGACCCCCAATATTGAACAAAATATACAAAACTACTCGTTTATTCTCTGACGCACCTTAATGGATACTACGATTTTTAAAGATGGATCCGAAAAATATTAAGGGGCTTAAAATTCAAAAACAAATAATCAGTATACTTTTTTTTTTCATTGACAAACTCGATGCAAAATGTATTTTTTTCATTTTTGAACAAAATGATTAAAAAAGGAGGCTACTTTTGATTTAGGTGGAAAAATCATCTTGTCAGTTAGTGATACTTTTCTAAATGACCATAAATGTCATTTAGCAGTTCACCATGGCCACACTGTTCGGTTTTTCTATTTTATTTACAGCTGTACTAGGACTATAGACATTTACGGTATTTTAAAGTAAACACATTTAATAAATGTAGGCTACATAAATGAACATAATGTATATACATTTATGTGCATAAAAATGTTACATGCATTTATGTAGCCTAGCTGTGTGTCACTGATATCAAAGCATTTATTGCAGAAAATATACTTAATTTCCTTTGCGGGCTTCTATCATATTTAAGCGAATTATAGACCACTGCATGTTATGTCTTGACCTCTATTTGAAATAGAATCCAATCTTGGTATACGTAGGCCTACCCACAAACAAAACATCACAAAATGAACTAAATATAAGTACACATTATTAACGACTTGGCGAGCATAGTTATAATTTGATCAGTGACAGTGGCTCCTCCTAACAGTTACCATTCAACAGGGTGGAACAAATGCATTTGCATAGAAAGGCTGCACTCACTTATTGTGGGGGAGCTCTTGTGTACCGAGTGAGTCACAGAAAGGAGGGTGCGTAGTGTGGGTGTCAGTGATGCCTTCAAAACGTTCAAATTATGAATTATTGCTCTTCACTTGTCAGTCTGTATAACAACATCTCTTCTATTCCAAAGATACACCAGAATGATTACACTTCAAATCGGTCACGAAAAGTTTTCAAAATGAAACCACATCAGCCAGCTGCAGGCCCGTGGTCAGAAAACTAGCGCTGGGCTCAGTGTGGACCTTATTAACGCACGCGGAACTTATTAACGCACGCGAGACGTTTACAACAATATGCAATCCAAAAATCACTCACCAAAAGTGCACATCTCTTCACACGCTTCCCTTTCAATATATCAATGTCGGTAACTTTCGGGCAGCTGCTCGACAACAGAAGCCCTAACGACCCTCTGTCCACTTCCTGTATGACGTCAGGGAAATCACCTGTGAGTTACCTGCGGCCTGCTGGACGCTGAGGGGCGCAGCTGTCGCTTTACAATTCTCACAAGCATATCTGTTGAATTATATTCGCATAGACAAAGACCCGGGAAAGTTGAAGAAAACACATAAACAGCCTTTCCTCCACACCTGATAAAAATTAACAAGGGGTTATATTTCAGACATTTATTTGAAAGAACTTTCATACTTTGCTGATTTTGTCAGAATACAAGTTTGAGAAAATACACACGTTTACTGACATTCGCACATTTACAAAATATAGACTTTCCATATTTAACCATTGGCTCACATCTTTGAATGACAGGCTAAAGCTGCACACCCGTTATGATTATTTAATAACCGGTTTCATCACCACCAATACTTTGGGTGGAAGAGAGAGAGAGAGAAAGTGAGAGAGCAAGAGGGGGGTGGGGGTGGGGGGATGTATAAAGCTGCTCTGGTGATCACATTTGTTACCACTTCTCTATACAAGAAGTGATGATTTTACATTCTCATGGCTGACTAAAACATATCTTTGGAATATACAATCATAGCAGTTCACAATTAGACGTTCAAGCAAAGCCCAATTAATATAAACAATACATCATCAACGACTACAGGTAATACATGAAGCAAAAGTGGAAGAAAAAAGGCAGATTGAAGTACAGTAGTGGCCTAAATATATATGACTGGAGTGACTGTAATAATTCTACAACATAACTAATATTGCATGCAAGCTCATGCAATATTAGTTCAATGACATTGGGATTGTATTTAGAAGACACCTCAAAGTAGTAATAATTAAAAATGTAATGTATTGCTTTAAATTGTACCTCATGTGTGATATTTTCTTTGCATTCTTTCTGCTTGTTTTCATGTCCTGAACTGTAAGAGCTTTTAGACACAGTAGTACCAGTAAAATATAACAAGGAGTTCTGAGCCAAAATGTCACAAAAAGGCCACAGGCAACTCCCTGATCTAAATACAGGTCTTAACATGCCCCATATGATACAAAACGCTGTGTTTTAAGTGGGGAGATGCTGCAGTCAGTGAAGGATGATGTCAACCCACTTAGTTTCAGGTCTATCAAGAGTTGATCAAAAGAAAAACCATAGAGAAAAACATGTGTATTGGCTAAGACTCTCATCAATATGGTCTCTGACTGAAATGAAAAAGAAATGGTCAAGAAAAAGACATTATATACAGCATCTATGACATAAATAAAATATTCACCAGGGCAGGTCCTCTTCCTACAGCATTATGGCAGCCAAGTTCAGTACACAAGTCCCACATGAATGGATTTTAAAAGGCAGAGACGCATGTGTGAACCCAACGAGCAGCAAACATCAAAACAACGAATGACATAACTATAACAAACTTAGAGAAGAGGACTTTAAAGGCATGCGCGTATAAGTCTAGCATGAAGCAATTAGAGGAGAAAAATAAAATAAAAAACAAATTCACACTAACGGAAATTCAGTAACACCATGTTCACAGTACCTAAAGTAATGAAATAACTATTCTTTCCAGATACAATTGGAGTGATGCCTCCCAAAAATGTGACAGGCACTGGTGAACACACATTCTGTGTCAAAGGCCTTTTAAAGTTACAAGTCAGGGGTGTTTCTCAATTATAAACTCAAGTGAGAAAGTAACCATTCAGGATTCCAACCTTTTGCATGTATTGAATCTGATGGCTGACAGATTGGTCATCACAAAAGCCAGAGGGCGGGGACACTTCTCTCATTTTAGGTGAAATTAAATAGAGTCATATAAGAGGTATAAGCACATGACATATGGACCCAGAAAAAAATGCTTTCCTTATTTTGGAAATATCTTTTAGATAGAAATTGAACCTTTCATTGTGAGTGGTTCTGTAGATTTGCTGGTGTGGACTCCACCATTAAAACATAGAGTTTGACTGTGGTGTAACTCCAGTGAAGTGAACTCAGGTTGTTTATGTTTTAAGACACAGACCATTATAATGTTAATAAATGTAAATACACCACACTTAAATATAACTGTACCCTTGAGAAAAAGTAGGCTTTAACATAAAGCTGCAAGTAACCCTGTCAGTACTGTGGGGATCATGTGTCTCTTGCAGCATTAATGAGGTTTACCTTTTAATTTAACTTAAAAGCAAACTTACATGCCAATTCCTTGAGAAGAATACCACACATAAAATACAATATACATTTATGCTTTGACCTTTGAAATAAAAATGTGAAATCACTCCGGGTGACTTCGTAAGACTCCCCTGGACTCTAAAAGTGGCTTAATGATGAAGTTCTGTGCGCTTTTAGGAAGTTTTAATCAGAGCAGAGGAAAATACTCACTCTTTTGGTCACATTTCCTCCTAAGGCTTAGTAGAAATGACATAAAAAGGCATTAAATAAAGTCACTGTGTTCAGTAACCTAATACAACATGTAACAGCGTTGAAAGAGTGTAATGAGGAGGGGGTTACATGGTCGAGGGTAGCGTTGCTAGAGCTTGGCTGAATGATTCTTCCAGTAGAGAGGATACTTTGTTTTGGTCCGCCTGTTGAGAAAAAACAAACATTGTCAATGATGCACAGGGCATAAATCTGTTTCAAGTATCCAAGGAATGAGTCACATGTCTCTTATCATAGATATATAAGAGTACATCGTTCATTTGTGATGATGAGTGGGCACATAAAGACATATGGAGCAGTAGATCTGCATTTTTTATTTGTTTTGGAGGGTACACAAGATAGTCAGGAGCCACTTCACCTTGTAAATCAACAGAATTGTTCAGTGTGGTACAGAAATAGCACACTTTCATGAAGTATCACCCACACACTACACACACACACTTTCAATGTAAATCCTAAAACACCCACCTCACTGATTAAGCCAAGCTCCACCAGCTCTTCAGCCAACTCTTGAACATTTTCATCTGAAACACACACCAGCACAGTTAGCATTATTATTACTTCATAGACATGTCACATCTGCCTCACCTTAACTCTACCAGGTTCACAGTTTCCCTTGTGCTAATCGTAGTTAAGACAAAAACAACAAATAAACAATAACATTAGAGTAAAGCCTAGACCTGCTCTAGATGTAAAGTTTAATAAGATAACTTTGGTCTGATTTGGCACCATGTGAATATTTTCTTTAAATGTATTTCATTGATTGGTTGAAAAAGGGAAGAGCCTGGCAGGAAAAGTGAAAAAGCTGACATGTATGCCAACCAGCATGGTCTTCATTACAGCATAATCGGTTTATACATATTTCATTTTGGCCAGGCTGTTAAAGGCTTACTGATATAATGGACCTAGCTAAGCCCGGTTGCCTTTCTTCAGTTTTAGAGCCCAGTACTTTCTTTCTTGGCTGATAATTGTAGATCTTTTCCAAAACACCACTGAGCCCTGTTTTCATCCCCACATCTACTTTACCCCCACATAAAGTTTATCCCATTTTTTAAATCTTTAACCAAAGCATTGCCAGAATATTTTAGCTAATATTCTTTTTAAGACTGCGCATTCAACAGTTACACAGAAACTATTTAATCTAGAAAAAGGCAGAGATACCATTTGTGTCAGCAGCACAGTAGAAAATGATCTCCTGCTCTTACAGTGCTTTACCTCTGTCGGGAAGAGTAACAACACACTACCTTTGGTGAGTACGAGGAAAGCTGAGGGAACAAGTTCACAAAGACCTGAACTACAAAGAGCATCAATAGAAGACTTAAAGTATACACAACGTCCGTAACTGAATGCCTACTTTCTCCTGAAAACATGGAGATACATCTGCATAGACATCCTTACATTTCAGACATGTCTCTTAGAACAGGGATAGTATTCAATGCCAGTGTGTTTTTGCTTTACTATCACTCTTAATAGTCACTTCCTTGAGTTGAGTCATTCATTCTGTCTACTGAGCAGAGGAGTTGTTATGGTCTACTGGTTTTTAATAACCCTGCGGTCAATTTAGCATGGCACCAGGAATGTGACTTTTTCACATAAAAGTGAAAGGGATGATTGAACTGTCAACTATAAGAAAGGGAAAATAACTGCAGTCCTACGTTATATGGTGGTGAGACAGATATTACTGGTGAGGGAGGAGCTGGCTTGCTTCTGAGGTTTAAGATGTTATCATCCAAAAATATGTCTTTAAATTTCAACTGATGAAAAACAAGCTTCATTTGAGGTGTCATTCAAATAGATTGTAGGAAAGACACGCTAAAGGACAAGAGGTGGAATCTACTGGCTCAATTAGTTAATGCAACTTTGGACTTTGGTGTGTTGATAAGAAACGCTTGAAAGAAAACCCTCAGATATCATCAGGAGGAACTGTTTACAAAGAGGACAGGGTGTGTCTGTGAGGTGAACTAGTGTGTTTAAGTGTGCACTGATTTAAGCTACAGTATATGTGTGCAAGTGGTATTAAGAGTAGGAGTGTCAAGAACATGTGCATAATCTGAGAAACAGTGGGAAGAGAGAAAAGAGATAACATCATATGAATGAATGTGTGTGTGTGTGTGTGTGTGTGTGTGTGAGAGAGAGAGAGTGTATGAGTGAGAGACATGGAGATGAAAGCCTGGGAAGAGCTGGCCAGCTTCTGACACAGGAGGTGACAGCTGTCAGCTGCAGCCTTTCACAGGCCAGGCATTCCCCACACGCCTGCAACATTAGACATGCCTACCATACCTGTGTGTGAATGTACACATTAGATCATGCTGACCAACTTCATCTTATCATGTTGTTTTTGAAAACGTTTCTCATTTGCTTCCATTTGCTCTAGTTTCATGCACAGCATTTAGCAGAAAATCCTCAATTTCAAATAAACACATTCAATAAGTACAGATCCTCAGACAATTCAAGGAGGATTCTTGTTGTTTTCAAAGAAAATGCTTTCAGATGATTGAATGTCTTTGTCGTTTAATAAGCCCCTATGGCCATTATAAAATCTCCTCCTGTATGCAGTCCAACATTTTTTGTCCATAATAGAGGGGAAAGGTTTTCATGACACATACGCGACAGTCAGTCTCCCTGCCTAAAATAGTCTTGCTTGCTGTATATTGTGACGCCACTGAAGCTTGGAACCTCACTCCCGCTTTCCTCCATGCCTAAGAGCACGCACACGGAGAGCTACAGTATTAAAAAACTCAGTTTTCTGAGTGGACAGTGGACTCCACTAATGACATTATTATTCTAACTAAAACCAACATACACTTTTCTTTTACCACCACCTAAAGTCAAATGTAACTCTACAAATCACCCTCAACCCTAGCTGTAAATCGAAACCTGTAAGATCGGCTAAAAGAGGGCACTTCTACAAAATCTTTAAACTCTGAAGGTTTAGGACCGTTTCTACTTGAGAAAGAACATTTTGCAGATGTACACACACACACACATTTGTCATTCCCTAATCAAACAAGAACGGCAAATACAGTTTGCTTTCTGGTACTGATATTTCACACACCTGTAAAAGTGCTAGTATGGGGACAAATATGAGAAAAAACACACTCAGATATACACCTGAAAGAATAGCCTCTAACTCCTCTAACTTCTCCTAATCTCACAACTTCAACAATATCATTTGGTTTTCAAATTGCAGCACACACTGTTTTTTAGACTTTGGAAATGCCAAAGGTTGTTCTGTTGACTGAACAGTCCAGCTCCCTTTTGGTGTAACACAACTCTACCAGAAACTCTGGTAGCTGGGTGAACATTTTCATCAGTAGGTTCACTACAACAACATCACTAACAGTAACTACTGTACATCTTTAAGCTCAGAGATAGAGTGTCAGAGTGTGATATGATATTTGTTCTTACGAGGTAACATGTCACAGCTTAGATGTCTATTCAGTTTATCCTCCAGTTTCAGCAGTAACGTTAACTAAAAGGAGAAACAGACAAAAAAAATACAAATCTCATATTCTTTTAAACTTATGTATGATTAGGATCTAAAAAATGACATCATGGTTTGGCAGTCTGAATAGGTTGAACAATAAGTTATCACATTGTAAATGTTGTCAGAGACTTACATGAAACTTGGTTCCCTCCTCCACAGAGTCAACATTACACTGCATATGAACCACCTGCAGAAGAAGTGTGAAAGCTCAATATGCATGGTTCTATGCGAGTGTTAGTACATTTTCAGAAGAGTGCTTAAATGTTCAGTATGTATCTTGATTCAGCAACTGGTCATGAAATGTAAGAAATCAAGTTAACGGGATGAAGTGTTTTTCTTTTTATCTTCATTTTGTAACATGTAGGACAATGTGTTGTACGGACCCGCCGTGTCTCCAGCTCTGCAGGTTCAGGGGTCGGGGATTTGACCAAGGGGACCACGACGGGAGATTGAACAGTCTCAGGTTGAGGCTGCTGAGAACAGGGCAGCCCGAACGCTGTCATTGGATAAATACCATTCCTGATACAGCGAGAAAGAGAGAAGAAAACATGATGCATGGACGAGACAAAGAAATGGGAAGATATGAAGATGGAAAAAATATTGGAGTTATATGATGTAATACAAAAAATGGAAAAATAAAGCATATTTAGATATTGTTTTTAAAGATGACCGAAAACAAAGAACATAATTAAAATGGTCCAATACTGCCCCCATGTGGCTGGAAAGTGTTTTACATTTAGGTCTCACAGAAATTGAAATGAGGAGAGCTGTATGTCTTACCTCACATCCTCAAGGAATTTATCTAGCTCTAAAGCAGGAAACTGTGAAAGCCTACAGGGGGAAAAAGGAAAATATTCATTCTACAGATTCAGGTTTTTAAATAACAAAATTCAAAATGAGATGTTTCATACAAAAAACCAATAAGGATTTACAAATTCTTAAAAACACAAAATGTAAGACATTACAAATCAATGATATCAGGGTCTATTCCATAATGTCTTGTGTTCTTTTACTTTTGCTTCCTGTGCTAAACATAACGAAATGCACGTGTGCTGCTTTAATACATCCTAAGTAAAACATTTGTATCTGTTGTTACTGAATTATCATTAATTATCATTAGCTTACTTGAGCTGAACGTCCTCTCTTGTCTCAGCGATGACTAGGTTGGGGTCGAGGTTCTTGGTAATCTCCTGCAGGGCATTCTCAGGAATCATGTCTGGACAATAATAAAACATAAATAACAAATTGGGTGTTTTTAAATGTATAATTTCTTAACTTATCATTAGTTTTTATCTGATCATGTTAAAAGGAAAAATCCAATGAGTATAAATCCAACCCTGAATGTAAGTGGTCTTAGTATCAGATGGTCCAGTGCTTCAGTGGAAGTTTGTGTGGAAATCATACGTAATAAAGAATAAACTTATACATTATCACCACTCACTGATGGAACATATTAGACAGCAATTATTAGCCATCAACATCTTGGTCTTATCATCTATTTCACTATAAATGGGAATACTATTAACAAAGTAAAACATCTTGATTTATTTGAGAGACCATGGGATCATTAAGAAAATATTAACTGAACCAAAAAATCTACATAACATCCAGGTAGGCCCCTCTGTTTGCAAACCAAACAATAGGGCCTCCACCTTGTGGACAGTAGAGAGAATGCAGGTTTAAGGCCCTTCTGTATTTGCATTTACTTTGAAATGAAGAGTCTATGTTCACATCATCTATGCCGTGTTTGGTCCAGACTATCAAAACTGTTACTCAGTGTTCTGGTATTTTTGTATGTGTATGTTAAAGACTCACGTTGGTGGCTCACAATACAATGTGCAGCCAGCAGTTTTAGCAGCGGTACTTCAAATAAAGCCTGATTAAACAGCATCTCTCTGGCTGTAGGCCTCGTACTGGGATCACACTCGAGGCACATCTGGATTAACTCCTGCAAAAAAACAAAACAAACATCGTGGTCTCAAACTTCTGCAAAGGTAACTTGTTTACCAAATTAGAATTTCATCTTCAAAACTAAGGTGTAGGGTTCATGTAGAGCGAGGAGGCAGCTTACACTGGCATAATATTTCAAGATACTCGTGAACATGCAAACATAAACATAAGTCTGCTGTCTTCATCTCACCCTCTGCAGCGGGTCCTCTAGTAACTGAATGGCATTGGTGATGGCCTCCTGAGAAACATAGGTGGTCTCTCCATTCCCCTGGATTTCCAAGAGCGCCATCTGAAGCACACCAACACTCACATCAATGAGTTGCATTAGGGAAGGCTACAGGCCATTCTATCATTTATTATGAGTCCCATAATCTCACCTCTAAGGCACACATGCCAAAGGAGTAGATGTCTACAGCTGTGGTGACATCATCATCAGCTTAAGAAAGAATAGGCAGAAAATGAACTAATATTATTTCATTGTTGAACCATTATTCTCAACGTCAAACTATAACACAAAACATTCATAAAGGTTTGAATTGGCGGCTTTTTCATGTTAAGACTGCAATCATAATGCTGAAACAAAATATTTAGTGCTGCGTTTAAAATAAAACACAAGATACTTGTGCCCTCATGAAAAACACTCAGTGAGGAAACCCTTCCTCCCAATTATGACCTACTGATCCCTCATCTAACCTACTACATGACCCTAATGGCCCACAAAACCAATATATGGGCAGCAAGAGCCAAGACATCACTGAGGTTATCAACTGGGCACCTCACTGATGTATACTGTACTGTGACCAAATTGTGTCCTTAGCATTGAGTACCTTTTTCTGCAAATGTCAGTATCAAATGCTTAGTCAGCGCATGTAAGAATAATGCAAAAAAAAATCTGCAATGTTGTGTGAAAAACCAAAGAAATACATAAAAAGTATTTTATCATGAACTTACTGTACTTTGTTTTCTCCAATACATAGTGTTGTGAGAGACCACATGTTTCGGTGAATAAAATAAACTTTTACAAACAAATTTTCGACACATCTGCATAGTCTGGTTTACTCTGGAGCTCAGCCCTGAAGTGACTTCAAAATGTCTTTTAAATTGTGTTTACCTCCATATTCTGGTGCATAGAAATGCAAGTTCTTCTGCTCCTCATGACACGTCTTCACATGGCTGTTGATGGTGTCTGGAGCAACTGCAGATGAGAACAAGAGGTGAGACTATGAACGACAGATAGAAGAAGGTCGGAACATTTTGAGAAAAGTAAGTATGAAGCAGGAGGAAGAAAAAAAGTTAAATCTACAGAGTGTGCTGTGGAGTTTGGAAGCTGTCTTTAGCAGAGGGGGCTTCTGTAGCTGCACTCAAGTCATTGAGTATGTGCACACACAACAGTGGTTGTCTAAATAACACTCACATAACGTGTTTGGTTAGTTTCGACTAAAAACAAAAAGGTTCTTTTTTTACTTCCTTAAATTCAGTATTATTCTACCATTCACTCCAGCCCAATACCCTCTCAAGACTGAACCAGGGCTTCTTCATACCTGATCCGATCTTGATGAGCCCGTTGTGTTGGATGAAGATGGTGTCACAGGTCAGATTGCCATGGATGATGGGAGGATCACATGAGTGGAGATAACTGCAGCACCGAAGAAAAAACACCAAACATAAACATAAACTACATGACAAAATGATTCAGATTGTTTATAATCAAAGTGCACTCTTTTGAATTTCATTTCATTTGTGAATAGGGGAAACCAACCTGAGAGCAGAGAGGATCTGTGTGCACCATCTCTTCCAAGCCTGTAGGACCATACACAGTATGTTTCTAATATGGAGAAGCTATGACTTTCAAAATGTGATCTAACTCTGGTCCAATCAGTTTACAGTTTACATATAATATAATTTATCATTTTTAGTGCAATATAATTATAATTGTTCTTCTTTTTTTCTAACAGCCAATTCATCTATTTCAAAGTTTATTTCAATCACTTCCAAAAGACCTTCTCCTCCCTCCTATGATAAAGTAGCTGTCACTTATCACACCATGTGACGATCATGTACAGCTGTCAGACTTTCACCATCACTTAGTACTATTAGTGAAGACTCAGGGGTTACCTTTTCATTCATGGTTTTGTGATTCTTCTTTGTCTTCTTTAAAAACTGCTTCAAACTCCCTGATGACATGTACTCAGTGATGAAAATCACCTGAAGACAGAAAGAAAGAATGGGAAATATAGTTACATTAAATAAAAAAGACAAATGTGATACGTAATGTTTAACGTTTTTTAAAATTAGGAAAGTCAAAAGTTCAACAACAAGCCTATGTCTCCAGTTTTAAGGACACCAGTGAGTGTTTTGGCAGCTCAGAGACTCACCCTGGCCCGGTTCTCCTTCGTGTCGGCCCAGTACTTGTGGAATTTGACAATATTTGCATGTTCCAAATGGATCAGGTTATCAAATACTGCCTTTACTTTCTCCTAAACAGACAAGAGAAATGAAGCATAAAAAAGTTTAGACAACACTTTAAACTCCTCTCTATCTTACTGGTAAGTTATATTTTTGAAGTATCTATCTATACACGTGGACACATTCTAAAGATTGATTTCTTTTGCAGGTTGTCATATAGCTTTGAACTTCTGATCTTTTTCTCTAACAACATCGGTGATAAAACTCAGCCTCGTGTGGTAAGTTCTGATACACAAAAGCTGCAACATTACGTACTTTCACAGAAAATACACCAACTATTTGATATTTATGAAAATAATTATTTTCAAGCAGAATTGTTCCCGCGCAGCTTCTCAAATGTACATTTCGCAAATTTCCTTGGTGATCCCTTATATAAGTTGACAAAGAAAGTGTGTTTCGCTTTCTTTCACTGGTCCACATTTAGTTAACTGTATAATTAAATCTATATGACAAAAACTCGGTGACACCGTTGTCTCACCTCCAGCGGTTTGAAGTTCTTTCTTTCTGAGATCATGACTTCATTCCAAACTACCTCCACACCTTCCTCTGTGTCCATGGCCAAGTACGCAGCATCGATCCCTGGGACATTACGCTGATTCACCTGCAGCAGAATTTTCAGAAGATAAGTTAGGTTATGATACATTTGATCAATGAAATGAAATACAAGACATGAACAAGTAAACAAAAATGAAACAATAAAAACTTCAATAGCATTTATTCTGCGCACCCACTAAAAACGATCTATGTGTTAATGATGATCCTGCAGTAAATATAAAACTATTTTAACTAATATGATATGATTGAATATTATTTTGTTGTCTTAAACAGCAAGAAAAAAACATCACACAACATTATTGCATCAATAAAGCCAGTCAACTTTAAAGCTAATGGTCACTTTGAATTTCAAAATGCAGAGAAATGTAATGAGTCCCACAATTTATTTATTTAAATAGGGACAGTGCACATTGATGAACATAAACATGTTAATATGCCAGATTATAGCCATAGGCTAATTTCCATCTGTAGTCCCTTGGCAGGTTGGTGGTAAACATGTAAACAAAATTACATAAAACCATGATGACAAGCAAAAAACCAATACAACAAGTAATGACAAAACAACAACATATACTGTACATTAGTTAACAGAGACACACATATATATACTAGTAGAAAGAGTGGCAATAACTTAAAAAAAAAAAAAAAAAAGGTTATGGTTGAACAGTTGATACTCCATCCTACCTCCTCTCTGCGTTTCTGCCAGCGGCCACAGGGACTCTCCTCCAAGATCTCTGACTCATCTTCACTCTCATCCTCATCCTCTGTTGCTGTGGTGACAGGAGGCTGTACGGTCACAGGTGCAGCCACAGATGCTGCATCTTGTACCTGTGGACTATTACTGGGCATGTGTCCTGCCGTGACCTCTGACACGTTTCCCTCTGTACCTGGAGCTCCTTGTTCCTGTGTCTCTGACATTATGACACAACTTTTATGTCTGCTATCTTTTCTTGTCCAGCCTTTAGCTCCTTAGCTGCAATATATGATGGGAAGCCTCCTCGGTGCTTTCTCCTCTGTCTGGGTGCTGGTCACAAATCCATTTTTTCTGTGGCCTGGCTTTCAACAAAGTACAGCTGACGGAGGAAGGAGTGCTAACAAATTAATCATGTAGAAAGAGAGGGGTATTGTTACCTTTAGCGATAAAGTTACAAGCATTATATTTTCAAGTCAAGTCGTTCTTTCCTACCTCTGTTAGTTTACAACTTTGACATGAACTTATATCGTATGCTAGTGGTTGGACTCAGGTGCAAATAAACATAGTACACTGAAAGTTGAGACATTTTAACTAACTGTAGGCCTATATCATAGCTAACTTTGCGTTTGAATGCTTTTGCTAAAGCTCAATGTTAGCTTACAGAAGTTCAGCCTCCCACACCTTAGCTAACTTTCCCCGGCAAACAAGCTAATGTGAGGTAAATAAACAAATGGCTAACATAAAATTGAGCTACAAAGCATAGGCCTCTTACCGTCGGAGAGAAAACTACCGCAAGAGCAATGTCCTTGGGTTACATGTTGTTGAAAAGCAGTTAAAAGAGACGCTTTGTGCTAAAAAAGAAAAAATGTAGTTCGTCATGAAATATGTTGGGCTTCCAGTCTCTTTCCCTCAGCAGAAGTGGGAGGGGTGGGGCTACACTTGGGGAGCGCTTGTTTGCGCACAAAAGACGCAGTGGTGTGGAGTTAACAAAAAGTCGAAAACAGCGGGATCTTGAATGTCAGATATAAAATTGAAAAACATATAAACACATGTATGTATAGCAGGCTAAGTAATTCTTATTTTAGCAAATGAATGCTTTGTCTATAGTTCTATATCTAGTGTGTTGGGTCCACATAACGCTGGGACACTGAGGTTTTTTGTCCCAGAGATGTTGCCGTCCTCATTTTTATCATCTAAAATCAAGCGCACTGCTGACGGTGACCAGCTCATAAAAATAGCCAAGATAGTTCCCATCCATAACGGTAGTGTGGATGTGAGTGGATCGCATAAGGAATGCAGCTATGTAGATTACATTTTTCTGCGTGAATTTAAAGCCAAACACAAATACATGAAACCAACCTTGTTAAACCTAATCTTTTTCCACACAGCGAAGACTTGAGAGTTCAATCAAAATGGTTAAGTCAGCGAAACCGGAAGTTGTTATAGTTGAACACTCTCGCCTCGCTTGTAGATGGTTTGTACAGCTGTTTCTCGTTGCTGATTTTCTGCGCAAGATGTTATCCACGATTTGCTTAGGCAAGCCAGTGATGCAAACAAGTCCGCATGAAAATAATGGAATTCTTGTGTCTTTCTTATGGATAAAATAGACCACTGTCTCTCTTCGCATACGATGCGGAGACCTAACCATACCGACGACGTACCCATAGGTCGTGCATAGTGGATATTTTATGGACGGTGGGACGAGGGAGAGGTTGTGAGGCTGGGGAGTCGGGACATCGGCTGAGCTGGGGAGAGGAGCGTTAGCAAGCTAGCTTTTGAGTCTTTATCGTCTATAACAGAACAGGGACTTCTAACAGCAGGTCGGTCATCATTATGGCTACCAGTGGTAACAACCCACCGCCTGGGATGGGAGATATCATCCAACTAAACGTCGGTGGGACGAGGTAAGCTTCATCATAAGATGATGGTCTCAATTTGGGATATTTGATCTTTTATTTTGTCCGTGTTTGATTATAAATGCACGTCTTGAAGCAGTCATGGACGTAGATGGAGTTAATACACTACTAGGTTTTGTGTAGGTTACTTTACCACTACTCTTTAATAAGTACTGTCTCAGCATGTCTTTCTCCCCCTCATACACACAAACCAGTACTGGGATAGCTGAACATTTTAACCTTAAACAATATACTCATATACTCATTGGTGGTATTAAATTCACCAGTAAAGTAGTTCCTTGATTGGCATGCCTCTTGTTCAATGTATAACACATCCACCATTTTCATTCTCAGAAGTACACTGACTGACTCTACATATTCTGGCACAGATAATACATTTACTATTGTGTCTTTATACTGAAGGTTCAGCACCTCCAGACAGACTCTGATGTGGATCCCAGACTCTTTCTTCTCAAGGTTCGTTAAACGTTGTCTGGATGTGAAAGCATATGAAGAGTTAATTTGATCTGAACTGTCAGGGCAAGTGTTACTCTCACTTCATCTCTGCAAGGTCAACTAAAGAAATGAGAAGTCACAAGAATGCTGTCAGTGTTGGATTGTGTAATGTTAATATTTCAACTATCTAAATATTACATAGGATTGGGTCTTATCAATTTTTTTAGTATTAACACGATGGCAAAAAGGGAACATAATGTCCCTATAACCAAATGTGAATCTTGCAAAGCGTGGGCTCTTAAAGCCAACTAACATGGAGTAGATTAAACTTCTCCAGACTCCCTCTGAGGCGAGGCCTGTTAAACTGTATCTACAGCATGGATGAGTCCCACCAGAAACAGGTCAAGAAAAAGAAGAGCATGCTAAAGTGCATTTGCAACCCTGTAAAACAAAAATCTTATTACATAATTAATGTAAAGTAGGCATGTTCCGTTCTCCTGCCTGTCTTGATTCATGTCTGCTGGTTTGGTGATTAAAAACATCAGGCGATTGCAGTTACAGTCATTTACAACTGGAATAACGTGAAAAAACAAGTTATGTGCATTATTTTGACTTTGTTTGTTGTTAAACGTGTTGTTTGTTATTTAAGAGAGTCAAAGGTCTTGGCTTGTATCATCCAGTATTCAATGTGAACACTGTTACAGTCATGCCTTGTTTGAACATTTTTTTAGAGCATTTGTTGTTTAAATATAAGAAATGATGTTTGTTCAGCATATGGAGGTGTTTCACACATTTTCTGTTAGTTCTTCCGGTGATACTCCTGCCCCACGGGGAGCCTATTTTATACAGCCTATGAGGGGAAGTTGAGGAGAAACAGATAATTGGGGCTAACAAACACCACATTCTTAACAAACTCAACAGTGAACTGAGCTCAAAGTTTGACAACAGCTGACTGAGTAATGCCAAATGCTATCATGGTGTCTGCCAGCACACCTGTCTGTCAGCCTGTCTGTCTGTCTCCAGCTGTCTGAAGTGTGCACAGCAGTCAATGTAGAAACATTCTTCTTTCAAATGTGCAACATTAAACTGTAGCTAAGAGAAAACAACTAAATGATTGTTTACTTAGCAAATAACTTGTGTGTTTACTTCAGGTTGTGGTAACATTGCTGGTAAGTGGAAACTGAGAAGTGTTTGGGTTAACTGGAGCTCTCTGTTTGTGTATGTGTTTGTGTGTGTGCATGTGTGCATGTGTATGTATGGGATCCAGTTTGCTGAGTGGAAGGATATCGACTCTTCGGGATGAAACTGGAGCTGTGAGTATTGCCTTTGCTGTTTCTCATAGAAAAACCAGCACACTATCTGCAGGCATCATGTAACATCTGAAAATTGTCTCAAAGCTTCCCTCTGCTGTGACCTGACAAATTATATGTATGCTCAAAAACATTAAAGATCAAACATTAAACAATTTGAGACCATATAATGATACCATAGATACATTCTGTGGCACACACCGCACAGCCAGTGTTTCATCATTACACTCATCCTCTTGTCTATTGTTAGATGATACACTTTTTTTGTTTACTATGATGGTTAAATGTCTTTCAATAATGAATCATCTCAGCACTAAATCATGACCTCCTTAGTTTAATTCTAAAAGCAAAGTGCAGGACTTTTAATTTTTAGAGACGTTTCTTCCAATGGGTGATTAAATCCTGCATTCAACTCACATGTTCCTTCTTTTGCAGATATTTATTGACCGGGATCCTACAGCTTTTGCACCAATTTTGAATTTTCTAAGAACCAAAGAATTAGACTTACGGTAAAGAGTCAAGACACCATTCAAAAATATCCCAGAATGTGCATCCTAGGACAATGAGGTGTTTAAACCTTTCTTCTTCTTTGTAGAGGTGTCAACATCAGTGTCCTGCGACATGAAGCAGAGTTTTACGGAATAACGCCTTTAGGTGAGTTGCAGTACAAAGATTTAGTTATTTTATAGATAGTCTCATATCTCATATCTCATTACAAGGAGCTGATTAACACTCACTGTGTGTCAACAACACAAGGATGTTGCACATCAGCTGAGTATGCAGGTGTTATAGATGCAGCTAAAACTACTTTTATTAATACAATTGACAATATTGTCAATTGTATTATCGTCATATTGTAAATGTCAAATGTTGTTTTTGCTACTTGGCTACGGTCTGAAAGTACTTACTGTTAGTCCTATGAACTCTGAGGTTGTTAAACTTCCTGTTTCAATGTTTGTAACTTCCCTGCATTGTCTGTACTTGAATGGGAAAGTTACCTTTGTGAAAACTGATCACTGGCTTAGAGTCATAATGTGCAAAGCATCAATCTAATACAATGGAAGTGAGTTATACACAATCTCAGTTACAGCAGAAAGGCAGGATTTAAATTGTTGTGTGTGATTTAAGAAAACAAAACGAATGAAAGAAAAAGAACAGAAGGTTTAAAATTCACTGAACAAAAAGATGCTTTATCATTATATCAACTACTCTTAAGTTCTATAGTAATTTCATAAGTTGACAGTTGATGTTAACAAATATCTTTCACGTGACTCTGGTCATCATAGACTCTTTGTAGTGTTTGTTTGTGTGTGTGTGCCTGTACCAATGAGTGTTTATGTGTTTGTGTGCAGTGCGGCGTCTGCTGCTGTGTGAGGAGCTGGACCGCTCATCATGTGGCAGTGTTCTCTTCCATGGTTACCTGCCACCTCCAGGTAAAGACATAAACCTGTGTGGTACAGATAATGAACTAAAATGGTAAAAATCTCTTTATCGTGAACTGAATATCTAACGGGTGTTTCAAAAACAAACTCGTGAAAACAGTGAGAGAAAAAAACGGAGTCTGCAGAAATGTCTGTATCATACTCTCAGTGCATGTTTTCCTTTTACAGTGATCCCTGCGCGTAAGTCGAGCCCTGCTCCAGCGGCCTCGTCTGATGAGCATCCGGGTCCGAGTGGAGCTGAGGGCTTCACCCGTGTTGGTCCTCCTCCCCACCCTTCCCTCTCACCCGGAACAGATGGCAACCGCAAACTGGGTGAGTAACCTGGGGCAGCTTTATGCAGTGTGTCCAGATGTAAAAGAAAAAACAAAGTTAAAGCCATAGATTTTATATATAGATGCAACTGTTGTGTGGCAGAAATCCACCTCTGTTAAAGGTGTATCTTAACATAAAAAAGAAAGCAGCAAATGTAAAAAGGACTGTTGTGTTGACAGCGAGCTGTCAGTTGGACTATGTGTCACTGTCTGTTGTATGAACATGCTGTGTAGGTCTGGGTTTCTGCATGTTTCTATGTTTCACATCTGTATGTGTGTGATACACACTCTAAATGGGAGAGTGTGTGTTTCAGTGTGCTTTAATGCTGCAGCTAATGTGACCTGACACATCCTTTTAGCTAACAGCCCTGACTGAGGTAGCCTAGGTTCACATCAGCCCGCTCTTTGTTGAGGATGACATCAGAGAGTGTAGTGAGCTGCAATAAACAAAGAGAGAGTGTGCTCTGGACTGACGTAGAGGAACTTGAGATCCGATCTCTTCTTGCTTCTAGACCTTTTCATTTCATTGCATTCAGTGTGACTGTCAGGCATTGAAAGTAGTGTGTTTGTCCGTATTCTGTCTGTATGTGTGTAGGTCCAGTTGTCGACCCCAGGAAAGTGCTGATCGTAGCAGGACACCACAACTGGATTGTAGCAGCTTATGCACACTATGTAATCTGCTACAGGTAATAAACCTGGCTGGTTAAAATATATCTCATGCACTCTTTGGTTCATAAGGGGGGGGACTTTAAATTATTTACCATGGGAGGGTTATTATCTGTGAGGTTTCACATTTCTCACTAAAGGCTCCTCTATTTGTACCAGCACACGAGCTGTTACTTTGGCTCTTCACTTGTTAGCTTAACTGGGTTATGCATCTTTAAAGGGATACTTCACCCGTTGAAACATGAATCTGTATTGACATTGGGTCATATATGTAGTAGAAATGTGAAATAATTTTTTTAAGTTGGTGCCTTCATGACCGAGAAAAGGCAGAAAGTGTCTTTTTGGCTCATGTGGATGAAAGACAACAACTCCCAGAATGCACAGCACCGCAGGCTACTCCCACTGTAGCTTCGGTGCTCTACAGACATTTACTACAACACATACGGCCGTTTCCTCAACTGATTCCGAGATTTCTTCCAGAAGGAATTGGCATCTTAGAAATTCCTGGCAGAAAACAGACTCTATGTCTGTGTCCATAGGCAAACAGTGACAGCACCGACACCACCAGTCCGCCCCAGCTCGAACCGGCCCACGCTCCTTGTCCTCACAGCTGCCGAGAGTCAGAAGCCGCCTTGCCGCTATATTGTGGCTCGTAGAGATAGCCACGAACACCCGATTCGAGCACAAGACCTTCAAAATCCCCTTCATCCATATCAGTTTGAAGTTGAAACATACTTTTTTCGCTATTGTCGGTTCTTCTCAGCTTTCTCCACAGAGCCTGTTAGCATAGCTTCCAAGCAATAATGCGGACGTTAAGTTTCGATTCTGGGAGTGAGGTCCCACCCACTGATCTGTGATAGGTCTGTAGCTTCAGTGGTCGAAAATATGAGGAACTAGCGATGTAGTTTCACCCCTGCTAACCAAAGCAGCCTCCGATGACACAAAATGATTATTTTTGCGTCATCGAAGGCTCCTTTTCAAACAAGAAATACGGAGCTTTCCCGTCAGGGGAAAATGAGGGCGGGATGCACGACCATTCAAAAATACTACCAGGTTTCTAATGATACAAAGCGTAATGCAAATGGGTGAAGTATCCCTTTAACATTCGAATGTGAGATAAAGATAGTCCGAAAAGCTGATATATAAGGCTGAGGTAAAGATTGCTAAAACACTCTACAATGGAGAGTGAGAATACAAGCAGGGCCAATAGTTTGTTCGTATGTGCGTCTGACACTACAGGATAAAGGAATCTTCTGGATGGCAGCAGGTGTTTTCCTCCCCTTACCTTGACTGGACCATTGAACGCATTGCACTAAATGCCAAGGTGGTGGGCGGCCCGCACGGAGACAAGGACAAGATGGTGGCCGCTGCGTCTGAAAGCAGCATCATCCTCTGGAGCATCCATGATGGCGGCAGCGGCAATGAGATAGGTAAACAGAGAGATACCTATGCTTGTGTCTGTTTTATTACCGCTCCTCCCGATGCTACTGGACTCTGAGAAGTGCTGCACAGGCAGGGAAACACCTTGATATTCTGTGGGGATGGTACAAACTATTATTTATTAAACAGAATTGGACCACTTCAAAAGATCACACCAGAATTAAGTTTTTTTTGTCATTTATACTTTATCCATAAATTACTCTACGTGACGGTTTTAGCCTTTTTGTCCTCGTACAACATCTTTAGTGTGTGTACTTTTGTTACCCCTCTGACCTCCTGCACTTTTAGCCTTCACCCCCCTCACACTACCTCCTCTGTCTCCCTGTCATCCCAGGTGTGTTCAGTCTGGGCGTACCTGTGGATGATCTGTTCTTCATCGGGAACCAGCTGGTGGCTACGAGCCACACAGGGAAGGTCGGGGTGTGGAATGCTGTCACACAGCACTGGCAGGTAGGAGGGTTTGTTTGTGTATGTGTGTGTGTGAGAGTAGATATATAGTCGAGGACTGGTTAAATATGTTTGTGTTTAAATGTTCTACTAAAAGGGTGAACATTTCTGAAAGGGTTTGGGGTCTCAATGAGTGCTTGAGCAAAGTTTACAGTATTTTCCCCACCATTTGCACACGTGTACTTTTAACAAAGTATCTACATAGATTATCTGTATGTACTCATTGTTGGTTCTTTTTGTGTTTATCTGTCAGGTTCAAGATGTGGTTCCTATCACCAGTTGTGACACAGCAGGATCCTTCCTTCTTTTGGGCTGTAACAACGGCTCTATCTACTACATAGGTACACACACACACACACACACACACACACACACACACACACACACACACACACACACACACACACACACACACAGAGTAATTAAAGGGATTTCCTTCTGATGCATTAACATTTTTTTCTTTTCCTCTTCAGACATGCAAAAGTTTCCTCTAAGGATGAAGGATAACGATCTTCTAGTGACAGAGCTTTATCATGACCCTTCAAATGATGCCATCACCGCCCTGTCTGTCTACCTCACACCTAAAACCAGTCAGTAATCCACTAGTACTGTCTCTCTCCTATCAAAAAAAAATCTAATTTAAAAATTATATTCTGGCATTTATACCTGTCTTTTTAATGTCCTCCTTTTTTTATCTCTCCCTGCTCTCAGGTGTGAGTGGGAACTGGATAGAGATAGCCTATGGGACGAGCAGCGGTGCAGTGAGAGTCATCGTCCAGCACCCAGAGACAGTAGGATCAGGGCCTCAGCTCTTTCAGACATTCACTGTGCACAGGAGCCCCGTGACTAAGATCATGCTGTCTGAGAAACATCTGGTATCAGGTGAGGAGGGAGTAACGTATTTCTGACATCAGATTTGGTGCAGAAAAAAAACAACCTTTGCACCTTTGTGTATACTTGTGATTAAAACCGTTGTGATGGTTGTCTGTGCATGTCAGTGTGTGCAGACAACAACCATGTTAGGACATGGACTGTGACCCGGTTCAGAGGGATGATCTCGACCCAACCTGGCTCCACCCCTCTGGCTTCCTTCAAAATACTGTCCCTGGAAGAGACGGAGAGCCACGGGAGCTACTGCTCTGGGAACGATATCGGTAAGAAAGAAGGATCATATAAAATAGAAAAAGAAGGGAAGGGTAGTTTCATTACTGAGTACAAGAAGGATAATCTGATGCTGTGGTGCTTGGATGAGAGATACATATGTTGAGGTGACATGACTAATGATGCTTGGATCTTTAGTTTTACATTTAGATTTGTTAGATATCTTGTACACTTAAAAATGAAAATGTGTGCTACAAGCTTTGCACTTAATACTGGTCACTTAAAGGAAACTAGATCCAGTCTTTAAATTTAACTTGATCGTAAAGCTGCAGCAAAATTAACATGTTGGTAAATAAGACTGATCATGAATTATTCATTTATTTACAAGCGTTCCCGTATTGTATTCCTTCCATTCTGTCTACATACATGTGTTTATTTCCTTGGCTACAGGGTACAAAAAGTATTTCACTGCACATTGTACCGTGTTAAATTTTGTATGACATTTAAAGTTTTTTGAATTTGAATAGAGTTAGTACGACTTTTTTCTTCTCTCAGGTCCGTTTGGAGAGAGAGACGATCAGCAGGTCTTCATACAGAAGGTGATCCCCATCACAAACAAACTGTTTGTGAGGCTTTCATCTACTGGAAAGAGGTAAAATATTCTAACTCTGTCTTTATCGCTCTAAAAATGTACCTTACTTTGTTTCTTAGTCTTATAATCTGGGAGGTTGGAGAATGGATGAATCTCACTTGACGTCTTCTATACGTCTTGAGTTTTTTTAGTATTTGTAAGCTCTATGTTGATGTGTGTGCGTTTGTCAGGATCTGTGAGGTGCAGTCTGTAGATTGCACGACCATATCTTGCTTCATGGTACGAGAGTGCGAGGGCTCCAGCCGGATGGGATCCCGTCCTCGACGCTATCTTTTCACCGGTCACGGCAACGGAAGCATCCAAATGTGGGACCTGACAACGGCGATGGACACGGCCAACAAAGGAGAGGAGAGGAAGAGAGAGGGTGAGGAAAGAGAGACAGAAGGAGACAGAGAGAGTGATAGAAGTGTATACATGAATTCTAAAGCTGCTCTTGTGTTTATAGATGTAGGCGGACCAACAGAAGAAGAGCTGCTACAGCTGTTGGACCAGTGTGACCTGAGCACCTCTCGCTGTGCTACACCAAATATAAGCCCCGCCCCCTCTGTCCTGCACCACACACGCCTCCGGGAGTCCTGCTCAAGGTGAGAATGAAACAATTACAAAGACAAATTATCTAGATGGAAAAGACAAAATACTGAGGTAGTAGTCAACCACGACCAACACTTCACCTTCCAACTCTCAGCCAGTACTGAATCATCTTTGCATGTACACGTGCGATAAGGCATTCATTGTTTTCATTTGTTTTATGGTTGTCAAACATTTGATCATAGTTGTGTAAAGATTTCTTTCCCCAGCCGTGAAGCTGCTACATCCCTGTCTCCCTCTGTCATTGTTTCCAGTCTGCAGCTACAGGCCCAGGAGCCAATCCCTGAGAGTCAGGCTACTTATGGAGCAGTGAGACCCTACAGAGAGAGCCCCCTGCTGGCCCGCGCACGGAGAACTGAGTCCTTCCACAGCTACCGGTTTGTTCACCTATATTCAAAAATCCTCAGTGACCCCTATGGCTATCAAGCCATGACGATTTCTTTCTGATTTTCGTTCTTGAAAACTACTAGATTCAGTCCATAATGATTCAGACAGAGTTCTTGTAAAGTCCTGTATGTTGGAAATTGAATTTTTTAATAAGATAATAAGTTATAATAGCTTTGTTTTATATAGCGCCTTTCAAGAAACCCAAGGACGCTTTACATAACATGAGTAAAGAAATACATCTCCATTAGCTCTTTTGTACTTATTTTGTGGAGGAAACTTAACGGGACTTCTGTTGCAAAATGAACCATTTAAAAAAACTTTGTGCCCACCTCAATCAAAATTCATAATAAGGTTGTTTGGGTTGTGCATAGGATCATAGTGTTATTATCTTTTCTCTTATTTTTGTTTTTTTTAATGCAGATTTTGTTCAATATGGATAATGTGCAATATAAGTTGTTGTGGTTGGTATGTGCCTCTCCGTTTACACTGTTTCTATTGTTTTTATTCATTGATGCTACTGTGGAGATAACTAAATGTCCAAGCCCAAGGGGAGAATAAAGTGTATCGCTTGTATGAAAACCTGAAACTCTTTAAAGCAAAGCTGAGAACTTTGGACAGATACCATGAGGATAACATGTATATTATGAATTGGATAACTTGAAGATAACCATTTTGCACCTCAACAAAAAGAGCCAGATTAACTTTACACCTGCCCATGCTCCACCTTTACTTAACTATTGTGTTGAATAAGAGAATTTAGCCAATGAAAAGCCAGTGAAGTTTTGCTCAGGACCACTAGTACCTGATTTTAAACTACAGTCCCCCATAGAGTATTTATGCCTGAATCTGAATTTGCTTTGAAATTCCTTCCTTCCATAGAGACTTCCAAAACTTCAGCCTGAGTCGAGGCATCCTGGACTCACAGGTTCCCAGCCAGCCCCCTGACGCTCGACGCTCGCTCTGTGACTTTGGATCTGAGGACAGCGAGAGGAGAGCATCAGCTATGGAGCTCTGGGCCTGTCGAACGGCTAGCTCCAGCTCTAATACATCTATTGCAGCTTTGATGACTGCTGGTGTTTGCGGGTTGAAAGCAGAAGGTGCTCAAGAATCTCCACGGCAACCACCTGACAGCCCAATTCCTGGAGGTGACGTTAGGCGAAAGGTGCTCCCACAGCCAGAGGACGGAGATGGTTCAGGATCAGGTGGAGAGGGTGTAAAGGCAGAGGGAGGTGTGAGGAAGAGAGGAGTACTAGAAGGAGGCTTTCTTGGTAGGAAGAGGGCTCCCCCAGTGCCTCACCTCTCCTCCCTCCCCTCTGGATCTGATGGAGGAGGAAGCGACTCATCATCAAATGCCTCCCCTTCCCCAACCAAACTTTCCTCCTCCACCTCACCTCGACATAGGAAGCTGGCCCCTGAGCTGTCCAATCAGGACAGCTGTTTGTGACGGCGCACTGTGGCCCCCCCTACCCTCTTCATACTCAAATTTTAGAGGAATCATCTTGCAGGATGTGTTCTGTAGGTGCATTTAGAAACTGGGACCTGGTAATCACAGCAGAGGAGGAATATGGCATCAACTACAGGACTTTCCATCCACTTTATCAAATGTTTTTCTAATGGGTCATGATATAACTGGATAAAGGACCTTCCTCTTAGGGACGCCACACTGATGAGTTGTATCTGAGGTCAGGTCATTTTTACTCAGTTTGCTTCATGCACTGAAAAGTCAGTGGAACTTTAGCATGGCGTCTTATTTATGACTGTCGTGCAGCATGAGCTAACAGCATGCCATCTCATCCGGGAGAGGAGTGCATTTTGTTTTTGATCATTTAAAAGATTTCACGTTCTGACACACACAAATCTGCTGGTTACAACTGGAGATCCAACTTTGTGAGTTTGCTTTTGGAGTTGGTTTGAAGTCTTCACAGATGGCTGATGTCTGAAGGCAAGCACATTTAGGAAAACCTCTAGCCTGTTTTCTCAGTTAGTCCAGTAGAACTGCTGAAGTGGATTTCTCCCCCTGTTTTAAGGTTGTTTACATCTTATAAACAGTTATTGAATGAACAAAGTCCAGCCTACACATGAACGTGTTTGTTTGGACCTATACTCTGATAGGGATTCATTCACAACTCATTTTAGATTAAATCAAATCAAATACTGCATATAAATAACATTTCATTTGACTCATTAATTTCATGGCTGGACTGAAACAAACCATCACTAAAATATTCTATATTCAACAATTCACATTTTAGAAAGCAGCTAATCTTCTCATTTAAGATGCTGAAGCCGGCAGATCTTTTCTTTTGTGTCAGTAAATATTTAAACCAATGAAAAAAATGAATCTATCAGTTCAATTTCCTTTAGGATTTTTTCAGAAGGTTCAGGCCCCTTTAAATGACAAAAGTCATGATCCTGTGAGTGTCTGACACTGTGTGTCAAATTTCTGCTTTAACTGACCGTAAACATGTTTCCAAGGACAGACTTTGGCAGCTACTTGAATCTAAATGCTGCATTCAGAGACACAATGGTAAAAGTTAAAGCACTGACACCAGGCGCTACATATTCCTGTTCCAGTGTGCAGTACATGCGGCTGCTTGACAGGATAGAGACATCTTGGTTACAACAGAGATTAAGACGCAAAACACCAAAACTACCAAGTTCCGTCATGGAAGCATCAGGAACGCCAAATGTCGATGTCTGAATAGTAAAAGCTTCTTTTAACAAAAGCAAACGAGCTGAAAACTCAGACCCCCTCCATAGTAGACATCATGCCTCATAATCACAGGAAACGCTCAGGTGTGACAAATGTTGTCAGCTATGATACAGGTCATTCAAGTATCAGAGAGAGATACATTAGTCAGCAGTTTTCAACAATAAAAAACACATTGAAAACTAGCTCACCTTATTAGATCACAGTTATGTAATACATGTCACTTTAACCTTTCTTTTGGCAAATGTCTGCCATGAAAAATGTCCAGTCCAGTGCAGAAGTGTGAGGCAGTATCATTAAAACATGTTCTATGGAAGTGAACCTGGAGCCTACAGTTTGAGCTAGGTAGAGAGCGGAGAGAAATCATTTATTCAAATCAGCGGTGGTGCCTGTGCAAGATGACATACCTTATTATTTACAGTGCAATTTACTTTTTTTTACAGTTTACAAGGACCTACACTACATCACTTTACTCTGAAACATATTGAAATGTGTCTTGCTTTAGTTCTGGATGACTGTTGCAGTGCCTTATTTAACTTGTGTGACCGTTATCAGCCTGTTTGTGTTTTAGCTGAGAAGGATTCTGACCAAAGGCTTGTGAAGGCTGGAACATTGTGGAGCCACAGTATGGACCTGTCTGCTCTGACTCCTGCTATGATTGTCTCATGATGGACTGACACCAGGCCAAATTCAATTCTACCAGTGGTTGCTTTAATTGATGAGAACTACATATTAAATCATTACCTCCTGTTTTAAATACATGTAAATGATATCGACCCAGGTTTAAAGTGAAACATCTCAAACCTGGAGGATCTTAAACATACTTGGTAACGTTCAAGTCTACAGGGGTAAATGTGAAAGTATGTTTTGTAGGAAAGGAAAACAACAAGAGAGCTGATAGTAAGATGACAGAGAGCGTGAGGAGCATGCTGGTTTACTGGTTCATCCCTCTGTGAGAGCTCTGCAAGTTGTTTGTCAGGAACAGAAGCCACACCAGCTCTGTGTCTACGGTACTTTATAATATCACTTTGGAGAACCCTGAAAAAAACGGTGACGTAAATAAAATGATTTGCCAAATCAGGCAGCTGTTTAACCTTTATTTTAATATCTATTTTGGCTACATGCTTTTTATTTCAGCGTTACAAGACGCACTGATCACGTGGTCTCTGCTTGCCTGTACAAAGATGTACCTTTAGTCCCTCATATTACCTGTGTGTAACCTAAACATACATAATCAGAACAAAGTCCTAATGAGGATGCATTGATGTGTGTGCTGATGTTGAATCTTACACTGTTATCCATTACATATTGTTGATAATCATATATTGTTACATTTACGTGACCATGCTATTGGACCTAACAGCATTTGCACTTGCACTATTAAGACTAATATTAAAGCAACTTGCTAGTGTTTATTTTATATAAAAAAAGTATATTGTTTGAAGTGTATTCTGCACATAACTGTTTAAACTGTCCTGATCTGTCGTCCCTCACTTTCTCTCTGGCTATGTTTACAATATATTACAGCCACATGTTAGTGAGCTGAAACAAATACTGTTTGTTTCAACAGCCCTGAACTTCAGTGTCTTACATCATGTGTGTGAGCTGCTTTATACTGTCATATTATTTACAAATGCCTGTAATATCCATCAAATAGTTTTGACTTTTAACTTTGAGTCTCAATGTTGTTTACATTAAAACTGTGTTCACTGAAAACTCTAAGAAGCTGACAAGAACTCTGTGAAGAGTTGCATTGACCGCTAAGAAATAAATGTGTGTTGTCGTTTATACGTTTTTACGATGTTTTTTTTTTATGTAAAAGCTCTAAACTAACTCCAGTCCAGTTATCAAGGCAGTTTAAACAACTGATGAAGAGCAACTGAAATCATGGTGTGAATTATTTGTCACCAATGAGTGTCTTTGAGAGGATGCATTTAAAGAAAAAAAAGGGAGTTGGATTTTTTATCTGCACTTTTTACCTTTTCAAACTAGGCTCAGAACAAGAGGCGAGCAGGCTGAAACACATGCTGCCTCTCACTGCGGACTTGTTAGCGTATGATTTGTGAGAATAAGCTGCCAGGGCAGTGTGCACACATTTTGTTTTTTTGGGCGTCCGAGGTGTGTGTGTGTGTGTGTCCCAAACCCTTCCATTTCACTAACCTTCCCGTTCAGACAGTCTCCTCTCTGAGACGCCGTCTGTCGTCATCATGATTTATGAGTTTAATAAAACCCTGTGTGTGTGTGTGTGTGTGTGTGTGTAGCTCATGGCCATACTGTCCCTTACAATTACTCCACAAGCTTTCTTTTCACAGCCTCTCCCTCCCTGCGTAGCTGACAATAGCTGTGAATGTGGCTGTGAATGTTTTAGAAGTGTCCTTGTCAGGCTGCTGTCCTTGAGCGAGGGCACGCTTGTTACTGCCAGTTTGTTAATTTCAAACTTGGCGTGATGTTCCCTAAAGGGACGCAGGAGCAAAACTAAATTACTGCATAGTTTTGATGGAGATAGCGGCCCTCTGTGTGTTTGACTGCACAGCTGACAACACGCCTGGGTTTTACTAACTCAGCAGATGAGTCTTCCTAAAATCACGTTTCAACTTCAGCAAGACCCCCGGACCAGTCTGAGTCTCTGTGAGGAGCTCATTCAAACAGACTAATTCTGATGTATCATAGTCATGCTTAACCATTTATTATCACTGTGTGTTATAACAAGGTACCAGTTCAAATGCTTCTTTAGATGTTAAAACAAAATGTGTCTGTAGTGGTAAATATCCGAGGTTCTCCAGGAGTGTGTTCCTCAGTTCTGCACCCACATAGCACGATAATCATTGAACTGTTAGTGCAAACTATTAAGCTGTCTTTACCGTGTTTGTTCAAGTGAAAATGAATATGTAATCCAAAGGGACACTCACTTGATCAAAGAACTAATATATCGTGTGGAGTTTGGTCCTCTTCATTGCAACACATGACACAGTTCATGGCTTTGGATGTTAGCGTCTCCTTTTGATTACTACTTTTAAATACTGATACTAAATACTTCTCTTTTCATGAAGGCGTAAAGCATTTTCAACTATTCACCGTACTGAGTTTTAGTTTGCATACAAGTTCTCCAATCATCCCAATCGAAACACTTCAGGGTCAACTGTCCATGGATATGAGATAGATGTAGGAGGAGGGATTTTTAAATAACTTAATAACCAATAGCTTAATGTTCACATGTTCAAGTGGAGAAACACAAGGAGAGAGGAGAATGATCTTGACCATTGGCCCAGTTTATCATTTCACACAGAGATACAAAGAGAAAATAATCAATAAAACACCTTTTAATTCAACACAGCCATAAATAATACTGAACGTGTAAAAAAATAATGTCAAAAAAATAACAAGAATCAATATCGAACACGAGAAACCATCAACATTACACAGAAATTCAACTTCAAATTCATCTCTAACTGACTAACACTGATTCTACCATGTCCTTCTGAAACTGACCGGCCTGATTCATAAACTCCTTACTAAGCTCAGGGTCTCATTTGGTCTATGGAGGACATTGCAGAAATGTTGTTCTTACATTAGAATATAGTGTTCTTGATACAGTGAAAATTGAGCAACACTCAAACAACACGGAGTCTGGATTCCACTTCCTTTTTTTTTATAAATTGAAATCAGACATTCAGCCTAACTACCAGGAACAAAGCTTGAATGTATGATGTTCAGCTGCTTAATACTTACAGTCAACTGTTTGTCAAGAACAAATGTTGTACAAAAAAGTAATCACTTTGGGCCTTCAAGTTCAAGCCTATAACTACAACAATAAGACGGCACATCTGTGAATTCCAGCCACATAACACTTTGTAAAAAAACACAATTGGCATTTTTGTCACAAAAATACTAACAAGGCCATGAGACTTATCACAACTAAGATTATTGCTGCTGATAATGTGTATGTAACTAGTGTAGGTATACTGTATGTACCGAGGTACGGAGCTTAAGCTCATCTTTGAAACTAAACTGTCAATGATTGGCAAGCAGAGACGGTTAATCAAAATACACACAGACTGTTCTGGTTCTTCGTCAGAGCAGGGTTCTGTATGTGTGATACTGAAGATTCAAGCTTTTAAAATGACTGCCTCAACTAACGTTAAGACTTTAGATCCTTGAAGATAAATGTTGCTTTTATTTGATAGGACATTCACAGAGCGACAGGAAATGTGGGGAGAGAGAGAGTGGGGGATCAGGACCAGGAGTAGATCCTGCAACCAGTGCGACCAATACTTTAGCATCTGTATATGGGTGCATGCTCAACAAACTGAGCTAAACCTGCACCCATATTTAATATTATGTTTAAAGTCTGTCTTTCTTTTAAACTTTGTATTTCTATCATAAAACATAACACACCTCTTCCCCCCACGTCTACGCTGCTCAAGTTCTCTTCCTCTAGGACAACATGTTTGTAGCTAGGCGCCTTGTCCTAATTCGTCTTTGTGGGTCGTTAAGAGTGATGATTTTGATTTGTAAAATGGTATTTATTACTTTACTTTACTTTAATGACTAATCCATTTAACTACTCATATAAACAGGACTTTTTGTAGTTACACTGTAGTTATTTGATCTCTTTATAACTTTTCTGCATGTTGCAACTTTGCTCTGAAGAAAAAACAAAACACTATCCCAACATAAATATCAAACTTTAAAACGGCCTCAATTTATCACCATGAAAAGTGAAACTGGTCTTCAGTTGGGATCAGTATTTCACGATGAATGAACATCATCACATTATTTTGTAAATCAATATTCTTTCAGGCACTGATTGTCTAATTCTTTTCCATGAGATGCAGAAATGTAGTCTTAAAGATGCGTGTCTGTGAACATGGTGTGTTCCTTTTTCCCAGAACTGAAGGCTTTGATGGCGTCCACAAACTCATCTTCTTCCACATACTGAAAGAGAACACACAGAACTCAATTACACATTTCAAACTCCTGCAACAGTTTGACTGTAAACTCAGTGAACCACCAGTGATGGTGCCATCAGATAGGCTACAATCTTTGATCCTTGAATAGTCTTTTTCTTAAGCAAACAGTGGTGGATAATTATGTCTGTGTGAACAATGAATGCTCAGGCCTTAGACAGACATGGATTCATATATATATACTGTAGGTGTAAGAGGAGGAACTGAACTGATAATAGACATTTTTTTAAAAGTTGATAATGCTCTGACTTTGCAGATTACTCAAGAGGCTAGACCAATAACCAAGTAATTAGACCGATAACGTAATGTTAGAATATTTACAACTTTGAAACACTGTTTACCACTTTCAGTGTAAACCTGTCCGCTCAGGTGTGACGCTCTGCTAACTGTGCTGCAGACAGTGTTGTAAACTATCGAGTCCTGGCTAGTTCTGCAGGACAAACCAAGAGATGAAACCATTTCTAAATCACATTACTTCTTTTTTTCTGTATTTTATCATTTGTAAAAAAAAAAAAGTATATCTAATAAATCTGTGATAGGCCAACTGTTACAGTGTTGGTTTCAAAGAATAATATAGATCATGTATTTTGTATCAACTCCATGGAAGGATTATCAGAGAGCTTTTTTACTTTCATGTTTAAAGCTCCTGTGAGGAGTTTTTAGCTGAATAAGAAACAGACTGAAATGAATACTGAAGCCTCTTAATGACCGACAGAATTTAAAGAGACCATCATGGACATGAGTGACTAGATATAAAGAATGTAATGTCTGTAACAACTTCTTCTGGGTTTGTGAAGAAGAGGAAACCTGTCTCTGTTCTACTGTGTTGACAGTGACTGATAAGTTTGACTTTGATTAGACTCAAGATGATTTGACCTCAGAAAATATTACTTACCCTTGTACAGGACAAGACCAGCAAAGAAATAAGGGGTAACACTTGCACAGGAGTCTCCAAGATGAACATCAGATGAATGTTCCTGAAAGTAGCTTTAAGTAAATCTAGAAGCTCATCTGTTTGGCTCACTCAGTCTTATCTGTGAGAATGTTTGTTCATACATTTTCTCTGTGTTTGAAGATCTGTTGACAGAAAACCTTTGACAGTACGGCTAATGTGGAGCCCTTAGATTGCATCATTAAGATAAGTTGAGATGATTTCAGTTAAGGGTCGGGGTCTTCTACCTTATTTTTCTCTAAATTTCCCAAAGATTCGTTCTCGGACCCCCTCAATGACCACGTAGGCACTAATACATGATGAACTGCCAGAACTGTAATGACAGAACTGTACCTAACATGTCATTTTAAAATCCTCATTGAACATACACATTATTCCTTACATACCAGTCCAGAATCTTGTCCCAGTGGATTGTCCCAACCTACTTCTTCTAGCATCAGGGACTTCCTGTCGATCAGCTGACTGACGCTGCGGTGCAAGGAATGCTGGGAGTAACTCTGGCTGAGGTCTGCGTCACTGGGGACCCTCAGGACTGACATGGGGCTGAACCGGGAGCTGCTGCTGATTATCTTTGTGTCTGTCAGACCCTAAAAAAATGTTTTTATAGTCAGACCACAGTTACACTGACTTATCTACAAACAAGATGAACTTTATTTTATTGTTGAATTTCTTTCAGTTCAGATTCAGAAAACTTTAGTTTACAGCCAATTAAGGTACATTATACGTTTCTTTTTTAATTAACAAGCACAGTCAACAGCAATATCATATACACAATATAGTGTAATGATGTTGATATTAGCTGTCATTGTCATATTATCAACAATCAACCGGGGGCACTGCTTAGCAAGGACCGGACCTTTGATCATACAAAAGAGGGGCTGAGCTTCTGGTTTTTATAACATAATCATCTCAGTACACACACACACACACACACACACACACACACACACACACACCACACACGCACGCACACAAAGCATGCATGAGCACAAATAAAACAAGTATGCGTAGAGAGGCACCCACACAGATCAGTCCCGTACCTCAGTGTACACAGTGAAGCTTTTTAGAATAACGTTGCTGATCTCAACACAGCCTGCTACAGTGTCAAACTGCAGGGGGACAATAAGATACACATATAAGGGTTTGACGATAAAAAAAGAGAAAACAATCTCACTGTGGGACGGTCAGGGAGGAGCACAGAGCTGTGGAGATGTTTAGAGCACAACTCAGGACAGGACCTCTGAGAGAGAGAAAGAGAGAGAGAGAGAGAGAGAGAGAGAGAGAGAGAGAGAGAGAGAGAGAGATACAGGGTGAGAGAGAGAGAGAGAGATACAGGGTGAGAGAGAGAGAGAGAGATACAGGGTGAGAGAGAGATACAGGGTGAGAGAGAGAGAGAGAGAAAGAGAGGGAGAGAGATACAGAATGAGAGACAGATAAAGAGTGAGAGGATTGAGAAAGTGTTTATAGGAGGGAGGGAATCAGAAGTGAAAGAAAAAAAAAGAAGAAGAAGAAAGAACAAGAAATATTGACAGACAAAAAAAGAATAAAGAGAAAATATTCTTTATAAAAATAAATGAGTATTTTGTAGTTAGTGGAAGGGGTGATTTGTAGGCAAAGCTGGGTGATGAACAAACTGCCTGTTGTAAATATTATGAACAAATCTAAATCAGTTCAAGTTTTCTTTTGTTCCTCTGAAACAATGTTACACAACTACTTATTTATAAAAGCTCAGACAATGACATTCAGCGTGAGGGTAGGTTTTCCTCTAATGTTAAACTGAGCACGTCACTCTTTGGTAACTGTGACAACCCTGGAGTAGTCCTGATTGGTGTGTGCTTGTTACTAATCCTTGTGTTTCTATGTGGCCTGCAGATTGTGAGTGGAGAAAGGGGTCATTAGGCCAATCAAGCACACCTCATTGGCTCCCATGCAGCTAAAGAAGCTGCAGAACCAGAGCTCACTCTCTCTCTCATTCACAAGATGTGACTGCCAGCGAGCACACCAGCTACCTACCTGACACTTCTTTTGTTTTCAACTATATTTGACACACCCCGTCACACTCATCCATACAGGCATGATATTACTGATCTTACAGATTGACATACTTGTTCCTACTTTTTTGAGTGAGTAAATGGTAAAATAAAAACACTTAAAATGTTGAAGTTAGTTTGAGCTTCCTTCTTGGTTACAAATAGGAGCCAATTTGTAGCATATTTTTATTCAAAGAAGAGCTTTTTCTCCCCCCTCTCCTTCTAGCCCCCCAGTACATGTCTCCTTTCTCAGTGGATAGTAACCTGACCGTCATCTGGCTGGACTGGACCGAGTCCTTCTCCCTCAACGGGTACCTGAAGGAGTACAGCTGAGGGTCTACACTGGCTTCTACACCGCCCTCTTGCTCTGCATCTCTCACCATGTACGTCTCTCCCCCTGATTTCCTGCTCTTCTGAAGCATGACCAGCGGAGGGCGCTCTCTGGCTGATGGATTCTTCCTCAGGGCTCTAGAGGGGAGAAAAAAACATTTACCCAGATCAAACTGTAAGTGGATTTTGATTAACTTTGCTATAGTGTACACAAAACATAACATAATGCTCAGTTTTAAATACTTGTGTGGTTAATGAACTGGTGCAGAGTCCTTGAGAAGGAGACTTTTTTTTGTTTTCTATTTCAGTCATGCATTGATCTTTCACTTTTTGAATGATACATCTCCATTACCTTTGTAGTACCAGGCCCAGCAGTATGGCCAGTAGAAACAGACCAAGCAGAGCTAACAACAAGATGAACCAGAGCTCAGAGTAAACTGGTGTGGCTGTCATGCTGATGCCGTGTTTATCGCTGTCTTCAGCCTCAACAGGAGGACCTGCAGAGAGAGAAATATTCAATGTACTTATTACATTATGTTGTTGTTAGTAATTTTGTTGTGTTTGAATTGCTACTTTTACACAAACGAAGTCACAAGCAGATAAATACAGTATCTTGAACTGAGTTGTGTGTCCGTGTGTGTGAGATACCTTGGCCTGTGGCAGGGCTGTATCTGATGATGGGAGTACTTGCACTTCCACTGTTTGTGGTGCAAGTCACCTGAAATGACAAAGCTAGAAGAGAGGGAGACGGAAAAAAAGAGAACATTTTAGGTTAAAATTAAATTAAATTGTGATATTGAGAATCGGACCTTTAGAAAACAAAGACACTTTGGTGGTACACAAAGAAACAAGTTTTCAGGATGTCTCTCCTGTTGTCAATCAAACTCTCTCAACTCGCAACTACAGCTCATTCTGTCAGAGTCTCCCAATTCTCTGAAACACTCTCGACACTTTATCACATCACCTCAATCAAATTATTACCAACCTGACAGCCAAGCACATAAATTACTGTGCATTAAAGATTGAAGCATGTTGACTCAACTTTGAAAAACACTTGTGATTTATGATCATGATATCAGAAGCTTATTGCTCATTATTGTTACATGCTCCATGCACCAGGCAGACAAAGTTAATTAATTGTATTCTCTGACAATAACTGTAAACATAGAGTTTCAAAGTTGTAGTAGAATCATGTTTCATTGTAAATACAAACTTTTACACAGTGTGTATTTGTCCATGTTTCCACCTCCAACAAGTTTGTAAGTGGATATAGAGTTTATATGTGTCATTGGTGTGTTTGTCTCTTCACTTTTCTGCGATGTGCGTGGAATATGGAGGTAGCTGTAGAAGCCAGTGTAGACCCTCAGCCGGCTCTCTGTCACACTGTACTCCTTCAGGTACCCGTTGAGGGAGAAGGACTCGGTCCAGTCCAGCCAGATGACGGTCAGGTTACTGTCCACTGAGAAAGGAGACATGTACTGGGGGGCTAGAAGGAGAGGGGGGGAGAAACCTTGTTTATATCTATCTCATGATGTGTTCGCTCAGTGGGATGAAGGATTAGACACATTAGTTACCTTCGCTCAGGGTGGTGACTGTTGTCCAGTTGGAGGCAGTGCTGCCCACGTTGTTGAAACAGGCCGCTCTCAGCTGATAATTGGAGTATGGTTTAAGACCTGCAGAGATTGGTTTAGTTTGTCATTCACACACACAAAAACAACAACACTTAAAGACAGACAGCACACTGAGCATGTACATCTTTTGTTTGTTTGTTGTTTTATCCACCTTTCATTCTCTCTCAGTTCATTTTAAGAATTTTTATTTACAAACCACAAAATAAGCCCCTGCCTCTTTTAGTTGTGTTTCTTGTGAGAGTCTTTATAGATTTCCCAATTTTGTATTAATTACTAAAGTAAACAAATGTCTAAACGTATCTGTTTATTCCCTTGGCTATATTACTGTGCTGCTTTCTTCAATAGTGTTCAGTTCTTGTGTAAATACTTATTTTTTACAGTAAAGGACCATAGGATCAAATAAATTAAGACAAATCTTGACTTTAGATGATCATGGAGTGACCTGTCACATTGTAGCTCCGTCTTTTGCCAAAAAAGCTAATTTCCACTGATCCTTCTTGACAGGAGAGGAGTACAGGCTGGGGGGGCTGCGGACAAGACGATCTGAGATGTAGCTCACAGCTGGAAATAGAGAGAGATTCAGTGAATCATGTTATGCTGTGTTTATTGATTCACAGTCTTTACAGAAATCCAAGTCCAAAACGTTTGACCAAGTCTAAGAAGACACTGAACAATGTGGTCTTTTTAAGTCTCACCTCTCTATGACTCCATTAGGTGCCAGAGGCTCGTCCCACTCGAGCTGAATGGAGCGGGAGGTCAGGGTGACGGGCTGAGGAGGAGGCTGCTGGGCTGGTGGGGCAGCTAGGGTGCGGAGCTCAGTCAGCAGACCCTGACTACAGCACTGTCAAAGGTTCAAATGGAGACTTCAAAGATTTACAGGATTTCTAATTTTACAAGGAGAGAATCTTTGCAAAAAAAAGTTACATACTGTATCAATCAAACCTTTATTTCTACTGGTCTGAGTTCTTTTTGTTGAAAAAGTGGGGCTTGTTAAGATGATTTTTGTGTATCATTTGTCCTACCTGATAACATGTGCAGGCCTCCACTCCTACCCAGTACTGGGTGTAAGGACGTAAACCATGGAGTGTTTGCTGATGGGATGTTCCCTCCGACAGCTACAGGAAGGGGAATGTTTTGGGGTTTTGTGTAGTAACACAAACAAATTGTCAGGAGGAAAAGGAGGAGTGAGAGTAATTATTTCTTTGTAGTCATTTAAAATGGAGGAACTGACGAAGAAGACAGTACAGAAATCTAACAGAAAAACACATTACAAGTTATTATTGAGTGCAATATGTTGTTGTTTACCAGTGTGTTGCTGTTGTTGTTGTGGTTTAGTGAGAACACTCTGTAAAGGCTCACAATCCCATTGGGTCGGGCTGGAGGAGGGATGTTAACTACTGCTGAAGTTGCGGAAACACGTTGGAAACTAGGCGGGCCTACACCCTCAGGTGGGGCGGATCCTGTTCTCCCATTGGCCCACGCACTGGCAGAAAGACCGGCTGAGTTCACTGCGCACACCTGTCGGTCAGAACAGCAAACAATAATTAGAAGTCAGCATAAATCAAGAAATGGTGAGATTCCTGTACATTTTAGATTCAATGGAACAAATGCAGAGCCAGATGTAAACTTTTCTTCCTGGCCTGTTAATTCTGGATTTATTGTATTTACTCCCCAATGATGAAAGCTTCCCTCAATTACCCAGAATCCACCAGACTACCAAAAGATAAAGTCAATTCATCGGACCATCCATCAAAACTAACATCAGCACTGAGAGCAAAACCTTTTCAACATGCAAACTAACACCAACATATCTGCATGACAATTACTTTTCACCTTCATCAAGGAGTTATTCTCACACACACCAAGCACACACATGCACGTGGTAATCTTATTTGTGTGCTTGTGTTGGGTATAATTAGAGGGTGTACACAGCGAAGGGTCAGGCAGGGTGGAGATTTGCATGTGTAAGTCATCTGTAGCCTGTCAGAAGTGGTGCAGAAGGCAGATGGATGGGTCTGAGCTTTACTGTTCAAAGTGTGTGTCTGTGTGTGTGTGAGGTGTTTGTAGCTGTGAAAGCGGGTTTGGTGCATGTGAGCGTGTGCATGCAAGAGTGTTAAGAGTTGAATTAACCTCAATAATAGTCAATTAGGCTGTGATCAATCAGGCTGATTGATCTAAGTGACAGCACAGATGGACTGAGATGGGAGAGGGGAAGAAGGAATGGAAGATGGAGCGACTGGTAAAAAGAAAGAGGAGGAGAGGAGGAAGGGTAGACAGAGCACCAGCAAGGAAACCAAGAGACACATTTTTGAGCTGAGCTGTTTGTTTTTCAGTTTACAGGAAGCTGCTTGGACAGTGATAGGCTAGGCTCAATATGTAAAGCTGTATTTAAATAGTGCTTGAGGTTTTTTTTAGCAATACAGAGCCTCTCCAACATCATACGAAACCTTCTGCACATTGCATAAACTATTGCACTCACCATAGTTTACACCTATAAGAAATTCTTACCGATGAAAGCTAGACTATAAATTAAGGGATTTAAACATATTGTTTGGTGTTATATGAACTTGTTCAACATAGTTCCTGTAACCAGTAATGTATATAGAGTCTACATTACGTTGTTTACATGATAAAATAGTATGAGTTAAAGGGTTGTATGGTTTTAAAAGGTAACCTCATACAACCCCACTTTAAAAAGCCAAACTAGCCTCATAGCAGTATAGTTTTTCAACTTTAAATACATTTTATAATAGATCGTTTTCTCTTCATGGTCAAAAAATGACATTATTTTTAGTTATTATTTTGTATCATCACTGTATGCAGGGACACTCAATTAGTTAATTAAACCCTTAAAGTCATCAAACAAAAATGTTTGGTAAGAAGATGATGTTCTGAACAGGAAGTCCTGTTTAAAGACTTATCATACACAAACACACAACTCAGGATTTATTCGTGTTTAAGGAGTTAATATGTTAAAAAGTGATGTTTCATCATTTGCCATCTCAGTCCCTTCAACTGTTATACAGGGTGAGAAACTTTATAATGTCATTGTACATTTCAAATAATGTGTCTGACTTAGTACTCATTTTAGCTTAATAAAAGGACATTGTCATATCCATGGCCCACAGCAGCAGCTATGCAGTTTTACAGTAAGTACATACATTTTGACTTTGTATTCATGTTTTATCAACCTTTTGTGCCATTGTATATTATGCAGTGGATAAAGAAAGGGGAATGAGTAAGAGATAGAAGGAAGAAGGGCAGGAGTCTGTAAGGAGAAGTGTGAAGGATGGGCTGAGAGAAGGAAGACAGAGGACACATTAAGAAAAAGACATGCAGAGACACTTGAATGGATCAAATTCAAATACAAGCATGCAGTTTACAGCTACAGGTAGACACCCTATAGGCTTCATGACATCTGACATTAAAATCATTGTTCCTTCCCATAAATAAATGAAGTAATGTTAATACTAGTAGCACAGTATGAAAAGCACACAGAGGTCTGTATGTGTGTATACACAGTATACACAGTATCCTCAATGTCTTGATTCTGCTTTACAAAACGTGAAGAACAAACTCTTGCTGTAATTGATATCATATTTTCTGCTACATATTATTGGGACAGAGCTTTTAGAAAGCATTCATAATGTCAGGTTAAATGGCCTGACAAAAAAGTGCATTAGCATCAGGCCATGTAAAAAGTTTTGTTATCAGGAACTGTGGCTTGAATTGTAGTTTTTAAGAGTTTCAAATAAATCTGCCTCGCCATCGTACAACATTATGACTGCAGCAATAAAATATTTCTCCCCAGCAACAACCATGTTCTTCCCCTAGTAGCAACACAGTTAAAGTCTTGACGTGACTTAAAGGCTTTGGGCTTGATTAAAAAGTTTTTGCCACATCGAACAGAGAGAAAAAGTTCAAAACTGAAGTCAGTGCAGATCACCTTGCCCTTGATCTATGCTAAAAGGTAAAACTAATTTCTCCGCCCTTATATCATCCACAGACTTTTTACTGCTCTCTCCTCTCCTCTCCTATTGGGCCGTGATTTGGCTTATTGGGCACAAAATAAAAATATACGCTGTTAAATGCCATGGCAGCAAAGGAGCCACCATGGCAACAAACGACTACAGGAAACTCTTAGGCTGTATTTGAGCCTTTTTATTGGACACTTGGACTGCGGGCTTGATCGGAGTGCTCTGATTGGCCATCGGAGCTACTTGGCGGGTGCATCTACTTGAGGTGAAGGGGCTAAGTTGTGTGAAAGTGGGCAGTAATTAAAACCAAGCATAAAGCTGTCAATAGGAGCTTATGACCCAGTGTAATTAGCCTAATATGATTTCTCTCTCTGCACTGTGGTGTGCTAAACTGAACTGACTTATCGTCCTTGTGTACAACGGAAACACAGAGCGAAAAGGATGAGAGCCAAAGAGGTACACAGACGGATTAACAACTACATAAAAATAAATCCACGCAGGTAAGAAATTTGACTGATAAATTGTTATGGACAGGTAGACATTGAAAAATAAAATCTTTGCTGGGAAACATAAAAGAGGGGTGTGATGGACAACTTTATGACTATCCCAAAACTTTTAGCTTTTCTTGTTGCTTCTCTTTCTCTGATACACACTCAACAGATGTTACATTAAATGCACACACAAACACAGAGCACTACTGTGTACACTTGTTTATAGACATCACACACACACCAACACCTTGTCCATGTAGCCCTATCCTGCACCGACAAATCCCCAGGGGACGTGTAGCGGTCACCATTAAAAGGTCTTTCCAATACAAGCTCTGTTACCAAGGGGGCTAACAGTTAATTCGATTGGCTGGCTGGTAATCAGGAAGTGGGGGGCTCTGAGGGCCCTGTGATTAATGGATCTGTTGCCCGCTCGTCATCTCCCATAGCCCCTCCCTCCCTCCCTCCTCCTGTCATAAATTAGGACCCTCGTAAATAAAGACGGCACCACAATCAGGGAAACTCAATCAATTACACAGGTTCTCTGGCCTCGGCTCGTATGTCTGACAGGCAGGAATGCTAATGTTATTGTTGCTTCCAAAGGGCTAGCCTGTCAATTAGCAAAGCAACGCACAGCACAGCTGCATGAATATGAGCCGTCCATTTAACACCTGTCTGATCACTCTGCTTGTGTGTGAGTGTGTGTACGTCTCTGTTGTTGACGATGGCATGCATGATGATGATGTCAGTTAAGGTGTGTGTATGATTTGTGTGACTGTGTATGTGAGACGAGGCTTTTGTGAAGCATTTCATTGTGAAAACAGGCAACCTATTCCTCAGTGTCAGTAACATCAGATCTCATTTCCAAATGAGGTTCACAGATCACAATAAAACATCCAACTCTGTTTCCATGCAGAGGATGGAAAACAGAAGTTAGGAGAGTTCTTAAAGTTTAAAGCTACTATGTTGACGAGTGTTTTTATTGTTATTATTTTTCTGTACAAGAAGAATCCGTTCTTCCCTTTTTTTCTTTGGCTCTAATTTCTATGGCTTTGATTATCTGGTTCTGGATTAGTGTAATTCAGATTTTTTATTAAATATAAAAAGGACTTGCTTCCATTTCTATTTCAAATATGAAGAGATAATGTCTGTTAAATTCACCAACTTGCTTTTATTATGTTGCATAACTGCATCTTTTTTTTAATAATAAATAAAGACAAAACCTTAATCCGGTTTATAGCTGTTTTTAAAGACGAAGAATTCAAGTAGAAGGACGGATCTCAATTTCTACGGTTTAATATCACAAAAAAAATCAGCTATTGTAATTTAGATTTTCTAAACAACACTTACACACAAACCAAAAAAAAGCATAGTACCTGGTACTGGTATAGAGTATAAGGCTGTAGTGCTTCGTCTCTGTATGTAGTAGAGATGTTCCTGTAGACCAGTGTTGCTGCAACCTGACTGTGGGTTTCAGTGGTTTGGTCCAGCCGGCGGTACACCTCATAGTGAAGGACTCTACCATTTGGCTGTGCAGGAGGGGACCAGGTGAGTAGAAAGGTGGTCTGTAGGCCGGTGTGTGCATCAGAACGCAGGTCTAAAAGTGGTGCTGTTTGTCCAGCAGGGGGAGCCTCGAGAGTGAGTACAGATGACCAGTCACTGGAGGAGCAGCCAAGCACTGTGCAAGCCTCAACCCTCACTTCATACCTAGACACACAAAAAAGCAATTATTTTTAAATACCAAAAACGGTTTTGTCCGTTTATTTGTAAGAGACAAATGTAGGAGATAAACTCTCACACATAAACACTTCATTTTTCTAATACAATTGACAATAAAACTAGTGTACAGCATGCACAGGACACCTGCAATCTGAAATATATCTACACAATCCAAATACCTAACAAAACTGAAAACTACTGCTGTTCCTACAAAGTCCTAAATCAGAATTTAAACTCTGCCCTATATGTATAAAAAAATGCATGTTCTGTCAGATTCATTACAAAATGAATCCAAGCAGCTAAGCAGGTGGAGTGTTGTTCATAATTACAAATAATGTTATTAACAACATGTTCAATGATCATTCATCATGATTATTTTCTTAACCAAAATGTCTGTTAAGCTCTAGTCAAATACAGCAGCCAAACCAAAATGATGAGGTCGCTACTTTGGGAGAAATAAAGGTGATGATAGTGAGGATTGAGAGGAAGAGGGAGAGAGAGAGAACAGGTGATGAAGACGAGTTCAATAGATAAAAGGTCATCAGAGAGAGACAGGGGGAGCAATCTGAAGATGATAAGACTGATGAGCTATTATTATCTGAACCTGATCAAATTGACATGCTCACACTTTTACCCACACACACAGAAACACACACACACACGCACACACACAGAAATACGAAAACATACCATCTAAACTGCTGTCTTTTTCTGAGAGTAGTAGATCCTCTCTCTCTCTGTATTTCTCCACATCACATTTTTGCATTTTGATATGGGCATTGTTATCCAAATGTACGTATTATACATATACATCATTTGACTTATTTGATAATGGTGTAGGTGTCTCCTGACTTTGTTGTTCATCTTTGTGCAAGACTCTTTTCTTTTTTTCACGTTACATTTTCATTCCTCTGCTCACTTTACATTAGTGTTTTTTTCATTGTTACCTATAGATGGCACTACTTTCCCTCTTTATCACACATTTATCTCTTATTCCTCCCCACACTTTCCTCCATTACAATACCTACTATACATGGAAATAGGAAATAATGTTGTTCATTTTCATTTTTCAAGAACTATTTTCAGCAATGCAGTTGAATGAAAATAATAAATCTTCTACCTTCAGGTTTACTGTTTAAAACCCCCCCCCCACATATTCTTCCTGTTTATACATGAACTAAACCGTGCCTTCCATAACAAACACATTTTGCTGCAGAGATCAAAGAAGTTGACTTTGGTGGAGTTCTGCTTTGACTAACCTGTGGTAAGCAGCCAGCCCATGCAGAGTTGTGAGCCTGTTAGAGAAGTCAATCTGGTCTGGAGTGAACACAGTGCTGGTGATGCTGAGCTGGACTGGATCTCTGTGATAAACAGTGTAACTCACAATGTCTCCATTAGGACGGGCTGGAGGACTCCACTCTACTCTCACCTAAAAAAAACACACAACATAGAGGATAAACACTTCAAACTGCAATTTCAAGATGTAAGCTGCAACTCATATTGACTAAATAGATGAATGACTCACTTGGCTTGGCCCCAGAGGCGTCAGTGTAGGGAGGCCAACACCAGAAGGAGCTGACGCATGAGTCTTTGCTGTTGCCGCTGCGCTACTCGCTGCCCCATTGCTGTTGTTTGCCCGGACAAAGTAGCTGTATTCCACACTTGGCAAAAGTGTGAAGTCGTGGTAATGAGTTTCTGTTCCAACGTAGATTACTTCACCATCTCTGCGCAGTTCATACCCTGTGATGATGCCATTTGGGTTCTCCGGTGGCCTCCAGCTAACTTCGACTGACTCTGGGCCTGTGACCTTCAAAGGGACAGTCCAAAGGTTATATAAAGCAGAGCTCTTGATAGCACTACATCCTAGTTCTAATAATAATCTAAGCATAAGGAAAAATTAATTAACTGTTAAAACATATAAAATCAAAATAAAAGCGTAATTATTCTGCTGATTATTGAGTAATTATCAGTGATGGTGAGGCTATGCAAAGTAGAACAAGAGGCTCAACAATAAAACATCTTCAACACTGCACAGACAATCCTGATAGATTAAAAACCCAAGGTCTAGATATTGCACACTAAAAAAATAGGTTTTACTTAAAGCTAAATAAACAAACACACCTTAAGGGTCGGGGCGAGCAAGCCAGTGGGTGGAGCTTCCTCAGTTACAGCAGACATTGTAGAGCTGGTGGTGCATCCACCTCTGGTACAAGCTGAAAGTACCAACTGATAAGATGTGTGCGGCTGCAGATCCGACAACACTGTATTTCTGCCTCTTCCACGATAGGCTTCTTGGTTGTTCAGTTTTAGCACATATTCAGTCACCTCTCCATTCTGTGTCAGAGGTTGACTCCAGGAAATGTTAATACTACTAGATGTGATGGAGTCCAGTGTAGGAGCTTCGACTGTGGCAGGTGGAGCCTCGAGAGTTGTGAAGTTTGTATAGGGGCTGGTAATGCAGCCCTCAGACGTGCAGGCTATGATCGAGTAGCTGTAGAAAATGACACAATAGAAAGTTTAATATTTTTATTAAATATTTCAAATGTTTTTCTGGATTTTGTTTGGAATTCTCAAAAGGAAACCATCAGGTGAGTTTATCTCAGAAAACAACATTTAACATCTAATGCCAGTAATACCTATAAATTGAGAATGGACGGAGGTCTTCATCAGTGTAGCTGAGGACAGTGGGGTCAAAACTAAATGAGAAACTGACATTGTTTCTCTGAATCCTGTATGACTGAAGGACCCCATTTGGCTCCAAAGGAGGAGTCCAGGAGACGAGTAGCTCACTGGGCTGGCCCTGAAGATGACTCACTGTTGGGGCAGCTAGACCACGAGGAGGGGCCTGTCTGGTTGTTACGGTTACCCAGGGGCTGTCGGCGTGTCCAGCAGGGTTGTGAGTACGAACACTAAACTCGTACTGTGTCCAGGGACGAAGTCCGGCCACCGTGTATGAGAGGGTGTCATCATGTTGTGGAGATGGTTCCCTGAACAGTACCTGTTGGATATAATGTTGGACATTTCAAGCTACAGTTTTACAGCTTTAACCCAATATTCATTTGGTAGCAGCCACTTAACACATTGTTTTTGTTTTTAATTTCATGTACCTTTCCTCCTTCAACACCTTCTTCATTACTTCTTCCCTTCCCCACTTCCTCCAGACTTCTCCCAAGTAAAAAACATTCTCTGATGGGCCCATTGGGCTGTGAGGGGAGACCCCAGCTGAGTGACACACTGTCTGGGCCAATGAAGAGAGGCCTGGGAGGGAGCTGGGAGGCAGGTGGAGCAGCTGCTGTGGTAATGTACTGCGCTGGGGTGCGTGTGCAGCCTGCTGAGGTGCAAGCTTCGAGGGTTAAAGTGTACATGGTCCATGGCTCCAAACGGCGAAACAAGAAATTGCGTGATAGTCCGCTGAATTCCAGGTTACCCTCACTGTATAGGTTGTACATCTGGAAAAGAAACAGGTGGAGAGAAGGAAAGAGGAAAGACAAAGAAAACAGTGAAATGAGACAGGAGAGAAGCATAGGAAAGTAAAATTGGTGCTTTTAATTACAAAAAATAGAAACAGAGGAGAAAAGATGTTAACAACTGAAGGGAGAAAATAATAGGCTTCGACTGTATTTGTTTAAGTGTAGGCCTATTTCTTTGCACATGGTGTGTATCAGACTATACATGAAGCATGTCCATGTTTATGCTAATAAAGCCCTTTACACAAATGCACTCCTGAAACGCTGTTTGCGTTCATATACGCGCCCCACCCAATACATTTCATGACATTTCAGGAGTTTTGTGTACTTGTTTCCATGTTTTGTCATGTCATTGGAATCTATCAGCTGTTTCTACTGAAATATTTAAACCGCCCTGCTGTATCGGCTCAATGCTGTGTGTACATTTCGGTATATGTTCTGTGTATTCTACGTACCGTGATGATTCCATTTGGAGCCCCCGGCTGATCCCAGCTCAGCAGTAATGCCCTGCCCTGCTCTCGCTGCTCCACTGTGAAGTTAGCCAGGCTGGCTGGAGAAGCCTCCAGTGTTCTGGTGCCAACCCACAGACTGGACACACTACCTGGAGGATTACAAAAGATCGAGCCTCATCGAAATGGTACAATGCTTGTACCATAAATAATTTATTCATTTGATTTGTTGAAACAGCTGCTTATCGCAATCAACCTACCTGCCATGTTCACAGCTTCCACTCGTAGACTATACTGACTGTGCGGTTCAAGACCGTAGATTGTTGCTTCAAGGACCGAACCCTGAGAAGGAGAGACCAAGGTACAGTATAAGGTATGGACAGAAGGGATAAGTGTAAGTCCTTTTGAAGAAAGAAGAGACAAAGAAATGATTGGGAAAGAGTTAAAAGGAGAAAGAAAATAGTGCAGGGTTGTAGGGGACCAGGGATGCGAGTAGTGCGTTGTAGTAAGAGAAGAGAGCAAGTGGAAATTAGTTACACAAACAAATCCGGCATGAATAAAAACCAGTGCATTACTCATTAAAAGGGAAAGGAGCAGTGAAACAATGGCAGGCTAAGATGACATGACATGGGATTTGTGATATCAACATTTCAACATACAGGCTCGGCCTCGGTAAAGTAAGTAGACACAAGAGAAGTGGCAGAGACAGAGAGACTGGCAGGCAGACAGGCGTCCCTTATGGGTGAATTCAAAGCTTCCAGATTGAGTGTTCATGTCACACATGCACCCTTTCATATCACACACACAAAAACACAGAGACGCAGGCGGAGAGAGCCTGCCAGTAGCTTTAGGCAGTGGGACCAAGCCCAACACCCTGGCAGACACAGGGGCAGTGTGTGTGTGTGTGTGTGTGTGTGTGTGTGTGTGTGTGTGTGTTACAGAGGGAGCACCATTTACTAATTGATAAGAGACACACTGTTGTTTCAAAAGGCCCTGGCGTGCGATGACATGGTAGTTGGGGAGCACTAGGCTCCAGGATGTAGCAATTGTTTGTTTGCTTTCTTTTATGACTGTGAGCTTTAAAGCAGCTTTGAGAGTGATGTGTCTCTCTGTTTATGTGTGAACATTTTTGTGTGAATGTACAACACAGGAGGCTATATTTTTCATGTGTTGAGTCTGCAGTTTTGTGCTTGTTCAGGGCCCTACGCTTTCACATAAGTAAGCATATGTAAAGAGATTAACTGGTAACCCACTTCAATGCAGGCAAGAGGATCAAAAAAGGCTCCAATTCAAACTGAATCGAATGAAAACCCTGACAAATCACCGTAGCGTGGCACCAAGGATGAACTGTCTGAACAACAAGCAGAATGCATGTATTCACTGTTTTCATGTCTGCGAGCCAACGTGTTTTTCAACCACAGTAAAATAGGATTAATAAGCCCCTAGACACTTAGACACAAGCTAAATCCTCCTGCAAATCACAGCACTTCTGAGGAGAGAGGGAGGGAGGGAAACTGAGAGAGAGGCACAGAGAGAGATAGAAAGAGAAAGGGACAGCACGACTTAGAAATAAAGGCAGAAAGAAAAAAGAGATAGGAAAGACACTAAATATACATTAGTAAAGTGTAGTAGGACATTGAATATGAAAGGGGGGGAGAAAATAGGTAAGTTACTGGTGTAGGAATAAAGAAAGGGTTACAGAAGTAAATGTTAGAAAGAATAGGACAATGAGAGGGAGAAAGATTGAGTGAATGGGTAAAAAAAGATGGAAAAAGGCTCACGAGGGAGAGAATAAAGATAGATGTTGCAAAAGGGAGAGACGGATTAAGTGAGCGAGAATGAGAGATCTCTCTACCTTAAAAGCCAGTGAAATATGTGAGGCATGTGGCCTATAAAGCGGTTAACATATGCACATTGTCAATAGCAGCATCTGGCGCTGACTGCTTTTATAGGAGCATGGAGACTCTGCTACACGCCTCTAGATGGCAATAGATTCAAACACTTTATCACTGAAACACAACACATTAACAGCCTGTTCACACACACACACACACACACACACACACACACACACACACACACACTTAGACACAAAAATACACAAATGCTCAACAATCAAGCACCATGAAATTCACCACCTCAGTCTGCTAACTGCACACAGACAGACACGTAGACAGGCAGTAATCAAATGCTGCAACACTAAAACACACTACTATTACATTACATTAACAGCTCCCTCAGTAACTGTTTCTCTCTCATACATACACATGTGCAGACACACAAAAACAAGCACTTTCACAGTATCCTAAATCACGTATTTTAAGGACACTGTCGGCAAACACATACACTGACAACCGATAAAGAAACTAATCATGTTTGGATTGCTTTCAAAACTTATTTGTAAAATTTCTTGTTTTGATACCACAGCTACAAAAATTAAAGTCCTAGACTCCCAATGAGTGATTTCTTGTGTTTCATTACCAAAAATGAAAATAAATAGATGCAAACTCATGCACACTAGCTAAATTGCATAATTGCATAAAAGTTTTGGGACTGAAATGCTGCCAACTTATTTTTGCAATTAAGACAACTCTCTCTCTTTTACCCTTTTGTTTGAAAAGGTATTGAACATTTTGACAACCTTAAACTGAGCATCTGAACTTGTATACATTTAAACAGTGAGGACTTCAAGTGATGGTTGTGGTTCAATTTTTTTCATGCAAAAGCTCAATTGAAATTGTGCTATACGAATTTATGGTCTTTGTTGTAATATTTGGTTCAGATTATATTACAATGTTTTTATTTCTGCTGCAGCATTAGTCAAATCAAAGCTAGTGGTTGTACAACACCTTAGCAGCAAAAAACATGTTTCATGTCAACCTGAGACCACAAGAAAAGCTAATATGTAAGATCTGACAGCCAAAGGTTCTCGTGAACCTCAATTTCGTGTGCATGAGCAAGTGTGTGTGGATGATCAAAGTCACTAGTTAATCATGCCAAATGCAAAAGAACAGAGGGGGAAGCAAGAAGTCAAAAGAGAGAGAGAAAGGGGGGAGAACAAGAGAGATTTGCACAGAGATAAAGGAAAGAAGGTGTAAACAAGACAGGGAGAGAAAGGGAGACAACGACAGGGGAAGAAGAGAAGAGGTCTTACTAATTTATACATTAAAGAGCCCTCAGATCTTACATGGTTCAACACAACTTAGCATTGAGGGCCAGGAAACAATCTATTCAATCTTTTATTTCCTCATTCTGTGTTCTCTTTGGTGTGTGAGCTGAGCGGCAGCAGGGGTCCTCTGGACAGTACGTGTGTTTTTTTCTGTATGTGTAAACTGTATGAAAGGGTCTGCGTGCACGTGTGCTCCTTGAGCCTTGAGTAAATATATTGGTATCAGTGTTTATTTGTGTGCATTTGAAATTTATCCTAACAAGCCTGCATCTGCATGAATCATATTTTGCACCCATGTCCCCAGAAGTGTGTGTTGTGTGCTTGTGAGTGTGTATTTCTGAGTGCACAGCTGTGTGTGTGTGTGTGTGTGTGTGTGTGTGTGTGTGTGTGTGTGTGTGTGTGTGTGTGTGTGTGTGATATTCAGGTGGAGAGGCATGGTGCGGCCGGGGGGACAGTGTGTGATACTAATTAAGAATAACCATGTGTATTTGTCAAAAGAATTATGCTGATTATCTCACAAAGGCCCCAGCACTGGGCCCCGCAGAGAGACCGAGACAGAGAGACGGACCAACATTAGCATATGGCTACACACATGCATGCACATACACACACACTTTGCCCCTTACTCATTCAAGCACACAGAAGTGCAGGTAAAAGCAGAGTAAGTGCCTAAGAACATACATGAAAGAAGCATGCCTAATGATAGGTGAACAGGGTCCAACTGGTCTGCCTCGGGGATGTTTCCCTCCACAGGCCTTCTCTGGCCTCTCTGCTCTGTCATATTAAGTCCTGGAGAGATAATAAAGCACCATGCTGGTTTGTCTTTTCTACTGGGCCTTAGTTCATTGAGAGGGTTGTAAAAACATGCCAATATCACATATGATTCAATACAGTCCAGCTCAAATCAATTCTGTACAATTCAGTCCAATTCAAATCAATTCTTTGGTCCAGTCCATTAGTACAAGCTGTGTCCTGACTGGCCCTTTGAGAGCAGTAATTGTTTTCGGAGGTTTCTGAGGTGAGCCAGTGCATCACACGCTGCTCTCTCGCACCCCATGCCAAGCTCTCAAGCCAAGTTTGTGTAAGTGTGTGTGTATGTATTTATGTGTGTATGCCTAATCCAATGCTGCTGGAACAATTGCCCTATGTCTGTTTGTAAATGCCCTGCGTGGGTGTCCCTGCTAGTCAGTGTGCGTTAGACAAACCCTGACACATACAGACATTTGTGTGACAAACTTACACACAGACACAAGAACACACCCACAGACACACAGAGTGCCATCAGGCATGTGTTTTGTCTGTGGCCAGCACAGACATAGAGAGGGACTGCAGGGGTCTGGAAGAGGCATGCCCACTTCACACCGACAGCCATGATTGGCTTCGGCGGCTCTAAACCCCATGAACAGCATATTTGGTGTGCATATTTGCATGTGGGTGTGTGTGTGTGTGTGTGTGTGAGATGTGGCCAAAACACAGCAGAAACATTCTGGTACGCAAGGGACAACATGTTTTCCCGGTCATAGCCGCTCGTTCAAGGAAATAAAGACAAAATAATTCTTAACAATAGCTAGTTCATTAAACAGATTAAAAAAAATAGTAAACGTTTTGATAAAGCACTGCAAAGCCAATGTACTACTCTTCGAATCGTTCTGTTTATGGTAAGGTAGAGATAGGGAAAACAAGTTTAGTAAAACTACAAAGAGCTGAGGTTGCTTTTTCTGGCAGCTACAGCTTGTTGAAACTTTATTGCAAATGCATAAAAACTTACATTTATAGTTGGACATTGTTGGTCTTTGGTCCTTCCACAAGTGAAAGCTTATATAGTGAATATTTATAGTACTATTTTTATTACTACCATATTTTTCTACTCATATTTAATTACTGTAAATATATTAGTTTTTAACTTTTCGCTATCTTTTTGCTGATTGTACTTCTTTTTTCGAGCTGTTGTGACAAACACATTTCCAACACAATAAAGTTGATCTTATCTTATTATCTGTTAAGTAATGTAAGTGTGACTATGGGCGGCGCTTACTATTCCACTTGATGGAGGGCTGTGGATCCAAAATGAAAACACATATAAGTTTCTTACAAATATTGAGCCGCACTACATTGCATCCATGTCATCTTGAAACCCATTACATCAAGTTATTGAACATTATGCAGACGGCAAAATTTACACAAAAACAGGATGTAGTCTTCAACATTAGTCAAACTGTTCAGCCCCCCCCCCCCCCAAAAAAAAAGGAGAACAAAAACGTGACAATATTTGAGTTTCAAGTTTTCACAAACCCATGCAGACATGCACATACACTAGAGATGAATGGTCTCAGTCATCACAAATATACTTTTTTTTTTATCTTCCTTTCTTCTAAGATGTCACACTCAGCGTTCCTCTAAAGTGATGACCATCATATGGCAGTTGCTGCACTAAACACCCATTAAGACAAGTGGAGAGCACTACACTGGATGGTGTGGCCTCTTCACAGGCAGACACACAATAACACAAAACCTGTCATTATAGAGCGAAAAAGAAAGACAGACCGAGAGAGAGAGAGAGAGAGAGAGAGAGAGAGAGAGAGAGAGAAAGAGGCAATGGAGGGGGCCAACGATGGTGGATGAGAATAACATAAAAACTGTAATTTGTGACAGAGGAAGAGAAAACACAGATGGGAATATAGTGATGGAGTGATAGAGGGAGGAGTTGTGAAAAACATGAGGAGTCAGAGAGAGAGATTGCAGTGGGGAGAAGAGGGACTGTTGCAGACTGATTATTTAGCTGTTTATGCAGAAGGCTGAGGACCCTCCAATCAGAGATGGGGACCTCTAACTAAGGGGTCTGATAGGCCGAGGGCCTAACGAACTCTGCATCAGTCTCCTTATTCTCTACTTTAATCCTTCCTTCCTCTCTTCACCTGTGTCCTCTCCCCCCTCTTAGCCTCTCTCCTCACCCTCTGTGCACTCATCTCTGCATTTCTCTCCCTCCACCACTCCTTTGTCTCCCTCATTTGTTAAAGGGTGTCACTGAGAGCAAGGGCAAAGTCTTGCCTTTCCTTTTTTGAGACCATCCTCTGTCTTCCACATTGTTTCTGTGGTGGTTAAGCGACAAAAAGACTGCAGCTGTTCAGAAATTAAAGCGGTCAATAAATTAAAGCAAGTAGTTCTAGATGAAATTTGGTAAGTTTGGCTAAAAAACAAACATGTTTTTTTGCCCGAACCTTGTTGAAAATGTTTGTGTGCTAGGAAACAGGCTAAGACTCAAGAGACTGAAAAAAAAGCCCTGCAAATAACTCCCCATAACTACAATTTGTATTCAACACTTTGGGTTTCATAGGGTGATTGTTAGACCTCAAAGGGTCGTTGCTGGGACTGGAACCTGTGACCAGTGTGTCAAGGACTACAGCCTCTGTATATGGGGCACCCGCCCCATTAACTGAGTTAAACCACCACCCCAAATAATATCTTTAAAGTGTTCCAACTTGTTCTATAGGTGATATGATTTAACATGTGTATGCTGGTCTAATTATCAGTGCTATTGGTGATGTTTAAATGTTTGCCTTGTATATAAGCTGCTAAAAACTGTTTTTTTTTTAAACATCCTCACTGAAAATCAAAGCACAATAATATATGTGCATTGTGGAAAAACATGACAATATACATTATGACATACATAAGTGTTTCCTAACTATGCATTTATATTCATACTGTTCACATCATGTGTTTAACTCTATTACTTGTTTGCCTCTAATCATTTAACACATCTGCAGACCATTCATGTCTAAGTACACAACACATCTTTTGATAATATGTCCATACGTTAAAACATCTCACCACTGCGCATGCCTCAATACACACATTCTGTCTATGAAAGCTGAACACACAGGCACACAAACACACATACTGAAACATCATGTCAGCTTCAAGACACAGTTCACCGGCTGGCCCTCGCTGTCCTGCTCCCTCTGACGGGCCCTTAATGGTAAGCTAACAGATTGTAAACATGCTGCTAGCTCTCTCCCTTTCTTTCTCCACTTTCTGTATTAATCACACACTCTTTCCTTCCATCTCGTCCTCTCTCTATCCATCTATCTTCTCTTCTCTTCCCTCACCTCTTTACCTTTCTTTTCCCCCTGCTTCACTTAATTCTCCCCGATCTATCCCCATCCCTTCTTACCTCTTCCTCTCTCTCTCTCTCTCTCTCCCTCTTGCTTTTCCTGGGATATTTTTTAAACAATGTGTCCTTCATGTACGGTTGGTTACGGGGTGTACAGAAGGACATCATTAGCGCTGGTGGTTAAGCTGTAATTTACACCATTACCGAGGTAGGGGCCATTTTTATTGCCTAGTAAATTTCAGCTCTGAAATATTTAGACCATATGGCTCAATTTGTGTAATAACCTTAATTTCCAAGCACCCTTCAGCTCCCTTCAGCGCCGGCTGTTGTTGGCGGATGGTCGGAGTGGTGTGTGTACACAATCATTTGTGTGTGCACGATATTGGCTTGTAGCACACACACAATCGTACATTCTCACACACGCATACACGTACACAAACCATAGACACAGCAAAAAATGTTAGCGCATATTCTACACATAACCTCTTACATACACATTACACATCCGTTTCACACGCTCTCAAAGATTCATTCATTCACACACTCACACACGCACATGCACCCACCCACACACACACATACACGCAAACACACACACACACACACGCACACAGGCACAAGTATGTATGCATGGTGGTAGCAGATTAATAGGGTGTCAGCTTGTGTTTGGGTGAGGGAGCGTCAGGCGTCGGCCAGATGGTTCTCAGGGATGATGACTGTCAGGGGTCCTGCTCTGATCAATGGGATGTATTAATACACAACACGCGCACACACACACACACACACACACACACACACACACACACACACACACACACACACACACACACACACACACACACACACACACACACACACACACACACACACACACACATCGTTGAACACACACACACACAAATAAAAAAATACGTTATGCATGCACAAAGGCACACATGCAACCATATTCAGACACGTGGATCCACACAGAGTTAAACACAGCCACAAACATTTATATGTATGAACGTGGTATAACTTTAACAGTGATCCCAAGGGCCACAGTGTAACATCTGGAAAATCAAAGGGAGAGAGAAAAGGACAGAAGAGTGGAGAGGAGAGGTGGTGGGCAGGGAAATATGGGGTGCAGTAGGATTTTAAAAAAATTGGAAGGAGGGGAAAAAGATCAGTATGCAGTGGCAGAAGAAGGAGACACTGGAAGAGAAAATAGAGGAGCAAAGAGTAAGAGAAGAGATCGGAGATAACAAAGGGTTAAAAGTGGAAAAGGTACAAGATGGTTGTAGTAATTGTAAGAGAAGAGGGAATATGGAAACAATACAGATATTAAAGGTGGGGTGGAAGAAGATGCAGGGAATAATAAGGAAGGAATAAGAGGAGAGAGAATGCAGGGCTTAAGGAGGAGCCAGGAGGAGAGAACGGGAAGAAATGATATGGAAGGAAGAGAATGATGCAACAAAAGAGGGGAAAAGACTGAAAGGAGGAAAGACATATGGAGAAATGTTGGGTGGACAGAGATGAGGCCAGGGGCAGAACATCAAGTTGGAACTCTAGCTTTTTTTATTGGAGCACTTGCTCAGAATTTGTTGAGCAAAATCTTCTCTGTATGCCATAATGTACAGAGGCAAGTAAATAAAGCCTGATAAGCTTTAAGGAGAAGTAAGCAGTCCCTGTGTACACTGCCCTAGGATGTACAAAAAATGGCAACACGGAGGGATGGATTAAAGTAAGATTCAAGAATGAACACCAGTTAGACATTCAAGAGAGGAGGAGAAAGGATAGGAAACAGAAATTAATAAAGAGAAAGCAGAAGAGAAGTAAAGGAATATAGAAGCAAAAAAGATAACTTGACAGGGTTGTTTTAGTGACTAACATGTCTGTCAGAAAGATGTAAGGCACAGAGAGTGAATTTGTGTGTGTGAGAGACAGTGTGTGTGTTTGCCAGGCAGTGCGTAGGGGTCTAGTGAGGCAGGCCGCCTGCGCTTCATACCCTCATTCCGTCCGATTGCCATGACGACCCCATTAATCAGCCAAGCTGGCACAGAGCAAGGTTCCCAGCCCCAGATCAATATACACACACCAATACACACATACCAAATGGACACAGACACACACACACACACACACGCGCACACACACACACACACACACACACACACACACACACACACACACACACACACACACACACACACACACACACACACACACACACACACACACACAAAATACACACACAAACAATTTTCCCAAAAATACAAAGTAAGGTAGTTTGGTACACATTTAAGAATAAAAAATGTAAGTAAGCATTGCTGAAGAAGTGTTTGAAGCTTCCAAGAGAAATAAAAACAGACTTTTAATGTCTGCTCAATCCATATTGTTAAACAAGTGTGCTGATATTATACATTATAATATACAAGTTTGATCATTTGGGTTTTATTTCATTCAGCATATAAAAACAGATCCCATAAAGAAAACCTGCCTGAACATTGTGCTACAGTGACCCACCAAATCCTTTGTACCAAATCTCTCTGTACATGTGGCCTCTGTTTTGATGGTAACCTGTGATGGTTTTGGCTTGTGGAAAATGGTGTTCCTTTGAGGCTGCAAAAAGAGGCATTGTGTATATAAGTTTATTTTCAAAACTACAATTTAGTTCTTGACCAATGGGATACACCCCAGTTATACTGAGCAATGTTTACTTAGCTGACAGACTTTCATTCCCTCCTTTTGTGAATTGAACTTTTTTTGTGTCAAAGGACAAAAAACACATTTGTCTTAACAAAGCCAAACTGCAAAGAACTTTTTACGGCTTCGCCTATGGAGATCATTTTAACTCACTGCCTGTCCTCTATTTCTTAAAGTTCATGTTAATTTGACATCCAGATGACAAACACATTGTCCACCATATTTACAGAAAGATGATTTTTGGCTTCACTTCTAAGAGCACAAAGTCATCTCTTTTCAAGTTTGCTCAGAACTTTCTCATTTGTCACTTTCTTTGTGCATCTCTAAACAACGGAGCGCATGTGGTGAAGGCAACGGCGTGACAAATGACCGCCACCAAAATAAGTCTATGCCATGTCAATGAGCTCTCCACACAAACACACACACACGCACACGCACACGCACACGCACACACACGCACACACACACACACACACACACACACACACACACACACACACTCAAACACGCACACAAACACAGAGTGTTCCATATCAATGAGAAGGTGAAAGGTCTCCATTTACATCTTGTATTAATTATGAGTGACAAGCCAAAGGTCACAGAGGGAGAAGAGGCCACTGGTATGGACAGAATATAGATCTATACTTCTACCTCATCTCCTCTTCTCTCTCCTTCCTCCTTTCTATCCCTCGAACTCACCCCCTATTGTTCCTTCCCTTGTCTTTTCTGACCTCCTTCCATGCTCTTTTTTGGTCTCACTTTTTTCCCTTCTCTTCTAACTGATTTCTTCTTCGCTCTGCCAATCTGTCTCTGTGCCTTTTGCCCACCTTCCCTCTTCAAGTGTGTGTGTGTTAAACCATTAAGGAAGAATAAGGATGGGGAAAGAGTAGAGATTAGATTTTTATTTTTGGATCTCTATTTTGTTTGACAATGTTTATTCCTTCTCTTTCCTCAAATAAAAGACAGTTTCACCGATGTAAGCAACAAACACAAATAGGTGTGAATTGCGTGCCGGATGCTGGCCAATGTTGGGAATGTCCTATTGCAGCTTTTGGTGGTGAGTCAAAACATGTGTTGGCTAGCCTACTCAGCTGCCAACACATGTTTTGACTATGTGACACCCATTGAAAGAAGTATATGTTTAAGTCTGTCTGTGAGCATGTGTGTGTATGGTTGTTTTGAGTGGCCATGCTCATACTTGCTTCCTGTGTTAAAAAATTGTGCATGGTACAAAATTGCGGGGAGGGCCCTGGGGAAAGGCAGGACATGAGCAGTGTGTGTGTGTGTGTGTGTGTCTTTAGGCCCCTCACTGGCAAACAGATGGCACAAGCACCGCAGGTAGAGTCCACATTTCTTCACATGCATCACAAATGACAATACACACAAATACACACACACTTTTCTTTTGTGTTCTTTTCTTTTTTTTGGTATAAAACTTAAACTCAGTAGTTGAAGGGTTGCCTAACAGAATATGCTATGAAAGAAAGTGTGGTCATAATAAGCCAAGACCTTCAACTTACCTATGTTCTGTCAGTTTAATCTGTTTTGTTAATGCATTTATTTGTGATATTCATGGAACTTTGATGTGTGTGGGGGTTTTTTTTGGTGGGGAGAAATTGTTAATGCTGAATAAACTACTACTACCCTACTGCACGTACACACACAACACCAATATATATCATTTACATCTGTTTATTTATGTATTTATTTAATAAAATATATTCAAATGTGCATATCTGAATGTGTGATCTATCTTATTAGTACGTGAAATTCTTTACGTGTTTGTGCAGCTCTACCCAATTGGCATCAAAAATGACAAAAAGCAAGAAATACGAAACAGCATGCGACCAAGAAGCATAGTGTCCTAAAACATAAACGTTTTTATGGTAAAATGTGTGTGTATGCGTGTGTTTTACCTCCACAGTGAGAGCGGTAACAGCAGTGGAGTTGAGCGTTGGATCCTGTTGATGCCTCTTGTAAACCAGTCTGTAATGAGAAATGAGACCGTTGGGCTGCTCTGGTTCCATCCATTTCAGGTGGGCTGAGTATGCACCTGTCAGAGTACACAACATATGGAAATGTTACAGTAATTCAAACAACAACAATTCTGCCAGTCCAGTGTTCATGTGTCTCTCTGAGCTCACCAGTAGGTGTCACAGATGGAGGGGCCATATCTTGTGGTTCTGCCTGTAACGTCTGAGCTAAAGCCCATTGGCTCAGGACTGAGCCCTTAGAGTTGTGGGCACGAAGCCTGTACTGGAAGTAGGTGAATGGTCGTAGTGCAGGGCTCGCATCAACAAAGTCAAGAGGCCCACTGGACCAGATGAAAACCAGCAGCTCCTCCTCGGTTTCTACTGGACGCCTATTAAAAAACAAAAAATAAATCATCAGCATCTTTAGTCCCTACAGCCCAAACGACGGGCACAAAAGCACATTTATTTTGAAAATGTGTTCCAGTTATTTTAACATACTTTAGATTAAAATAAGCATTCATTTATAACTTGAATTATCAATAGAGTGCTTGTTTGCATCTGCACTGAATCTTTGTATATCTACATTATATTAAAATTAAAATAAACTAAAGTTCGGCTTGAAACACAGAGAAAGGTACTCCTCAAGTATGTTTTCCAAAATATTTTTTTTAGCATATTGAGAGAACTAGAAAGAATCACCCTAACTTTAAGTTAAACTTCAAATAAAAAATGTAACATCACGTCTTAAACATCATGTGTAAGTGACTGGCTGATGCAAGCATCCTGACGTCTTGGTAAGCCCCTCTGTCTGTGATTACGTCGGGCTTTCAGGTGTGAGTTTGAGAGACAGAAAGAGAGAGATTTTCTGTTTTTATCCCAGTCCCTGTCTGCTTGAGTCTGATCATGCCAGGTGTGTCAGTGTGTGTGTGTGAACTGCTATGCTAATGTGTGTTTCCTGAGGACTTAAAGGGCTTAGTCTGGTCTGACCCTGCATACAGATCACACACTCTGGTCAACAAGCAGACCACGACCTTCAGCATGCATTAATACACACGCGCAGACAACGGCACAAAGTACAAAGATTGGAAGGCAGACATTTGCCTTAAAACACTTCATCAAAACTTCTACAGTTGTCTGTTTGTGAAGTTCAACCTTATAATAAATACACACACAGTATGTGTATGTGATGTATGTGTGCGCATTAGAGTAGTAGTGATTGGCTGGGTAGATATTAAATCACACAGGCATATCTTGGTACGCAAGAATGTGAAACCAGCTTTTTGGTATAATACAAATTTTCGTGACAGATTATTCAGACGAGCGCATATAATCTTTAAAGTCTGTGTGATGATCGATGTAGTGTTTCTAGCAACTTGTTGAATACATGACTCTTAAAAATGTCCAGAGAAACAGGGAACATTACCAAAACTGGTCTTGATAAAAAAAAAAGCCCACACTGGTTCTAGAGATTAGCATATTGAATATCCAACAAACACATTTCTGTTCTGTATTTGTGTATACGTGTTGTGTGTATTCCCATTGTGTGTGTGTTACCTGTAGATATGGTACGATGTAATAAGTCCATTTGATTTTTTGGGGGGTGACCAGTGGATCTCTAGGACATTGGGTCCAGCTGGCTTTATTGTGGGCGGAGGCAGATCTTCTGGTGTCGTCTCTAAAGTCCGAACATACACACCCTCGCTTACACCACACCCCTCTGCAAGGGACAATACAGAGGCACTTTGTCACTAAACATACATGTTTTTGGAAAACATCTCATGACAATTAAAAAAATAATTAGTAGATGTTAAGAATTATAAAGGTTACTACAAAGAGACATTTTGAATGTAAACCACAGATACAGCTGCTAACAACAGTTTCTATTAGATGAACTTCAACCTCATTTAAATATCCTACAATGTTTGTTCTTTAATAAATAAAACTTGTGAATGTCTAATGTCTGAAATAAGTCAAATAACCACCATTTTGACAGGCCTGCACGCGGATGTTGTAGGCGGTGAATGGCTCTAAACCTGTCACAGTGAGGTGCAGGTGTTGTCCAGCGTGATGCTTTAAAGCTCTGTCACTTCCTGGATTGAACAGGATGTTGTAGTTTAAAGGCTGGTTGCTGATGGTCTGAGCTGTAGAAATTGAAAAAAAAATTAAAACTTTATTAGTTTTGTTTCTTTCTGGGGTGCATTCACATCTGTAAGACAAATGCATAAAAAAATAATGATGAAATGTCACATTTCATCAATTCAGAAGGACTGACCAAAAAGAAGTGTTCATAAAAAGTGTGCTTAAACTTTTGCTTATCCTACATCATCAGACAGGACTTTTAGAAAATGTTTTCACTCTGTTGTTCCACTTATACATTGATACTGTCTGAATTGTGGATCATTTATACCCAGATGACCTACAGTGACCCTTTGATACCCATGATTTTTTTAAAGTACCCATGAAATAAATAATACATTTTCCAGGTTTTAACGCAGCGTTTCTGTGTTAAATGTTCATTTCTCTGCCATTATCTGCCAAATTTATTTCAATACATAAAGAGTATTTGTACATCAAAATAACCGTATTTTCTCTTCCTGTAAAACATTTCAAATGTCTGATGACTCATCCTGCACTCAGGGTTGTTTATCCATTTTCTGACCAATTAAAAAGCTTTGTCGAACGCTCCAGTCAAATTCATCTCAACGTTATGTCCCACCTTCTGTCTTGTGGTTCTTACCCATTTCAGTAGAAAATATGTCAAGACACGGCAGTGAGATACTCTCGAAGTTCCGTTTCATGGAGACTTTAAGACTTTAAAACATAGAAACTTTAAATTACCAAAAGAGCTGGGCACACATTTGTTACACCGTTAAGTCTGCATTCATTTTATTCATTCATTTAAGGTGGACAATAAATTGAAAACTTGTAACCTGTATTCTCTACCCCAGGTGCTTTTATTGTGAAATGCTGCTTGATTAAGGTGCTTCTGGAGCGCTGCTAGAGTAATGACAGTGGTGATCAAAAAAGTTTTTATTATTTTGTAGCTTTTAAATACAGACACGTGTAATTTTGAGTTTTCTAAGCTATCATGACTTCAGAACTGGAATCTATTAGAATAGAAAAAAGCTATTTTTTTGTTGTTGTTGATAATAGCGGTTCATGTTAACTTCAGTTAATTGAGCGTAATGAACTGCTATCAAAGTTCACGTCACGTTCACTTTATTGAAAAACTTGCGTCAGATTCATGACGTGTTCTGAAAGCGTGGAATTGTAAGCACCTGTGTTCTTAAATTGATGAGTACTAACAACAAATCCCAGATCAGAAAACTTTGGTGAATTCGTTCCAATTTTATACAATGTCTGTTTCTCAAAGATTGTAGAATGAAAATGAAGTAACTGTATAGCATATGATTTCTTATAAATCACATGCATATTTGCTCATATATTTCAGTCCTCGAGTGATGTTTCCTTTGCCTGTCGATGTGGCCTCTGAACCAGAAAAAAACACACAAACGTATACAAACGGAAATACGCACACAGGTTCACACACACACCTAGACTTTGTTAATATTCTCACAAGAGGTTTTTCCATAATTCAGGCCAACTGTATTGTGATGGGTTATTCAACATTCATGAACTCTGGATATCTCGAGAACGAACTGATTACCAGACAAATGAAAGACTTCAATTATTCACCCCCCAACTCCCATATGCACACATGCACCTACACACACACACACACACACACACACATGCCACACATGCACCCAAGCACACACAGACACACAAAGACCTCTGACTTCAGCACATGGAGTGCTTTATATGAGCATGCTTTGGTTGCATTTAAACTCCTTCACACAGTCAACAACACCCACCAACGCACACACACAGACACAGACACACGCACACAGATCATAATACATTATCAGTATGTTGCTTTTTAAACATTATCATCCCTTTGAGAGGTTCTAACACAGTATTAAAAAAACAATCAGCTGATTAACCATTGTTTTTCTCTCTCGTGTACACAATTACATTTACAAAAAGAATAAATGTCTTTTTAATATGCATCCTTCATTTTTTAGTCATGTATGCATATGAGACAGAAACACATGTGGATGTATTTACACAAAGACACACACACTGTCAAAGAGACTGGCACACACACATTTCTTCATACACACACAAGTCAAAAACAGTCCAGACTCTGGGCTCAGGGAGTTAACCAAGCGTGAGAACCCAGCCGATATTTCCTCACCTTTAAAATCAGCTCGTAATGACGATAGAATAGGCCTGCCTATGGAAATGTCTCCACTGTGATATGCACACGCACACACACACATATGCACACACAAATATGCACGCATAAACACACTGAAATACACAAGTGTAAAGATGCATGCATAAACACAAACTCACAGAAACAAAATATACACACTCACACCGGCATCAAAGTGAAGTGTCTTTGCTAGTTGGCCCTATAAGCAGTTTCTGAGATGGGAAATCAGCTTAATGAGAGAGTAATAGTCAATGATAGATGGGTTAGGGCAGACAATCACTGCCCCATAAGCATGAAACTCAGACCCAGCTCTATGCTCATGTAAACCTGTTTATGTGTGTGTGTCCAGGTCTTGGGAGGCCAGAAGGTGAATAGAAAAGTAGCCAGTGCTGTCTGTTTCAGTGTGACCCCTCTTTGTCTTCTCAGAGCAGAAGAAATCAGGATTCACATGACAGGAAAACCTCATCCTTGTCAATTAAAAATTCTGAATACTTTTTTCCTCTCAAGAACTTTATCCTATTAATATGACAACCACTGTTTAAAGTGTTGACATACATATCTACATTATTTGAAATATCACCTTCTGTAGATACATTTCTACTGAGAAATAACTTAGCGGTAGGAGACTGTATGTATCATCTTAGATCTGTTTCCAGTTTCTGTTTAACCTCAGAAAAACCTAGTGATTAAAATGAATAAATTACCTTTATTCAGAAAAGCTCTTGCCATGTGACAAGAATGTGTTCAGGGATTCAGAAAGGTAAATCGTACCCGGAAGAGTTTTCAACTGGTCACGAAAAATTGTCAATTTAATATTCTTGCCTTTATATGACCAACGTAAACCAGACCATCAGCTAGACGATGACTTTATCTAGTTATTTTTGAATGCCTTCTAACACTGTCACAAACGACAGACTGGGCCGCCCAAAATATCAACAAACTAAAAGTTGAATGCGGTCCTCCCTTCTTACATTAGGTTTTATATTCTGGTCAACTCTTTCAGTGACTACGCGTATGATAAACCCACAATGCTGCCATGAAGTCTTTAATTAGTGAGCCCTTCACAGAATAGGTCTGAGTTGTGAGTGTTAATGATACATGTGACCAATAGAGTTTTAAAGTGGAAGGAGCTTCTGTTTCTAGAGATTTTATTTCTAAAAATCCTCATCCAAAGGTTTGTGCTGAGACAAAATAGAACATAGAAATAGAAAACAGGATACTCAAGGATAATTTATGATGCTTAAGGTGATCCACTTTTGGTTTCAGAGTTTAACTGTAATGTAGTTTAATATATAAAGGTGACTTTTTAGATTCATCATTACCAACAAACATAAAAAAGCAAATTCCAAAAACCATATCAAATAACATTATCTATGATGTTACTCTGATTAAAATCAAATACTCCTCGCTAAAAATGATTTTTCATCCATCCATCCATCCATCCAACTACTTACCAGGAGGAGTCCAGGTCAGAGAGATGGAGTGGGGTCCTGACACCGTTATACTGTGGGGAGGTTGGATCCCAGTGGGGCACGAAACTGGTGTTTGTATAACATATCTGTCACTCACACCTGTCCCACCACCTGTACTGGCCTCTAGCTCGTACACGTACCTGATGAGGTTGGGAGATAATGAGCAGTGTGGAGACGGGAGGCACAGAGAGAGGGAACAAGGGAAAAAGAAAGAATAGGAGAAAAGACAGCATCAAAAGAGTAGTTAAAAAAATGTCTGCAGCAAATACTTTAGGCCTGGAGTTAATGTTGTTTAGCTTGGATGTCAAACTGTGAGAGTAGATTCTCTCAGTGGATTCTATATGATATAAACTCAGCAACTCTGTTCCTATTGTTCACGTTCACAAATCAAAAAGCGCTGGGGGGGTACCCTGAATTTAGTGCTAAAAGAGTGTTTAAAAATTGATATCACAACCAGTTAAGTTGTTCCAATAGCAATACGGGAGTTGTCAAAGCCTCTGACACCACCTTAAAAAAATAGAGACTTGATATTGGCATGTACAAGTCCACGAAAAGATAATACACCATAATTTACCGGGTATTTGAATGGATACAGGGAGGGGAAAAAATGGCATTGAAACTTCTCCAACAACCAGGAGTCGTCCAGCTGTTAAGACAAGTCTTTGGTATTAAGACAACTAGGTCGTGATGTGGCTGACAATAAAGTTCCCTGAATACAATGATATATATATTAAAACTTTTAGAAATACTGTATCTTTGGAGAAAATCACAGATTGACACTTGCATGATCCTGTAAATACATTCCATCATATGTGTATTTGTGTGCACAGGTAGGTGTGTAAGCTCATACTCTACACCCCCCACCCGACCTCCGTACACTTTTCTTTATTTTTTCATTGGTCTCGCAGCTTTGCTCGCCCCACTCTCTACCTCTCTCCCCTATGACATCATAAGATAGATTTCCCTTTTAAGAGCGTGTGGCTGCCTGGTGCTAAAGCCTACATTAGCTGTGTAAGTGGGCCACCAGTTAACATTAAAAGCCTTTAATTTGCTATAAACTCTGGCACACATGCATTAATAGGCGGTGGCATTGGGTTATTGTTTCTGGGCAGAGTGTTTCAAACAGGAGCCCATTAGCAGCTCTGCAGTGGGTTAGAATGCAGTCAGGAAAAGGTATAAAAACTACTCCAACGTTACCCTCAGAGATACATGCAGAGAACAACAAATAAATACACTTCACTGAGACACACTAACTATGCCAAGGAGAGAAAAAAACGAGAGAAATTGAGACAGAAAGCACAAACGGGAGACGGCGAAGCATAAACTGGAGTGTGATGGAGAGGGAGGATTTTATGAGGACATAAGGTTTCAGTGGGAGAATGAATTTCAACACTTGATCACTAGAAGATATTTACTTAAATGTAAACACTACCAAGGGACATCAAAAGTAAAATTGTGTGTGTGTTGTGGGTAATTGGTGAGTGGGGCATTTGCATCTGTTTGGTTGTGGATGTGTGTGCGTGTGTGTGTCCTGCAGGGCCAGCCAGAGGGAATAGGTTAATTCTCTCGTCATCTTAGACACTTCCTGGGCTGCCGCAGCAAAGTGACAGCTAATCAACATTGTCATAAATAATCAATGGCCACTTTGAGCAGTCTCACGCACAGACACGAGCACACACAGAAAGGCAAGTGTGGGTACACACACACACACTCACACACACTCGGCAAAAAAAAAACACACAAGTGTGCTGGGATAATGGGGCTGGTGCTCCCTGTGTAATTCTTGGCGCAAGGCTAAATTGGGAAAAGACGGAAAGGTGGAAGGGAGTGAGGTAAGAGGGAAAGGACAGGATGGGAGGCAGGGTGAGAGGAAGCAGGAGGAGTGAATAGGAAGCGTGACAAGTGATGAGAAGCAAAGGGTCGGGACGGGAATGCCTTCTGGCAGGCTATCTGGAATTAGGGAAAATTAAACGTCACACACACATACAGTCCCATCTTCACTCCTCCTTCCTTTCTCTTTTTCTTTCACACACTTATAGAGGAGATTGGAGTACTGCAGGGTGTTATCCCAGGAATTCTATTTGGGGTAAAGAGAAATTGTCTCGGGGGAGAGAAGGCCGAGGAGAGAGAGAATGAGAGAGAAATAAAGAGGGGGGAGAAGTGGTATCATTTTACACTCCCATAATTAAAACAGAAAATCCATCATGGAAAAAACACACAGATTAATAAAGGTTAAATGAAAATAAACAGATAAATAAAATCTACGCTCCACTGCTGTGTGTAAGCACAAGCCAGATCTTATTTGTGATTTTATTGTGTGTGCAGGTGTGTGTGATAATGTTTGCATCTGTCATTGGCATGTCAAATATTTGCTCATTAAATGACACAAACAGACATATACAGAGTGCAGTCCTGAGAGAGAGACATGGATGGGATGATAGGAGAGCTTAAAACAGGGTGACCCTGATATAGTCACACACACACACACACACACACACACACACAGGAAAGAAAAAAATGAACTAAAAGGATGATTTAATAAGAAGCTACAAGAGAAGTTTGTTTGTGTTTGTGAATACTTTATATGTCCACACACTCTCATGTTTACAGTCATGTTCGTGAAGTGTGCAGGTGCTTGTTCTACCTGTGGTTTGGCAGGAGTCCAGTGTCGGTATGATTCTGGTCGCGGTGGTCTCCCGTAAAAATAGTGTGACTGTCTCTTTTCAGTCTGTACTGAGAAATGTGTCCGTTAGGCTGGGATGGCTGATCCCAATACAGCTCCACCGCCGATGTGTTTATGATCAGATGTCTGGGCCTTGACCAAACACCTTGAGATGAAGGAAGGAAAAAAGAGGAGTGAATTTGATTGTTTTTTAACACCTATGAACCTGCATTTCTCATTTCTCCCTAAGAAACTAAAAGTGTATCAACTTGTGTACACAAACAGGCTTTTTCCTCAGAAAGACTTTACTGATACCAAAGTGTGAGTTAAAGTCAATCTAAAAGCTTGCTTTCATTAAACCATTATAGAGTGAATCACTCTCCTGTTGGCTACTGATAATATTCACATTTTTAAGGACAAGGTAAAGAGAAGAGGAGAGATTGTGATAGCCGGTTTATATATTCAATTATGTCGTTATTTTTCTCTACCACTGACACATTTGGGAGATCATTGTTAAATAGTTGTTGAAAAGTAGATGAAGGGTAAGAAACAATAAATGTTAACTTGATACTTCTCCTTTTTAAACATGTACTGTTTGATTGTTGAATTTGGACGCTGATGTTGTGTAGGTCAACATTTTTTAATTATCTGTCTTTTGTCATTTATTATTTATGAACTCCAAGAAATCTAATTAAGTATTATATGCATATAAAAATTATTCAATATACACAACAAGATAAGTATAGAGAAAAAGACAAAGCTTTCTCATGAGATTTAATTCAACTTGGAAAGGAAGGTTAAAATAAAGTTCAAATTAAAATGAAAACAAACAAATGGTCTGAAATGAATCCTTCACCTTTGTGCATTTCTGATTTACAATTAATCAAATGATTTGTATTATACAAACACAAACAAGTAGCATATATTATGATTCAAAACACATTAAAAATGTTAATTCTAATGAACATTTTTATATAATAAAAGAGAAAAATAGATATATGAGAGAGAAAGAGCAACATTAAATACGTGGTTAAGTGAGGTAAACAAAGGGCTCATCAAGTCACATTAAGGTAGGAAGGAATTGATCTTTAATTATATCTTCTGATAGAGAAAATAGAACTACCACAGTTACAGTTTTGGGCCCTTTTTCCTTTATAGGATATGGCAGCTGAAAAGACAGTAAATGTTGGGAGGAGCGAATGAGGGACGACATGCTGCAAAAGGCCAAGGTCGGATTTGAACCCACAGCTGCTGCAACAAGGACTGTAGCATCTGTAAATGGGGCGTGCCATAACCGCTAGGCTATCCAGTGCCCCTTACAATAAGTTTTAAGACGTAAAGGAAGGACAAAATCTAGACCGAATAGAGCAAAGAGAGAAGGAGAGGCTGTGGGGAGCAAGAGAAGTGAATGGAAATAAAAAAGAGAGCAAAAATCACACATTTCACCATCATCATACAACATTTATAGTCGTACCACTGTAGGAGACATTGAGAAAGAATAGAGAGAGCGAGAGCGAGAGAGAGAGAGAGAGAGAGAGAGAGAGAGAGAGAGAGAGAGAGAGAGAGGTGAAGGAGAGTGAGATAATGTAGAGACCAAAGAGGGACAAGGGAGGGGTTAGTGAGGTGGGGGGAATTCAAAACAGGAGAGCAGTGGAGGAGAAAAGATCAGAGCGGAACAGAAAAGGAGAAAAGAAATCTCAAAGACTCAATTGCTCGAGAAGGCGAAGACAAAGATCAGTTTAAAAACAAGAACTATTGTTGGTTTTCAGTATTTATTAATGTGAGAACATGTTTAAGTTCAGATATTATTATTATTTGAATTAAATTTAAATAGATTGCCAAAGTTAATATCAATGAAACACATTTTTGCAACTTCACTATGTCAGCGTTATAAAAAAAAAATCACCTATCCACTTGTTAAAGTTAGATTTCTATTTATATCATATTTGAAATTGGCAATACAGTACTTGGTAGAGAGAGATGTCTGTCATTTTGCCTGATCTGATATCTAGAAGATGCAGGATTTTTTTAAAACACACTGAGCATTTCACTTTCAAATGTCTGTGTGCATGTGTCGATGTAAGTGTGTGTGTGTGTGTGTGTGTGTGTGTGTGTGTGTGTACCAGCAGGGGAGGCTTGCAGGGTGCGTTCTGTGGAAGGTATGCTGGCTCCACATCCAACAGCTGTACAGGCCACCAACACAAAACTGTAGTTTGTGTACGGCTTCAAACCTTTCAAACAAAAAAAAAAATAAGTCACACAAGTCACATTTCGTACAATGTTTTGAGACTCTTTCTATTTTCATCACTTCAAAATGTATATGTGAGTTTAAAAAAGGAAAAACAGATCAACGAATAAAGCATAAGACAAGACAAAAAAATAATTAAAAACAGGAGGAGAAGGTAAAACAAAAATAGAAAGAGTAAAGCTTGCCCTGACCGTATCATCACACTAGCAAGTCTCTCTCTCCCTCTCTATCCATTTCAGTCTCCCTGCCTCCCCACAGTCTCTCAACGGATGGATCCATATCTGTCGGTGTTAAATTATGCATGCCATAACTCAATAATGAAACAACGTAAAGATGGGCAGCCGCGGAACTGACATGGGATAGGACCGGTCCAACGCTGTAATGTCATCAGCTTTTGATCTATGATAATTATGATACCTCGGTATGCGTTTAGGCTACAGCGTCCAACATGATTTATTTATAGGCGCCCGCTATGCGGTCTAAAAGAAATCACACAGCCACTGAGTGGTGCTTTAACTGCAACCACAGGAAATCCGTTTTTTGGGATTATACTGAACCTGTTGTAGAAATGTATATGAACTACAAAACACTGGAAATCTCTCATGAACCAAACAAAGTTATACTTGAACAAGAATCACTTTCTGGGGATTGACAGGCTTTGTTTCCTTCAGCTAGATTTCCTGCCTGGTTCTTGATGTGAGGCGGGTGGAGGACGATGAATGGATGGATGCAAATCTTTAATGTTGTCATGGGGATTGACTGGATGTTTTATGGTCATTCACTTAGCTGACAGCGTACAACAGCTAACAAATCAAATTCGAGGGAAGAGGAAAGAACTAAAACGACTTTATTTCAAAGGGATGACAGCAAAAACACGCTTTGGCATTGCATTATGCAGAGTTTTAAAGTTTTATTTTGCAATTTATTCTGAGAGTTTTTCCATTTTTATATCAGTGATGATTTATGATTGGTTAAATACTATGCTTTACTAAAAAAAAAATTAAGCCAATTCATTGTTTTCATACCTGCTAATATGTTAGATTGTAAAATACATTTAAGATAATAAAACAGACTCCCTTGTAACTGTGGAATACTTGTTTTTACACCCAAATGTTGCATCACGTATCTTTAGTGTAGAGAAAATACCAATATTTTACTTTATTTATAATTATACGGTTAGAGAAAGAGTCATATGCACACCACACACACTCAAACATCGTAGTGGTTCACCGACGTTTTCTCACGTCTCTTTCTCCTGCCTCGCCTGTTTAACATGCCTCGCAGCCTGCCACGCTTAACCCAACCTCTGATCAATGTGTGTGTTTGTGTTTGTGCATGTATGGTGTGTTTGTGCGCGCGCAAATGTTCTCACAATGTGGCCCCGTGTTTGGGTTAAATAAAGGAAATCTGCCAGCCATACGAAAGTACCAGGGCTGAAGCGTAAGGCTCTGTTACACTATTTAACCGTGCAACTAAGCGTGTGTATATGTGTGTGTGCACTCTAGCATAGTAAATGATATCTACACTGCAAGTGATGTCATTTGTTGCAACACTGAATAAAGCAGTAACCCTTCACTACAATTCCCCGCACACAGACAGTATCTACAGGGGTCAGAAAGAGGCCAAAAAATGGACAGAACAGTTTTATGGTATTTAACACAAACCACAAGTAGACAACTTTTTTTTACAGAGGAGAAACATCGGCTTTAGAGCCAATGAAAAAAGTGTACATTAAGTCTTTGGACATAAATAAAAAAATATGTGTTGCATGTGCAGGATGATAACAGCTGAACTCAGGTCAGGCAATAGATTATACTGATTAGAAATATGAAAGTTTATCATTTCAACTCTCAATGAAAACAGTCAGAAATTAACAAGATAGGGCCCAAAAAAATAAATACAAACTCTGTGAATGACATGTGAAAGCATTTCCCCATTCTCCAATATCTTCTTGTGTTAGAAATATGAAACTAAAGAAATTGTAAACAATTTTGTTCAACAGAAATATAAGCAGAGGGATGTAGGTTTCTCTTTGTGGTTCAGTTTACCTTAAACATCAGCCTGAAGAGGGCAGTGTTGGTCTGCTGAAGAAATAACACCATGTCTAACTTGGAATGTGTGTGTGTGTGTGTGTGTGTGTGTGTGTGTGTGTGTGTGTGTGTGTGTACCTGTTTGTGCGCGTACACATGCTAATGTGCTTGATTATGGAAAGACAGAGGAAGCTTCAATCATTTTAACAGTGATCACCAGGAAGTGAAAAACGGGTGGAGGGCGTTTTGATGTGAGCAGCCAGCAGCTCGCTAACACAGAGCGAGACAAGGCTGTAACTGTCATCAGACGAGCCGGACACAGAGGAGATCAGTGTGTGTTTGTGCGAGACTGAGAGAGAAACACAGACAGACACTTTGGCAGTAGGACAGAGGAAAGAGTTGGTGCTTACATTCAAGGAAAACGTCAAAGAAAGACACTCTGAATGTGTGATAGAGAACCAACAAGAAAGGAGACTGTGAGACCCTGGCTGTGTGTGTGTGAGTATGTGTGTGTTGCGGTAAAACTAACTGATTTAAAGCGGCATTTTATTGACAGGTTGCCATTCCCTGTTTGCATTAGAGAATATGATAGGATGATGGGCACAGGCCGCAGTACCAAACCAGCTACCTGATACACCACACAGACAGACAGACAGAGAGGGAGAGAGAGGGAATGAAGGAGAGCGAGACGGTGAAGTGAAAGAGAAGATGGAAAGAAGCTGGAAAAGCGGGCAGGACAATAAGAGGAGACAGAAATGTGAGGACAGCTACCTGAAGAGACCGAAATGGAAAGATAAAGGAGGGAGAAGAGAGTACAGTGACACATTAAACCAGAGAAAGAGGAGGAAGGCTGAGAAAAAAGATTGAAAGAAAACAATGCAGAAGATGCATTCAGAGCATGCAAGAAAATAATGAGAGAGAGGGAGAAAGGGAAGGAGAGAGAGAGAGAGAGAGAGAGAGAGAGAGAGAGAGAGAGAGAGAGAGAGAGAGAGAGAGAGAGGAGAGCTTTGATAACACCTCTCCTAAATAATTAAGAGTTTGACTTCCTGTCTGTGGCTCCCTAATGCAGAGACCGTCTGGGATGGAACAATGAGATCAGGTTCACAGAGACAAAGATACAAACACACACACACGCACACACACACACACACACACACACACGCACACACACACAAACGCGCACACAAACGCGCACACACACACACACACACACACACACACACACACACACACACACACACACACGCACACGCGCACACACGCACGCAAGCAAACGCACAGGCACACAAACTTGAACACAGAGCAAGCAAGCCCCCTGCAGGTAAAACTTATTGTACTGTGCACAAAATACAAAGTTTTAAACATACATGCATGTGCACATAAAAACAATCTCAGTGTGGAAGACAAGATTATAAAAGGTAGAAGGGAAAGAGGTACAGGTGTTTCTCATGCAAAGATTAAATGTGTATCTTGACTGTGATAGCCTTAACACAGCTTGTTTGGTATCATATTTATATTACTGGATAGAACAATACATTTTTGGGGATTTGAACCCATGGTCAACCTGATCTTGAGGAAGCCTCTGTACATGAGGCATGAGCACTGCTAGGCTACTGGCGCCCTGTGTGTATGTTGACTTTGACATAAAAAATGGCCTCTTCTCATCTTGTGACTATCTGCTTCTTTTATTATTGAGGCAACAGAGGGCCTTGAGGCCCAACAGGAAAGGGGAATGTCGGATTGGCTCAGCTGGGTAATGTGGATCCACAATGGAAACACTTCTTTAACTCAACCATTGAGTGCCAACTTTGATTGCTAGGCTGCTAAGTGTGTTTTTCTTTGCTCTAGTTTCAGAAAATAGAATTCATAAGGGTATAAAGGGGTCTGGTTGTTAACTAGTCAGATGAAACACTTCTAATGACAAGACAGAATCAGGATCAATACATGAAAAGTGATGTTCTTTTCTTACTGCTCTCCTCCTTTTCCCATGTCTACATGTCTGTACCTTTAGCATGAACCAATCACATCGTGGACTATGGGGGAAACACATTAATAAATAAAAGAACATACTCTATTCCCTGCTGCTCTGAATTAATAATGAGCCTACAAAAGACCAATTAAACACATGATTAATGCCATAATCTATATAATTGCAGGCAATAATTCATCTTGAGCTAATGATAGCAATACTTAATATCGATTCACATGGGGAGTCTTTGTACAGTAGTGCTTAATTCTTTCAGTGAAGTGTCACTGCTAAAAATGCTATTAATACCATTCTATTTCTTGCTTTTCCTAGGGCAAATCATTGATTAACAGGACGTGGTTAAAGCAACACATTTGTTTTCATAATTTTGGATTCTGACATCATAAAAGTGGAAGCCTAATCTGGGAATTTACAGTGCAAACAGTTAAAGCTAATAAGCTATTTGTAACATAAAGAAAGAAGAATAGAAGAATAGAAAGAAAATATTCAGCACTTTTTAATCCACTCTCTGACACTTGGGGGAGTGTCAAAGATGTGAAACTCATTTTTAAACAAACCCACAAACATCCTAAATGATCTTAACTACATGGGAACTTATTTTTACTGTATGTAAGTCAGCAGTGTATGTAAGACTTTTTATCTTTATCACAAAGCAACAGGTACTCTAAATTAAAATGTTGTATTATTTCTGTTTCATGTTTCATGTTTCATGATGCAGACTGGTATTTGTTCATCATAACAAGAAGAAAATTAAACAAACATTATTGATAGATTAATGCATAGCAAACCTCATCATCTCATCAAACAATGTTCACCTCTAAAAGAGTTTAAATGAATCTAAAATCGTTGAAAAAGCACTTTTCTCCAGTGTCTGTGGCCTGAATGAAAGAGTGCTTGAGCTATTTGAGCATCTGTGTGTTGAAGTGGTGAGACCCGTCTGAGCGATTCAGAGAAGATGAATAATGGCGTATTAAACATTAAGGATGAGGGAGTAGCACAGCAATTATTTCTGTTCATATTTCAATGAAAACACTTACATCCATCTTTTCATCGGTCACACTCCTTCTTTCTTTTCTCCTTCACCCTCTTTCAAAGATTCTCATCTCTGTACAATTTTTCACTCCCTCTGTTTGTTTATTTTTCAAAAATCATTTTTTTTTATTCATTTTTTCTGAAGTGGGGTTTCTCCAGACCTCCTGCTCTTCTTCCTCTACCTTTGTATTTCACTTACTGTGGTGCAACTTCTATTTGTAGGAGCACTCGGTGGTGTGACACTGTTTCAATGGCTATGATTTAAAGGTTCTTATTATAATATCAGCACATAAATCAATATGACAAGGAACACTTGGGTCTGCATATATACTTAATATATGAGCGTGTCTGTATGTTGATTAAGAGAGTAAAAAAACAGACATCGAATATGACAAATGAAATCCATTCTTGTAAAGCATTGTGCTTCATTGTGTCTGTAGTCAAAACACATGACTGTGATACGTTTAAAAACAGCAGCCAACTCCTAAAACATACATGTGTTGTTACAAAGAGAGCTACATATGTCAAGAAACAAAACAGGGAGAGAGAGGAAGACAGAAAAAGACAGAGAGAGAGGGACAGATAGAAGGAGAGAGAAACAGAAAGAGGAAGCGAGAGACTGCCCCAGGAGTGGTTTTGGCTGAATATGCAGGGTTTTCCAGTGTCTCACTGGGGGACAGGGGAATTTCACATACGCATGCTGGTTGCTAACACTGGCACACAGGGCTGGTACAGTATTACAGCACATTACCATCTCTATTTGGCATTGTTTGCTTTGCCTCATGCCTATGCTTACAAACACACATGCTTGTGCACACAAAACTCCTGACCATACAAGCCAACCACAGGCACTTTGGGAATAGTCTATTGGCTACTGGCAAAGCTGAAGCCTGGTCTCAGTCCAACACAGAGCAGAGAAAAAAATCTGTAAAGGGAAAATGCCCCTAATTTTCAGCTAAAAAAGATGTCATCACATTTTTTACCAATTTAAATTAACATATAAAGTTCAGCATTAAAACTCTTTAAATCTTTAAACAAAATAAAACTAAGTTAGAATGCCTGCTGGTATTAAATGATGTTGGTATTCATCATCATTCTTTACAATGCTTCATACAGGTATTTTTGTCTGTAACTGTGTGTGCACGTGTTTTGTGACTGATGGCAGAGGGCCAAAAACACAGCTCCTCCTCAGGGTACATTCAACAAGGGACATGTTCCAAGTCCTGACACCATCGTGTTTCTGTACAGATCTACAATACTCAGACACGTCGACACGTCTGTTTGCTTCTGTTTAAATGTTCAGGTTTTTAAAGTGTTTCTTTCTGTGTTCTGTCTTTGTATTTACATTTTAGGTCTCCTAGGTTGTTGTGCCTGAACTTTTGAGCTTGTTTAAGATGTTTAAATTAACATCCATACATTTGTGTTTGTTTTTGCTGTACTTATTCATTTAAGGGTATTATAATGTGTGTCTGTCTCTGGGGCAGAGAAAGAGTGGTGGGATCAGGTGTTTATTAAGCCGTTAGGGAGGAGAAGAATTTCCAAAGCTGGTGTTAAGAAGGACTGAAAAAAGGGAATAACTGAGAGGTTCAGGTACAGGAAGGGGGAAAAATGGGGGAGGTATTGGGATCAGAAGTCTGCAAAAGAAGAACTGAAGACAGGAGAGAGGGCAAGAAAGTAAACTAAGACAAAGAGATGAAGAAAGGAGAAAAAGGAGGCTTACAGAATCTTACCTGTCACAGTATAATTCCTTGGCCCGTTGTTGTGTGTAAATATGGTTCCAACACCGGTCTGGTTCAGGTGGTACCGTTGTATGATTCCACTGGGATGAGTGGGTTCAGACCAGCTCACATGGAGGGAGGAGGAGCTTAAGGCTGTTACCAATGGAGGCTGCACGCCCTCTGGGACTCCCTGCACTGTCACTGCCACCACCTAAACACGCACATTGACATACAGAGGTAGACATACAAACAGATAAAAACATTAGGACACACACACACACACACACACACACACACACACACACACACACACACACACACACACACACACACACGCACACGCACGCACACAAAAAGAAAGAGCATTAAACACATTCCTGAGATTTTACAGATTGTTTATGAAGTAGATAACAGATGGATTTCTACTTGTGATAATTTATGAATCCTATTAAATGATCACAAGCCAATATAAACTGCATCCAAATTCAGATCTCCCCTTTTTGAGGTAATACAGACCTTGTTAAAAACATAGACAGACGTTTGACATTGGTTACAACCTTCAGTAATGCCAGATAAGGCGAAAAGAAGGAAAAATGCAAGTCATACTATTGACTACTTGATTCATTGAAAAAACATGTTTTATCTACAGGAACCTCTAAAATATGTTACATGTTTGTCTGTATTTACAGATGGCAGACTACAGAATTTATGCAGAGGACTAGAGAGGTCAATAAGAAAGAACCATGCAAAAAGTTTTCATAAAAAACTACATGTACGAGCCACAATATGTTTCCCATTGTATATAGATTACGGTATATGTACTCTAGATTTGACAAAAAGCAGTATACAAGTTTAAGTATTATTTCTACAGGACACTATAGTGTCAATCATTTTGATAAAAACACAGATATCCTGCCTCTGTGACCTTTTCTATCACTTTTGCAATGCTGCATGACAATAAACCCAACTTCCAGTTGCTTTTACAATGCAGCTTGCAAAAAGCACTTAAATGATGAAGGATGCAGGGGTTCTGATCAGTAGCAGTAACAGAGTCGCTTTGGATAAAAGCGTCTGCTAAGTGAATTGTAGAATTGTAGGGCAAACAAGAAAAACAAACTTATCGACAAGCAATTCCCCCAATTATATTAAGGTCTGCAAGAAAATAATATTGCTTTTTATTACAGTATTGTGAGAGATCATCTTATTGTTCATTCCCAGTGTAGTATCAGAGGGCCCCTCTGAATGCTGGGTCAATGTGGAGACCATAGAATCACAGGGCAATCTGCTGCTAATGGCAACAGGGATATCCTGCCTTAATAGACTGTCACTAGCACTTCCCCCACCTGTCCCACACAGTGCTATGCAATTAGAACAGTGCTACTACAACTGCACATAAACACAAACTTGTGCATGTATGTATGCACACACAAACACAAAGAGAAGAGGAAGATCAGGAAGATGCAGGGAAAGTGTAGTATCAATCAGTGAGTGCTTCACTGTGTTGGTAACAGATGTCTGTCAAAATGTTGCTCAAGTGTAAAGAAAATAAAAGCAAAGCCCGTTATTAATACAGCAAATGTAAACTTTAATTTGACTATGGTGGACAATCTAACTCTAGATAACAGAAAGGAACCTTGACTTTAGGTCTGACATGTTGAAAAAATGGTTAAAGCATCCTAATGTTTACTGATAGGGTAGATATGAAATGTACTATAACCCTGTAAACATGACACAGAGTCATTAAAAGCACAGAAAACAATAAAACAAAGTTGCTCACATTTCATTTATCTATAATAAAAAGCATGCCTTACTAGGATAGCTCTCATTCAAACCTCCCTTTCTATGTACAAAAGAATGGAAACTTAGTGAGTAGAAAGAAAACGAGACAGTGAGAGAGAGAAAAAAAAAAAAAGGGGGAAATGTTGGACATCAGATGACAGTTGTAATAAAAGAGAAACTTGTGTTTGGACAGAGGCAGGGATTGAAGATGACGGATGTTAAGGGAAAACAGTTTGAGGGAAACTTAAGAGTTTGGTGTTAAGATCAGAGGAATGACAGGAGACAAATAGCAGAGAGAACAGGACAAAAGGATTCAAAGACAGAGAACAACCAATCGCTCTTCCTCCCTCTCTGAGTGACCAATCGTATTAGATCAGCACCTTCTGTTGTCACAGCAGGTGTGCGTTTGCCTGTGCCTGTGTTTGTTTGTCCGGGTCCCTGTGTGTGTGTGTGTGTGTGTGTGTGTGTGTGTGTGTGTGTGTGTGTGTGTGTGTGTGTGTGTGTGTGTGTGTGTGTGTGTCTGTGCGTGTACGTGAAGGGGCTGATGCCAGGTAATTGCAGTGGTGTATTAGGTTAGCCCAAGTTATCCCGTAATTGGGACTGTTTGGCCAATTTACACTGGTGTACAAACTAATCCAACTCACTCCCATTCCCACCTCTGCTGAGAGTGTGTGGTGGTTTGTGTGAACATACATGTGTATGTGAGAGGGGGAGGTAGAAAGAGAGAACATAGTAGACAGAGATTGAGTTTGTGGTGTAACCGTTTACAGCTAGAGGAGGGTTTGTGTATACTGGTTTCTTTTGTTCGCCACATAGTTCCAGGTAAAAGGAAAGAGTTGCCAGCCAGGATGATCTGCTTCAGCCTGCTTCTGATGGTTTTGCTATCAGAAAACAAACTAGTGCTTTACCTGCATTTTGCTTTGTTTTAAGCTTTCTACACAAAGGTAAGGGCATGTTTCAGGTGAGGTTACAACCATCACTTAAAGTTTTAGTTGCCTACAGAAAAATTGAGTCACCCTAATAACAGACAAACGGAACAAAAAACTGATTTCAACAGCAACATTATTTAGATGTTTTACTCCATCAAGCCAATTACTGTCAGCAAACAAGTTCACACAAGCTGTTATTGGCCTACTGAGTAGCTCTGTGGCTCAGAGGTAGAGCAGCTCATCTCCTATCCTAAGATTGCTGGGTCAATCCCTGGCTCCTGTCTACACGACGTAACCTTGGGAAAGAGTATCAAGAAGTACCCTAAAATGTATGAATAATTAGTTGATGAGTAGCCTTGAATGGCAATTAATTAGCGTATGAATGAGTGAGATGGTGAATGTTGCCATGTAAAGTGCATTGAATGATCGGAAGACTAGAATTGTCTTGACGTTTACCATTAGACGGTCCAACATGATATGGAAAGAAACGTAAGTCAGTGAGCAAGAGATCTTAGACCTAGAGGGAAATGAGTAAATATTCTACTTTTGTTCAGGAATAAAAACATCACTATGCTCATTGCTCAATTCCTGTTGCTGTATGGATTGTGTTACCAATATACCTTTTTCTGATTTCCAATGGTTACATATCTTGTAGTACAGCTTTTAAATAAATGTACACTTTTTTTAATATAGGGATTAAAAGGTCAGCAAAGCTTTAAATGTCTCTTTGGTCCACCCACTCTATCTTGGCTCCTACTATTGACCTAGCTGACCTTGATTAAAACAGATACAACATCTAAATGATCTTAAATGAAGACATGGCAACCTCAATAATGAGTAAAGCCACTCATATGTATTTGCTTGGAAGGAATGGAGCCAGCCAAATGTAATAATATTAAAAAATCACTAAATGGGATTTGATTTGATCATTTTTTTTCTTTTAACTAATTCACAGTGTCATTGAGTACATGAAAAGTGCTTTATAGATAAAATCTATTATTATTAAAACAATAACAAGTATGGCTTAAAAGTCAAGGCTAATTTATGCACTCTCTATTCTCCTATGTCCGCATTCAACTCAACAATTATTAATTTAACTCATTAATCCACCCTGTTTTATTTAACCCCTAACAAGCACTTTAACAAACTGTACCACCATCATACCTCATCCCGTCCCCCCCCCCCCCCCTATTGACTCATCCACAGGCCCCATCTTTACGTAAGAATGTGCTCATCAAAATAATGAGATGTTAAATTAGCTTTAAAAAAGCCAGAAAGACATTTTTCAACATAAGCTTTCATCACCTCTAAGCTGGGGAAATTAATTGTTGTGGTGATATCAGCTCTGCCACAGCCAGAGAGATAACAGGGGGGAGTTCTGTGTGAAGCTATTATGAACGCTATCACAAACATCAGGTAGGCTCAGCAAATCCAGAGCCTGGAATACAGGGGGAGAGCGGAAAAAAGGCTAAATAACAACTTGTTCCAACATGGGAACAGTGCAGAGTTCACACAGTGTGGAGACAATACACTCTGTAATTTCTCTACAACAAAGGTCAGACACATGTTTAGAATTTGAAAATATCACTTGCAGAACAACTGAGCCTTTGAATTACAATGTAAACAACATCTAGAAATAAGCATTTGAGGAAGCTTAGTGTAAGGGTAAAAGGTCATTTAGCTGAAAGGCCACTGGAAAACATCAGATCAGATGAGCGACCAACTGCAGAAGAACCGTACGGCTGTGCAAGTTAATCCAGTGTGAAGCCAGAGGTTGCATGTCCAGGCAATTTCTCTTTGACAGAACAAAACAGGAAAAGGGTTCTTTGCAAAGTTGTATTCAGGCAGGTGCAGAGTAGAAAAAGGAATGGGTTGTAGATCTTCTGCACACTGTTGAATGATAAGTTGTTGGGGTTTATTTTCTGTTTGTTGAAATTTGCTCAGGTTGTAAAGTTGTTATTGCTGATGTTATTTCTGTGTCTTGACAGAAATAGCAACGCTGAGAAGACAGTGACAACAGCTCTATTTAACAATATGGAACATGTGCATTTTCTGTCAGAGCAGTGTTCAAATCTTCTCTCTTTCTAAAATCCATGCACACACTTTTTTTACACACGTATATGTGTTCGAACAAGACAGAGGAGGGAGCTTACTTAACTATTTAGTTAAGTGCTGCATGCATAGGTCAGTTAAGCTCTGTCCATCTTCAGAGGGACCATTAGATAACCTATCGCAGACTACTTCTCAAACCGTTTCATGAGATGCGCACAGCGACACAAACACAACGCTACAGCCCAACACACAAGCTAACATCAGCGTGAGATGCCCATCAGCAGAGATGAGCAAGTTTTGACTTACTGGAGGAGAAACAATGCTCCTCTCCTTGCTACTCATGCCCTAACTTTCTGTCTTTCTACTCTATGGCGAATCCTTGAGTCCACGCTGCTTGTATATATGTATGCTCTCTCTTTTTTCTCTCACTGGCTGGGTGAGCACAGTTCTTTCAAATATTTTTTTGATTATACTCCCGTAAAATTATTTGGTTACAAAGGGACACTTAAATGATAAAACCTCAGCGTGTGAGCATGTGATTATAAAAGTTTGACCTAATGTGAAACATAGCACTTCGCAGTAAATATGATATATTTATATTGATAACTAAGAGATATAAAAGTTTATAAAAACTCTTTGCAACCAAATACACTTTTTACAGAGACAGACAGGTATGAAACTGCAAGCTGCAGCCAACTGAAATAGTCACTGACTGTAGATATTTCTTTGATAATTCATAATACCTTCAGGAGTCAGCGAGAATGCAGCTGAAGAGACAGAAGCAGTAAACTTGTCTTTATTAATGATTTACATTAAGCAACTAAAGATAAAGAGAGTGTTGATAATGGCTGTTTAATTCCTTTCAAAATGTGCTTAACGCAGAAAATGTAATTCATGTATTATTTCAATAGTTTATTTAAAACATTTTTAGGGTTTTACTGTACACATTTAAAAACACTCCCACAATAAATCATGGCATAAAATAAACAAGAATGCAAGAAATAATGGGTTAGAGACTCAAACTTTTGTGGGGCAGATTTGTTTGACTTAGAATGAGAGATGGTCATGTGACCCAGTGCTGTTTTGAAGACAGTTAATCACCAGTGTTTTTTTTAATTAAGAACATACATTGAATTTTCCTTCAATCATAATGTTTTTGCTGTTTGCTAATTATAGTGATTTAAAGAAAGAAAATTGGAATCGGCCAAAGAAATTGCATTGATGCATCTCTGGTGTGTTGTACTGTACATGAATGGCCTGAAGAACAGTGGGAAGCAAATAGCAATGGGTAAGAATCAACAGAATGTGTTTTATATGGCAGCGAAAATGTGTCAAACTGTTCAATTTTGTACAAATTCCTTTCAATAAGCCAACGGAGCATCGCAAGTGATGCGTAACTTGGCCAGTCATGTACTGGCTATCTTACAGGCTCCTGCTGAGCTTTCAGGCTTTATGAATGAACACATGCCATGTTCTGTTCAAGTGCTCCAAACCCCCAGCACCCTCTAAATTCAGACTTCTAAAAACTGTAAGACACTATGTGTATCAGATATTAAGGGAGAGCTTCATACGCTGCTAATTAGCTTTTACTTGGATGCAACATCAAAAAAGTAGGGCTGGGAAATATGGCCTAAAGAAAGAAACTAGAAATAACAAAGAAATCACTTAAAAAAGGTTTTGCTTTTTTTTTTTATCAGTAAGATTTAACAAAAGAAAACTGAATTTTCCTTCAAGGATTGATAAAGTGACCTGAATTTCTCTTTAAAGGGTTAAAGTGGAAGCTGAAATCTTATCTTTGAAAGTGCACTATGAAGCTTGAGGGTACAGTACCGATGAGGCAGAGCAACTTCAGCAAAATACATGCGGCTGGTTACCACATACCTGGGGTCACCCAAACACCCTAGGAAATAAATGTGTGTGTGTGGGGGGGTTGACTTATTGCCCAGCTCTACAAAATAAAGTTATTCTGACACGGACATAAACAATGTGTGGTCTTACCTGTGGACTGTCTGTACAACCAGCCCGGTTACAAACCCTCAACTGGTAATTGTACTCGTGGAAAGGCCTGATCTGTCCCACATCAGTGAAACTGTTTTCATCACCACGATAACGCTCTTGTCCATTCCTCAGTACAACATAGTGTGTGATCTCTCCTGGTAAAATGGAAAAGAAACTTTCATTTCAGATCATTCTCAAAACATGAAAGATATGAAGCTCTTTCCCTTGTTGATTTTTACGTCCTTGACAACACTGATCATGAATTCTCATCTTCTGATATTACATCTACAAAAAGAGGAGTTTTGATGATACACACACTAACACACATGGACATGCAGTACACACCATTAGGCCTGGCAGGTGCTTGCCATTGCAACTGGATGATGTCATCTCGTTCACCTAAGCGATTCCAACGGGGCGGGGCAACTCCCCATGGTTTGTCTTCACTGGTGGTCACTGTTGTAACATCACTGGAGCCTCGCCCAAAGCTGTTCCAGCCCCTCACTCTGTACTCATAGCTGGTAAAGGGCTGCAGGTCTGAATCTATTGGAGAGTAAGGAAGTAAATGAGGACAGATACAGGGAAGCAAAGGAGATAAATCAAGGTGTGGTGCAAGAAAATAATCAACAAACCTTTAAGTAAGATAACCAATAATGAATAATACATTTACAAACACTTATGGGCGTATATATGTGATTACCCTGTATTCATACTGTAAGTATCCCCATGGTAAGTACACCTCAAGTACTCAAACAATCATAATGTTTATTAGTTGCAAGTTCTATCAGAAACAATTACTTCCTTGTTGTTTCTGATAGAAACAAACTGTGGGGATTTATGAAACATATAGCACAGATGTCCATCTAAAGTAATGGGCAGTAACAGTAGCTCCATGTTTGAAAATGTGTGCTCTGGGAGTTCTATTCTAGATGTTAGCACACCTTATATGAACAGACACCGTATATGCACTATCACGAGAGCTTATTTGTAATAGTTGTCCTGGGAGAATGTTTGTGAAAACCCTTCTGGTGAGTTAAACATACAGTATACATTCAGATGCACTGACACACACGTGCATTATTTTTAGGAGTGTTGAGGGACTGCTGCTGTAAATAAAACCATGTTTTAAAGGCCAGTCTGGGACTCTAGTCTTTACTACTGTGATAACTGTAGCAGCAAAACAGTGTGATACACATTTAAATAAAACACTCATGCATTAAAGCTGAACATTAAAAACGGAGTTTCTAATTCTAAAAAGAGTGAATAAGAATTGGGTGTGGACAATACAGTGTTTATTTTTAGAACTCTCTGCTCACATGGAGCTATCAGTGTGTGATTCACCGTAGGTCTCAGAGAAGTATAGCATGAAACCCTGTGTGTGTAGCTGTTTGTGTATGTGTGTGTATGTGAAACATCTGGTGTATGGTGGGTGGCGACAGCTTTATGTGCCTGTGCACAGATGGTGTCACAGCATTGCCTAGAAACGCTTATCCTAACCGCCCCATGCCATACACAAACACACATAAAGTAAAAGAAACACATACACAGGAACTCATCGACTAAATAGGCATACTGAAATAGTGACTACATGGACACCAACACACACAAAACCCATGTAATTATTAGTGCAAAACCTCAGGCACACACATGACATCCACAACCACAATTAGTCTTGATTAAACAGAGGTAACTACCCTGATAAATAATGTGTGGACTGAAAATCCAGACATACACGCCCACACACACCAACACACATAAAGACTCCAACTCCCTTTGGGTTGATAAATAGTGCAGATTGTTGAAATGGCATTTAAACGCCCATTTCTAAGTTTTAATGAGACACAAGTGTACAGCACAGTGAGTTACCACGTTACAGCTATCAGTGTGCACTGCAACAGCTGCCCTAATATGTGTCTGTGTGTGCATGTGGACAGGCATCTGTCTTTAAAGCCCACTGATTGCAGCAGCTGACACATTTAGAGTAGAAGCAGAATTGGTTTCTGCTGGTTTGCAAATTTCTATGAGTAGTGTGTTTTACAGATGACTATATTCTGTCAGAGTTATTCTGCATTGTGGCTCAGAGGATAGAAGGGAGGCCAGGGTACTAATTTTCAGCAATGTCATAGGTTAAATGCAAGGATGAAATTACATTCTTGTTGCTCAAAATGTTTAAAACATAAGTATATACACATACAGACATGACACAGGCATGCTGACCACAGCAAAATGACCAAAATCATCCTTTTAAAACTTTCATTGAGTTGAAAGTAATACTGTTATCTTTAAACATCAGTTCTAGCCACATTTTTGTTAACATTTTAAAAAAGTCTGGGAAACAGCGTGGGTAAGGATCCCTTTTGGGTAAATTGTGATGGTGATAGGAAGCCATGACAGCTCACTTTCATCAATTAAGTCCTTGTATTTGGCATATTACAGTTGGTGAGAGATCTTTCCAGGGCCCTGATTGGCTATTACAATTTATTTTTTTAAGTTTTGCATAGCAAAACTAGGTCAGGTTGAAGTGATGTTGCCATCACTTCTTCTGGGAGGACCAGTCTCCTCTTCAGGTCAGCTTGTATCTTCCTGTCAGTGGCTAGATGCAAACTGGAGGGCAGGTTCTTGGAAGCACTTCTAGCACGAGGGCCCTGACTCCTTCCAGTTAGAAATTGACTGTTTAATGGGACTTGATGTTTATTGCCGTTGACCCTCTGTTGATCCATCCATTCTGCAATTTTGGGAAGAACCTTGCTTTTCAGTCTTCTCCCAGTGCCTTGGGGACATCTAGTCAAGATGTGGTTCAGGGTGCAAAGAGCTGCTCTGCACTGCTTTCAGAATGGGTCCTCTTCTTTGTCCCAAACCCCTGGGTTTTGAGATGTTGGCAAAAAGTCTGCCATGACGTTCAGGATAAAGATCAGCCGGTCCTGATCGGTAGCCCAGAGATTTTTCCAAAACAGCGAATGTTTAATTGCCTGGTCTTCTTGCGTCCACAACCCCTAGCTGGTGAGACCTCCTGCAAGTTTTCTTTTGCCACCGTTGTTAGACCTAGCTCCAGCTCATGGCGTTGTAGCTTCAAAGCCCCAACTGTCCCTGACAAACAACTCTCGAAGATCTCTTGATGACTCCAGTACGCCTCTGCTTTCTTTACTGCATCCTGGGGTTTCCACTTTCTGGCACACTTGATGGTCTTGCTGGCTTGCTTAACAGATATTTAGACAGTGGCAGGAACCTAAGAGGTCTTGCCTTGGTGGTCTTATATTCCTCAACCACTGATTAAACTGGCAGATGGAGCTGTGAGGTCCTTCTATGGAGGTTAACCGAGCGTGAATAGTGAATAAAGCAGGAATGACTATTGAAATCAAAGAATGATTCCATACTGAAAGCACCACACCTTGAACCTTCAAGGTGTTTAACTGAGCCAAGGTGTCTTGGAGGTTACTGCTGTCCTTCACCCCTTTGGAGTCATTACAGTTGCATCTTCAAAAAAAAACTCTGGAGGGCCAGTGGCCTGTGCCATCTTCTGCCATTGTCCCTTATGTTGCACACATACTGCTGTCAATAGGAGGTTGATGGCTGCCACACACAGGAAAAAGAACAGAGTGCATCCTGCCTTGATGTCTTTTCAAGCCTCTGCCATTTGGGGTTGAAGTTTTCTAGAGTGAACCTCAGTGATTCCAGGTGAGACATTACCAGCTTAACCACCTCTCCTGGTACTTGGTGCCACAAAGTACAGTGGCTTTTGAATTTACTGGGGGTATGCTCAGGTAGGCCTTAGCAAGATCCAGTTAAACGACAGACAACATATTCTTGTTGCTACCTGCCTCTTTGATAATCTGGTTGATCACTGATGTGTGCTTTAGATATCCAGAGTACCCTGGGATTCCTCCCTTTTGGATACTTGGGTCATGTACTCATTGGTCATTGGCAACCCAGACAAGATGTTCGTCTTTTAGCAACTGAAAACGTTGTGTAACAGACTCCTCTTCTTTCACAGAGTTTGCAAAACATTTGTATCAGATGCAGACACTGTCCCTTATCATTTAGCACTCACATAAATTACGCTAGTTACAACATAACTGTGTTATTTTCATTAACAGTTTTACTAGATCCTGTTTTTTTTTGCAATAAACACAGCAGCAAATACTCAAACATGCAGATTACCTGTATAGGTGAATTTGTTGGCATCCCCGATGTATACAACTTCCTCATGCAACGGACACAGGTTTCCCTTGGACTGCAGATTCCCATAGTGTGTGTGAGCCAAAGCATCTGCCATTTTATAAGTGTTATCACTTCTGTTTGTATATGTAGACAGGCCTGCAGTGACAGATTCATGTGTGGAGCTGATGGAGGGCGAGTATGTTGTGGAGGAGGGTGTGTCAGGGTGTGTGTGTGCTGACAGAACCCATGTGCAGGCACTCATGGATGGATCGAGGTCACAGGAGCCACAGTAGGCTGTAGATGCTGCAGCTACAGGACACACAGCGCCCTGCAGACACTGTTGCTGCACAGACAAAAGACGGAGAGTTGGATACAGATGGAGAGAGTGAAAAGAGGAGAAGAGACGGAAAGAAGAAGATGTTTCATATTAAGAGAGCAGTACACAGGCATAGAGGGAGAAAAGGGAAATGTAAGCTTAAAAAAAATAAATCAGTAAAAAAATAAAAAGTAATGCTTTTAAACTTATCTAATTAAAGGAACAACTGAATTTTCACTCATATACAAGCTTTGTATAAACTGTATCTGGGTGTATTTGTGTGGTTTAGATGGCCCTTAATGGCATAATTAGCGCAAAGGAAAATTCTTACCCTTTGTCCCAGTCCGTGTGTTCCTATATATATATATATATATATATATATATATATATATATATATATATATATGTGTGTGTGTGTGTGAGTGTATGCTCTAGTCTGATCATGACCCTAGTTGATGAATGGAAGATGGCCCAGCCCCCGACTCCTGATGTGACAACAAGTGTGAGTTTGAGAGATGATGGAAACAATAGAGAGAGAGAGAGAGAGAGAAAGAGAGAGAGAGAGAGAGAGAGAGAGAGAGAGAGAGAGAGAGAGAGAGAGAGAGAGAGAGAGATCCACTGGACATGTAGGTGTCATATCTTTTTTATGCCAGACTAAGATACATTTCTTAGATGTCAAATTCAATTGAAGTTCATTTGAAATGTATAAGCTAATGACATATGTTTTCTTATCCTTAAACTCATTTAAATTGTTACTGAACTGGTTTGGCTGTAAATGTTCTTCTTGGTAATCCTATGAGGTTTGTAAAGCTTTTAATAATGAGTTCCATTAATAATAGTCATATAGACTAGTCTGAAAATAAAAACACAGTATATGAATTAAAATGAGTGAAATCAGATATCTGATATATCAATTATAAACTACAGTTGAGTGAAAAAGATAAATGAGGAGGAAACAATGTTACTGATGTTGGTAATAAATATCCCTACAGAGGAAGTGACTACCTTTTTAGACCACGCATCCCCTCCAGTGAACATCAAGAACACAGTAAGAGGGTGATTGACTAATCGAACTAGACTGAAAGAGGCTGGATTTCTTAAAATCTTTTCTTCTTGAGTAAATGTTTCAGCAAATACAGAATGGCACAAACAATAGAGAGGATTTAACCATATTATAGGAGAAAACCATAAAGGTAAAACAAATAGATGTGCATATATTATTTTAAATGTAAACACCTGTATGTTTGAGGAAGACGCAGTGCGCGTCAAAACGTCAGTCCTTTGTACCTTAATAAATAGCCTTAAGGGATATGTGTGCTCTAGTATTTTCTGTGGATCTGCCTGTGTGAAGGAGTCCATTGGAACATCCTCTTACCTGTATGTCCAAGCCAGGCGTCGGTCGGTCAGCACACACATGTCTTTGAGGGTCATAACCAATTCCATTGCAGCATTCCTCCTCCTGACGTATGACTTTTGACCCACAACACTGCATCATCACTGTGACATTCCCGGCAGGGTGCATTGTGGGATATCCATCATTGCCCACACAGCAAAGAGAGGTTGAAGAGTTTATGTAGTTCAGACCACAGCAGATGAAACCTAAAGACAAGATGATACGCACAATCATTCAGTTAGGGCTGCTTTGTCACTTGCAAAACAAGGTTTATGTTCTAAGCATATAAATGATCATTCTAACTTCCTGAAAATGTATTTAGCTGCAAAATTAAGTGCAATCCATGCTATAGAAAAAATATGTTGTGTATCAGACCGAACTTTATCAGTTCAAGTTGTTTGGAAGACATCATGATTTTCCACCTATCATGTCTTCCCATAGCATCCAATGCTCACGACACCCAGTTTTATCAGAATTATTTAAACTTCTTGGTTATATCTTCACACTCAACAACAATATATCTGAAATTGCTAAAAGTGTCTCTCTATTACATTAAGAATTATACCCTTTCTATTCTTTTCTTCACCACGTCTTCCTCTGCTTCTCCACACTTACGTTAAGCACAGCATCCTCTAACACTACTCATCCTATTATTCTTCATCTTTCCTGCACTTCCTAATTTTTGTCCTATCTCCTGTCATTCTTCCTCCAACTATATTTTGTCATATCTTCCCCTTCGCCCCCTAATCCTTTTTTCCCTTCTGCAGAGAAACAGTATTTTGGCTGCTCTGAATAGTAGCGAGCATCTCCTCTTATCAACTCTCATATACATCCTCCTCTGCTCTTTCCTCCCTCTCCCTCTCCGCCTCCCCTCATCTCTTCGCTCAATGGTAATATTCAGGCTACGCCGTCTAAAGTGTGAAGGGGGAGAGGAAGTGTGTTTTCCTGAGAGCTGCCATCTCTGACAGTGATAGGTGATGTCTCTCTGCCACCACTTCACCTTCAGCAGCAAGGTGACATTTAAAATACATGCTATCACTCCATTTCCCTGTAGATATTGTGCTGCTGAATATCAAATTTAAAGCATGTTTCCTCACTATCCCCTGCACTTCATATATTAAATTCAAATAACTTGAGATTGACGGACTGAAATGTTTTATAACTCTGCTAAAGAATCTTGTTCTGTTAACATTTATAACTTTACTCTTGTGTGAAAAATGGTAACTTTTCAACAAAAGCTACTTTTAAATATAAAATGTAAAGGTAGATACAACTTCAAAAAAACAGAGACTCAAACTATTAATGATTTTATACATCTGTTTTTAAACTGTAGGAAAATCATTGAGAGCATAGCCCTCATTTACAGTGACGTTGAGCAGATAAAAAAGATAAACAATGAAATGAGAAGTGTGGACAAAGGAAAAGGCCTATTTTTATCTCCATGGTGGAAAGAAGACAGAAAGGGAACAAAGGCGAGATTGTAGTTTACTAAATTTTGAAATTCATTTTCCTAAGGCACTGGGGCGCCTTCTTACCATATTTTCTGGTACTTTTCTAGCTGAAAAAAAGTGTTTGTTTGGTTTACCAACCCCACACAAATGTGATACCCTACAAATGGATAGACAGTCGGAAAACACTGACAGCCATGTGTGTTGAATTAAGGTTAGTTGAAGGACATTGGCAGCAGCTCTTATACATTAGATTGAAAACCAATGAAAGCTGAAGATAGGGGGCAAACATGGTGCTGTCTCTCCTGTGGTCCTCCTTAAAACACAAGTTCAGTCTGGTTACTCTGACGTCGTAGCTCTTAGTTGTGGGTGGGAACTGTCAAGCTTTGGTCTTTCAATGGATTAGGGCTATAATAATGTCCTGCTATAATACTGAGTCAGCATAGTTACATCCTGCTGTGAAGATGCACTGAAAATACAAATGAGCACTGCATGGCACGGCACAGCTCGACTTAAATATTATAACTGTACTGATGGAAAAGGGACAAATTGTATTTTAATGACAGACTCCAATAGTTAAAGCTTCTCATTCGGAATCAGACTGAAATATTGTGAGCACCCTCTGTCTCTTGTGATTATTTAGTTTAGAGTACAACAATCTAACTTGCATGAGGTATTTAGCAAATGTATGCTAACAGTTGATGACATGCTGATCTGTGGCACTATCTACCCCCAGCTGTGTCGCCCATTTTATTTGACAGCAGACATTAAACTCTAAGTCATTGCTTTCTATCATGGCTTTGCCCTGTAATGGGGCTGCAGCTCGTTGTGGAGTGATAAATAACTTATTGTTTAACAACCTAATCAGCGTTCACTCTTTGTGCGCTTTAAATGTTCATTTCAGCAATTATTTCACTTAAAGGCCCAAAGTGGAGAAAGACACATCTTTTTCTCCTGCACTGTAGCGGTGAATTATATCCTCAGCACATCCATCACAGGCAACATGTGACAGAAAAATGCATGTGTATGTGTGTGTGATTGTGTGACATAAAGGCAGTCTGACGGCTAGTAACTCACTTAGCAGCGGCAGCTGTTGCAGAGCTGGGGCTTGGTGGCCAATTCCCTCAGCGCTTTACTTCAGCTTCAATGACGCGCAAATAAACAGCTCAACACTTTTCCAAAATAGCTTCTCTTCACTCATCCCTCGTCCTCTCTTCGGCATCCTCGCCTCTTCATCCCTTCCATCCAGACACCAGGCCCTCTACAATTAATACTCACAAACCTCCCCTCTGTTTACTCTCGAGTGGTCTGACTGCTTTTCTCAGGTAGTCCTGTTTGAACTCTCTCCATAACAGGGGTTTTATCTCGTTCTTTTTCTAACTCAAGGATATAGCAACTTTATAATGTGTCACCTAATGTTCAGAAGTCTCCAGCCTCTTTTCCAACATGCGTCTATTCTGTCTTAAATCAAACTTTTTTCCACCTTCACTTACTTCTTCTTCGACCTAAGTTTATCTCTTCATCAAGTATTTTGTTTTGGATTCTCTTTCTGTCCCCTTTTCTTTTGAATAAATTACCTTATCCAAATGTACCCTTATTTACTTCCTACATGACTTATTTTCACTCCTTTTCCTTCCCCCCTTCATCCTTGCTTCATTCCTCTTGACTTTGTATCCATATCTGCTCTTTGCTGCTCATCATCTATAAGGTTTTCTTTTTGTTTCTACCTCTCTTTTCCTCCCATCATTTCTGTCTACCTGTAACTCTGCATCCACTACTAAACCATTTGTTTACTGTTCTGCAGCTAAACTTTCCTATTATACTATCACCCCTTCACACCTAGCAGAAGTCCAATCCCTGTCTTTGTAAGCGTCATCTGTTTATGAGTGTGTGGGACATGCGTGTTCACTTTTTGAAACACACACCTCTTATATTCCCCCCCCTCTATAAGCTGTGTGTTGTTGTGCATGTGTATGCATGTGTGTGCATGTGTTGACAACATTTGATCACACACCTCTTGTTTTCTCACTTGCATCGCAGAATGCTTCAGCCCTAATCTTCAGATTTACGTTGGATTTGCATACATTCGTTAATAGCGTCGGGAGAGCTGCGTCAACACAAGGTGCTTAGACAACGTGAATTATTATTAGGGTTTCAGTCATTCCACTTAATGATAAGTCAATATTTAGCCCTGCCAATGAACTACAGATAAAAATGTGTGTTGTGGATTAGGGTTATCCAAGCTCTCTAGGAGACCAAACCCCTTTACAACTTTAAACAAACCAAACACTTTTAAATACCTGAATATATTAAATGGGTTTGGCACAAAGAGCAGATACACACACACACACACACACACACACACACACACACACACACACACACACACACACACACACACACACACACACACACACACACACACACACACACACACACACACACACACACACACACACACACACACACACACACTCTCTCTCTCTCTCTCTCTCTCTCTCTCATGCTGAATAAGCTCCCATAGATAAAGACTTGTGGTAAAAAAAAAAAATCCATGAAAAACAGAAAACACAAAGAAGTGACGTAAAGGCTAATGCACAAACTAAGAGAATGTTGTTTATAGCTATGGAAAATTGAAGTCTGAAAGTTGAATTTCAATTTGAGTGAAATCAGTTGAGGTGAATTACAGTTGGAGAAATCGTTCCTGCAGCTTTAAATTTACAACTGGAAAACAAACAATGAAGAAAAAGAGAGCATCTAAATGGAAGATTTATCATCGAGTCATCACTTACAGACTATTTCCATTTCTTCTTTTTTTTTTTAACAATAGAAGCTTGTTTCTTGTAGTCCAGAACTATATTTTATGGACTCCCATTCTTAATTTTAACTAATAGACAGACATTTTTGTTGCATGCAAGTATTTGTTGACAGTTCATATCTTGTCCTTAAACTTTTTTAAAACCTTGCTCACACTCTTTACTCAATTTATTGGATTTGAAATCAAACAATATAACAATTTAACGTTAGAAACAATAACAGCTCTCATCAAAGACTCAATAATGGTTTTAACCTTAAACAAATCTAGTACTGGTTGAGCCCTAGCACACATACTCACTCGTTCCCTGCAGGAAGGAGAGTGTTTGCATGTTTGTGTGTGTGCATGCGTGTGTGTGTATGTGAACGCCCGCACTTTGTGCTCCAGAGGGGCCAGACTATATGTCATGTCGAGAGATGAAATCACAGTGGATTGACTTTCTCACACAGTGCACAGTGTTCCCTTGTGGACACACACATGTGGATGTTGGGGCAGCAGGCACACACATAATCAAAGAAACACACACACACCCCTTCTTTTTCCCAGCTGACCGGTTGTCCTCTTGTCTTTCTGACGGCTTTTTTTTTTTTATCTCAACAACATTACCAGCTGGGCATGTGCCTGACATTGTGTGCATGTGTATGCATGCATCTTGGCGTGTGTCTTGAGTGTTTGTTCAAGGGTGTGTGTGTGTGTGTGTGTGTGTGTGTGTGTGTGTGTGTGTGTATGCTGAGCTTAGATAAATGCTTTGGTGGCACTTATATTTTCACCACTCTTCTGGGATTCACTAAAAACTGAGACACAGCAAGCAGCTGTTCATGTGTGTGTTGAAAAGTGTTTGTGAGAGAGAGACACAAGAAAGACAGAAAGAGACACGAGAGAGACATGAGAGAGACAGAAAGACACGAGACAGACATGAGAGAGACATGAGAGAGACAGAAAGACATATCAAATCTCTATCCATCGCATGAACTGAGCTACAGAGATTAACGTTATAAGTTGAGTGCAGATGAAAACATTTGGGAAGGTTCTGTTTGGGAAGGTGCTGCACCTTCAACAGTTAATTCACTGCTTCTAATAAAAGAAAATTATATTTGTCCTTCTTAAACAACAGTTTTGTCATGTACCCTAAGGGGCATGACATGCCCTTGTTAGAAGAATAAAGGGGGTTGGTCAAACCACTGGCCACTGCAATGTAGTGGGAACAGTACACATCTATGCAGAGATAGTTACATCGAATTAAAATATGTCAAGTTATGACTATTAATGGGAACACTTAATAAATCCAATGTGTGGCTGTAACCACATCAATACACAACAGCAAATAAAATCAGTCCCCCAACACACACATACATGTGCGCACACACACAAACACACACTAGCAGAGCAGACTGTCCTCATCACTTTGCTCCTGACAGCCTCTGTTTTGTTCTTGCCAGTCATTAAAGTAAACCTAATAGAAAAGCCATCATCATAAATACATTAACAGAGAGAGAAATGTCTTCCTGTGTTCACAGAGCACTCGATCTTCTAAAGCAGCCAGACGCTGCTGTTTGGACTGCACTACTGTCGGCCATTTGCTACCCATCATTGATGAAGGGCTTTTGGCAATGATAAAACACACACACACACACACACACACACACACACACACACACACACACACACACACACACACACACACACACACACACACACACACACACACACACACACACACACACACACACACACACACACACACACACACACACACACACACACACACACACACACACACACACACACACACACACACACACACACACACACACACACACACATATATATATAGACACAGAGACACACTGAGGTTGGGTTGGAAGAGAACATTTTTGGTAGCAACAATGAAAGGACATGTAAGGGATGTGTCTCCCTGCAGAAAGAAACAAGTAGGAGCAAATGAAGAAACATGCACAGAACCAGGGACACATACAGAAAGTGAAGCACTTGTGCACCAAGTTGAAGAAAAAACTAAGCACACTCTCACATCCTTACACACACAAACACATCCACTCTCACAACTCCGCCAGGCTCGGAGTGAGCTAGCTTAACTACTGGGATAATTTCCCTCCAGCAAATGGTCACTGTGCCCTTGAAAAACATATTTGATTATTACTTTTTCTCCCCCTCCTCTTTTTTTCTTTTAGCATCATCACAGCCATTTTCATCACGCGCTCTGATGATGGCACGGCAAGGCGCGTTAAGATAACACCCCAGCACCGCTAGGCTTTTAACACTTAAACGGTGAAAAGGGATATTCAGATTTGTCCTTGAACGTTTGAATGGGGCCTGCTGGGCCGGGGAAGAGGGAGGGAGTAAGGGAAGGAGTTAAAGAAATGCATACATTTTTAAGATTCACTTTCTTTAAAAAAAATAAAAAGAAGTGAGGTTGGGAGGGTATTTATGGTAGCACCCACAGTGAGAGATGGGGGGTGGGGGGTTGAAGGGCAGATATAAAAGTTAAAAAACGGTATACTATAAAGAAAAAGCGTGAAGGGGAAATGATTAGTGGAGTGCGCACAGAGAGGCAAGGGACTTAGGGAAAGTCAGGGAGCAACGGGAGGCCAAAGACACCACACACGTTCTTCTAAACACCATCTAATCTGAGCTAAGTCTTAGCTAAACATCTTACATACAAACTCCAAGAGAGAAGAAAAGAGGAGCAAATGAAGAGCTTAAAAGTTGGTTTTGAACCTGCAACACAGGAGGATATGCTGCAAGAAAACGGAGGTGCTCTGGTCCAAAAACAAACAGAATTTAATCTACTTGAAAGTGAAATGAAAGCTGTTCAAACAAACTGGTAGATTTGGGAGAGAGAGATTTAGCATGGAGACTTTGTGTTTTTGTATAACTACTGGGGGATGCTGAGTAGAGGATTATTCATCATCTCAATAATGCTTGGAATAAAAACGGCCACAGGAAGCTATTTTAGACATCACACTAGTGCTACTTAACCAGGTAAGTCTACATAAAGACACAAAGAAGCGAACCTCAGAGCAATCAATACAGTTAGTCTTATAAGCATAGAGAAAATACATTTGAAAACTTAAAAGTGTAAGAAAGGTGCTCGCAATGTCGGGATAGAAAACAGAACTGGCTAGGGAAGCATGATAACTGGTTTTAGTCAATATCTATTTTTTCATTATATTCCAGCTTGTTTTGGCCCTCAGCTTATTGAATCCTCATTGCAGCATAACAGACAGATGCAGACTTTAATATTCTGCTTTTACTATGTTCATATTCACTGGACAAAATAAGACAGGTATGTCAATTTAGGTAACATGTAAAACATAATTTTCTTAAAGGTACAGTATGTAGCATTGCATGCTAATGTTTACATTAAAATATCTAACTTAAATTAAAAATGGACTAAACCCATGTTATATATATTTTTTAGTTGAGTACTTGCATCACCTCAAATATTTCCAAAAGTTATCAAAGCCAGAGAAATCCGTAATTTTATAATTGTAACGGGACATGTCTTGTAGGCGGCCGCCATGATTAGCCGCCACGATAGACAGGAAATGTTGATCGTTGTCAAGGAAACACCGGATGTTACGTCAAAGACCGCTGTTGAAGCTAGCGCTAGCTGCTACTGAAAGCTGCCGTTCTGTCGCTGTATGTGATGCTGTGATATAAAACATCATGTAAATTATACTTGGATACATCGTCAGTACACATATTGTCTTTCTCAGGTCGGTTCCGCCCGTTCGTATTGATTTGTTCGTTTTTACTCCCATAATACACCGCAAGCCGCGACGTCATCTTTTGTTATTGTTTTGATTGAGAGCCCCCTAGCGGCGGATTTTACATACTGTACGTTTAAAGTAATAATTAAAGAGTTAAAAGAGTTTAAGAGTTCATTTAAGCATTGAACTCCGTGGTCATTAGTGATATACCCAAGGAAGGAAAAGACCCTGCATAACGTTCATGGTACGGACCAATATCTCTTCTAAACGTAGACTAAGAAAGTTTGTTATCTAGGAGTAACCATATCCAACACTTTGAATAACCTACATCAGAGCAACGATGGCAATTTTGAAAGCTCCGTAAATCTAGATCTGAGTAGGTGGAAAAAATTTTTACCACTCACTCTACTAGAAAAATGAAGAAGGACTTGACTGCTTTGGAAAAATTGCAAAACAACATGGTATCGCTTATAATCACTTGAATGCTTGCAAGTGAGGAGCTATTTAAGAGAAACATTTCAAGTTCGAACTCTGGGACATCCCCGCCCCCTTTCAGATACACGACAAAGACACACCACAGTCCTCATCCCAAAAATGTAATCGGACTTATCTTCCAAAAACTTCAGGAAAGTAACTCGGGAAGAAGATTTAGGCTATTGTATGTTAAAGAGAAACGGGGAAAGGAATGGGACACAGTTATACCTGAAAACAAGTGGAATCAGAGCTTCAAAGACATTTACCTCTACATGAGATTATCCCCGATATATCCATTGAAGATGAATGTATTTTAAAAACCAGCTGTAATATAAGTACACACAAAATAATGCCAGTAGCAGGACAGAATGTTGGTAAACAAAAAACTACACCTACCATCTGCTTACACTTGAGGAACCCTTCTTTCACACGGCTTTAACAGACTCCCAACATAAGTCCTATTCACACAGGATTGGTATTAAAGGGGGATGTCATGCAGCACCTCAATGTTTTTGTCAGAAATGACAGTAAATTCAAGTAAATTACAGACCTAGCTTATCCATTGCAATGTGCTGCACCAAACACTGATGTTGTGGGGAAATGAGGGAAACTGTAGAAACTTGTCTTGGTTCTTACGATCAAGGCAAACTCAAAAATAAAAAATAGGAAATTACTCGGTTTACTGGCTCAGGTTTGTGTTTTTTTCTTTAAGACAGCTTGATGTGATGATTCTAAACCTAACGCCATTATAGCTCGTTTAAACTAGTTTTCTGGTTCAAATAGTCCATTCTTGAGCACGTGTGTGAGTGCTCATGCAGCTGTGTGTCTCATATTTCTACATGGCCTTGTGGTCTTTTGTGTATACACATGCATGTTTTCTTTTTGTGTTGTTGTTGAGTTTGTGGATTGGATGCCTGTGCGTATAGCTACATGTGCACATGTGCACACAAGCCAGTACGAGTGTCTGTTGCCAGACGGCTGTCTCCTGGCATTGCTGTTCCCCTGCAGTGTGTGTGTATGGTTGTTGACAGTGTGGACGGTAATGTGTGATAGATCGCACTTCAGGGACCCCATAATCACATCAGCCTAACCTAGTCTATCAGCTGGGCACAATGGGATACCCTTCACTCCTCCTTTAATCTGCTCCATCTAGCTCTTCACCACTCCCCTGTTCTCTCCTATTTTCCCTCTTACTTACTTTTTCCTTTTTCTCATCTTTCTCACAATGGCCTTTTTTCATTCATAATTAACTATTTTTAAAGTTCTTTTATTCTTTTGTAGTTTTTCTTACAATGTACTTTTTATTGTAAAGTACTTCATTCATATTAAACTGTGATGTGTTTATAGTCTCTTTTGTTTCTTTGTTTTCTACGTTCTGTTTTTATCATTTTATATTATTTTTATGATCATATCATGTAATCTATAGTGTTTCAATGTCTTACTCACTTTTCTTCTATATTTCTTTTAACTCATATCTGTCTCTCACTCATCATTAAAAACACAAAACCCTGGACATGGTGAGAGGCAGCATTGAGAGTGAGTGGTGCCAAGGTTAAGTAGTCTATCCTATAATAAGTGCTTCTGTGTGCATGTTGTGTGTGTGAGTGTGAGAGTCTGGAACAAGACGTGTGGGGTCGAGGTTGCATAGCCGGCCTCAGGGCACCCGACAGCGCAGTGCACCCGGCAAATGGCCCTTAGCCTTGCTAGCGCCGCTAGCCCTACAATCCATCATACCATATGTTCTCAATGGGGAAGCTAACGCTAATGACTGATGAGTGGATTGGAAGGGGGCACATAAAGAAAGGAAGGGGGGGAGGAGTAAGACGGGGGGGAAAGAAAAGGTGGTGAGAAGAGAAGAGGAGGAAGAGAAAGAGGTATGGGAGGTTGAAGAGAAGTAACAAAGAAGATAACAAAGGAGAAGAGGAGATGTTTAATATATAAATGGAGATGGAGAGGAGGAGGAGGAAGTGAGGAGCATATGCACACCATGGGAGGCCCCCTCAAATGAAGGATGACCACTATGTAGCCTGCTTAGATAAAGGAGGGAAGAGGATTTCATGGAGAAGCAACGGAAACAGATGAAGGTGCGACAGAGTAGACACTCTTAAGTTAAATGTGGAAGCTAAAAAGCACTCTGTAGGCTACTTAAATCATTGTTTTAAAAAATGAAAAAGAGTTTTGATTACAGTCTATGAAAAGCAAGATTTTTCTTATGGTTGACTAACTTGATGCAGCACTGTTTTGTTGTCTGGTACAATGACAATAAAGACTTTGAATCTTCGACATTGAATCAGGAACTCCTCTGTCATCATTTATGATTTTTTTGTGTATAAGGATCTTGTGAGTGTGTCAGTGCGTGTCTTTGTGTTTGCAAATAGGCTAATGAAGTACTATAGGCCTGTCCATATGGGGCCATTGTTTATGTGTGATGAATAGAGTCCACGTGTCTGTCTCTGGCACTCAACACTAAGCAAACCCTGCCGAGGGCACCCTGTTGACTCTGTGTGGATGTGTCTGTGTGTATGTGATACGTCTTTACGTGTGAAAGTGTGTGCCTGCGTTTGTGAGAGGGAATGAGTGTGCATTTGTCCTGCTGTGTGCTTGGCAGTGCCCTCAACGGTGCCATCCAGAGTGTGTTTTATCATCATCTGCCATGACAAAGATGTCTAATGACACACATACATTCACATCCACACATACACACACTTGCACGGTCCCATCTGTGCCATGGTATCCGGGTGCTTTGGGACACTGCGGGTGAGGAAGAAGGGGAAACGACCCCACGTTCCTGCACCATGTGTCTACCTCAACACTCTTTAGTTTACTCTCTTCTTCTATAATTTCCTGTATTTTCCCTTAATCTAGGTTTTAAACATGACGATATCACCTGAGACAAAACTGTGACAAAACCTTTTTAGGAAGAAGGTCAGAAGTTTTCTGAACTGAGGGGCTTTTTGTTGATTAAGTTCAACAATAAAGGCTTTTCAAGACAAAACAGTTTTCTATCCAGAATAATCAGCACCATATCAAACGCTGCCCAGTGTGCCTTCTTTGACAAAAAAGGTCATTAAACTTTAATCTTCCAGTTTTGTTTTGAATGTATTCTGAGAGTTAATGTTTCATTTATGTTTGTATCTCTGTGTTTCCTGCTCTCACCTGGGAGATATGAATGCACTTCCCCCCTCTCAGCTTCTCCGCAGCACACCAGTGTCTCATCTACAACCTGGCCTCCGCAGCATTGGACCTTGTAGCCGTCATGGAGGCTCCCACTGCAGCAGAGCTGGCCGCCCCTCACGGAGTAAGGAACCCCCCCACAGCAGCTGTCACCGGGCCCCACTGAGACCCGGCCCTGCGAGTGGTCAGGACAGCAGTTTTCATCTACAAAGACAAGGACGGATGAAGGAAACACTTGGACAACACAGAGAAGAGTAGTCAAGCAGAAAAGAGCTGTGAAGAGGTTTGACACTCACTGGTTTCTACATGAACATAATATCCTCCACAGCACTGATGGTCAGGGAGAGCTGGAACCAGTTTGCCATCACAACACACCGGATTAGAGGAATTACTCAAACTCAGGTAACGGCCTTCACAGCAATAATGATGTGGTTTCTTAGTGTACAAAAGTTCCCCACAGCAGACCTGGTTAACAAACAATTGCACACATGAAAAAGTATGAAAATAAAATCCCAAGAAACATAAACATTAAAGAAGCAATTTGAACAACAAGAAAATGATTTCTTAAGTGGTTTCTTCTTAACATAACCACAATCTGCAGTAGTTATCTGCGTCCATTTAGTGATGTAAAAATGTAGAAATAAAATCGGAAACAAGTTAAGCAGTGTAAAATTAGGTCCCTTTACTCATAAATTCTGTTTTAATAATTCTGATTCTGATTTTTTCCCTGAACACAGAAATTACTTTATTGTAAATAAATTCAAGTCCATAAAAGGCCACACTTTAAAGGGCCTTTCAAATAGGAAGCGGTGGGAGCTGCACTACGCTCTCAAACCCATTCATTGTCTATGTGTTGCGCCGAGCAAGAGCATATCTGCGCCCGCCAAGCTGAGCGCAGTGCTAGGTCGTGCTTGCTGTTATTGCGGGCTGTGCGGAAGTTAAAACATTTGCAACTTTGGCGAAGCACTCTGTGACGTTACCTCCGCGTGTCCAATAGGAGGGTAGATCAGATCACAACAAAGGGTGTCTCACTTTCCTGAGCTCTAGTTTAAAGACCTAGCGGGACATTGGCAAGAAAGTTCTTGTTTTAAACAATGAAACAGATTCTGTGTGACTTCATTGGGATGTCACTGTTCGAACATAAATGTGTCTCATTATTAAAGGCAAAAGCTTTATAATTAACAATCAAAAGGAGGCTACACATTCAGTCTTGGTTGTGTTGCATTACTTTCTGGGAGATAAGAGAGAGGTTTTCATGTGTGTGTTTGTGTATTTGTGAACATAGGGTGCTGTGTGGATAAATATATGTTGGGTGGTTTCACTGTGCCAACTTGGCTGGCATTCAATGACACGAGGATGGAGTGAATGCAGATGACAAGTTAATCTGGTTAGAGAAATTAATCAGTGAGAGAATGACGTGCATCACAAAGAAAGAGCAAGCGCTTGAAAAGCGAAAATGTGAGAGTGTTTATTTGCTTATCCGTCTTTATGTTTCTTTACAGGGTTTTGTGTATATGCCTGAGGTCTGATGACTTATATCCCAAGGGAGTACACAGCACCAGTGTATTCTCCACTCATAAGAGAGGAGCAGACAAAGCAAAGACTCCTGGACCTGAATCTCGTTCTACATGATGTTGTTTAATTAATAGAATATGCTCGTGGAAGGCTCTAGTTAAATGAGTCTCTTGTTTGCAGGTGAAAAGGGGAATGAGGATTAAATCAGAGAAAAGATGAAGAACTAAACAGAGCAGAGGAGTATATAACACAGCTTCTCAGAACAGTGTTTATAAGCATGTCCACAACACACCTAATTACATGGTGCATTGGCAGAGTGTGTGTTTGAAGGTAGTACTAAAAACCTAACAAACTTTTAAAAACCCAGTGCTGCCCTAGAATCATCAAAATTTCACTAAATTGGCCTTTTAATGTTGTTTCTTCCTTGTGCACAGCAGTGTTAATGCTACACTTTTAAAGTCTGCCTAAAATGTGCAGATTTATTTTAGCCCTGAATAAAAAAAGAAATAAAATCAGTAGAAAATAATCACCTGGATCTCAGGGTTGAAGCAGGATGTCCCACATACACCATGGGCAGCAGGACACTGCAGGTAGGTACATCTGAACCGTGCACCACCTGCACCTCCTGACTCTTCACCAGCAGAGGATGTGACAGCACATGACCTCAGAGTCCGTCTTAAGACCTCATAGCCCAGCATGATCCCATTGGGTCTTCCTGGATGAGACCAGACCAAACCCACCATCCTAACAGAAGGAAGGAGAGCAGGGCAAGAAGAGACAGAGAGACAGACATGGGTATGTGTGCTTCTTCACACTCCTTTCACACTACCAGGAGATACACAAAAACTTTGTCAGACACACCAGCATTCATGCATGGTAAACGTCTGACAAAGTTGAGTTACAGTGTCAGGATGTGTGCATCTTTACACACTTCTCACTATTGATTTTCCTCTTTTTTCATCTCTGACATCGCTGGCAGGGACAAGACCAGTGTAAAACACAGAGCAACAATATTACAGTCTCCTGGACAGAGAAGAAGCCACAAATTAGCACTTCTTCTCTGTAAATTTTAGATTTGTAACATTGAAATATAGTTCAAATGTGAGCAGGGAGTTTAACTTGTCATTTAAAGTGTGTGACGGCAAATAAATTGTCAGTTTACCCTCATAGGTAATTAATTTTGGAAGCTGTTAAAAGGACATTTTAGGTCATAAGATGACTATGTATGCTAAATGTTATTTATCTGTTACTGTATGCTTCAAATTGAGCATGGTTTATTTGAAGTTATTACTGTTTTTCTTTACATCCGATATGTTGATAAAGATGCATAAATGCTAAAAAAAATATCTTCTTTGGGGTCGTAAGCTATAAATAGAATTGTATTTTTTTATTGCAAATAATCTTGTTTAACAGTAAAACTGAATTATTTTTGTAAACACCTTTTAAATCTGTTATTGGTATTTGGGTAACTTGTACTGTAAGTGGTAAGTTAAAGCAGATTGTATAGCTCATGCTGTATATAACCCACATACTGTGCAGCCTTAAGAGGCAGAAACCAGACCATCTACTTCCTCCATTTATTGCCTATGGTATTATTATATTGTTTTGTTGTTTGTGTATCATTGTATTTATCTGATTTATTATGTTGTGTCAAACAAACCGCGTAGCAACAGATACATTTTTGATTACAACACTTCTACCAAAAAAACCATAGAGTTATATGAACTGGAACACTGGTAAACCAGAACTGGTTAGGATGTAATATATATTTATTTAAAACAACAGACATTTGCAGAACATCTATTTACTACCTGGGACTGATCACTTTTGCATCCGGCGGGGCCAGGTCAACAGGAAGATCCTCCACAGTTGTCGTCTGAGTGACATTGCTCCGTGCACATGCATAGACAGTACACACCTCCACCTGAAAGGCACACACAAACACAAGATAAATACATAATTCTCATGGTTACTTTGTGTGGCTGTGCATGTCTGCTTTTGTTAATGCATGTACCTGTACGTTGTAGACAGTGAAAGGCAGCAGGTCCCCCAGCAGGTAGGACCCTGAGCTGTTGTCTACGCTGCCCTGAAGACGGTCATTTAAGTAGATGTAGTAACCAGTGACGGCTCCATTGGGCTGTAGAGGAGGGGACCACAGAACTCGTACTGTGCTGCTGTTGACTGGAACCACCTCTGGGGCCAACATCCCGTCTGGCTCTGAGGATGGCACAAATGAGCGTATGGGTATTTACACAACATTGTTAAATTGTTAAAGAACCCCCTATATAATCTTATAGTTTGAAGGCATGAGACATGGTTATTTTCTGACAAACATGTAATGATTGTATCGTAACACCAGTGCTCTCTACATCAAATGCTATGTTCAGACTACCTTGATTATTGCAGTTATGGCAATAATCAAAGCTTTTTCATTTTCAGCTTCAAAACCAAAATCAATTTTATCAGTTCAAAGGAAATTCCTTTGAATCCACATGACTACAATTTGAAAATACAGGAAGAAAAAATTCTGAAAAAACGTCAGTGTTTCCCGCAGCGCTTTATAGTTTATGCAGCCACCTTAACAATATGCACCTTACACTTTAACAACTGTTGTAGAAAAAAAATACTTTTCTCTATGTGTCTGCATTTATAATGCAGGTATCAACTAGTGGTTACAGATGACAACAATCAAAAATGTATCGTCAATAACGTGACAGCCTGCTGTAGTCTGTAGCTGCAAACTCTGTTACAGAGCGCTGTGTTCAGTCCAAAAACTGAAGATATAGCCCCTAAACCCACACGCCTCCTTAGGTGTTTTGTCTGACTACACAGCATGGCAATGAACGGTATGTGTATTTTTGTGTTTCATTTTAAACTGGCAGATTTCCTGCAGGAAACACTGAACTTATATGTGTTGTTCTTTCGTATGCAGAACATTTTGTGTGTGTGGGACTCTGCCTGTGTGTTAGAGAGGGAGGGACACCACCTGTGTGTCCCTGTGTGTGCAGCACAGCATTGATAAAACTATCTAGCAGTAAATGAAATGTAGAGAAGTGGTCTGGGTTAAGAGAAGTGCATTCGCAGCAAATGAACAGGGTTAACCTCTCATAGCTGAGTGCATTTTCACACAACATAAAAGATTGATTCCGTGTGATCAGCTTACCGCTCCTCTGTCACGTAACAGTGAATCTTTCCCTGAGACAGCCTTACCAATCTGTTCTTTGTTTTTATATTCCTTCTCTTTCACCATATTTTCCATTCTTGGTTCCTTTAATGCCCTTAGTTCCCTCCTACATGAAATTCTTTTTAAAGCAAATCTGCATATGACCTGTATAATAATCCAAAATGCTGATTAGTATAACATGCTAAGCTATAGGAAATGAGTTGCAGATACGAGGCAGAAGGAGGGAGTGAATGACAGTGATTTTAAAGTAGACAGGACGATATGAAGAATAGAGGGTGAGAAAAAGATCAACTGAGAAAGAAAGATGATATAGAAACAGTGAGGGCATATTGGATAAAAACAATGAATATAATTCAGCTAACTTTACAGAACTTTCTTAAAATCAAAATAGAGATCCTATTGTGAGTTTAAAGTGAGAATCAGTCACAGAGGACATCAGAGATGGTGTGTGAGAGAGGTAATCATACAGACTCCATCGACTTCTCTAAGTGAAAATGCACTCAGCTAAGAGAAGTTAACCCAATTCATTTGCTGCCAATGCACTTACCTAAACCCAACCTACTGCTCTACATTTCATTTACTGCAGGATGTTATTATTAACGCAATACTGCACACTGAGCCGCTTCCGCTCATACACACACACATTTTTTCTTGCCAATTAGCCCTGATGTTAGCACTGCCTTATAGATTGCAAGCCATGTTAGGATGGTTGGTAGGGTTGAGCTGCATTAGTTAAAATATATTTGGTCTGGGTGTGTATGTGTGTGTTAGTGTGTGTCTCTCAGTCTGTGTGTGTGTGTGTGTGTGCGTGTGTGTGTGTGTGTGTGTGTGTGTGTGTGTGTGTGTGTGTGTGTGTGTGTGTGCACTCTTATGGCTGTAAAATAATGAAATTACCTCCAGAGCCCTCTCAGTTAAACGAGCCGTGCTTTGCCTTTAGCACCTAATGATTTTCTAATGTTTTTAATGCACTTTTTATTATATGGCTCAGATTAGGGAGAAAGAGAGAGGCCTCTGACATATGATTGCACTGAAAGAACTGTTGGAGGGTAAAGAGAGACAGAGAAATGATCAGACAGAAGGAGTGAGAAAGAAACAGAGACATAAAGAAAACAACAGACAGCGTGAGCGGCCTTGGACATATAATTACATAGAGTGATTTGAAAGACAACCCTCAAACGCTGAGAGGCTGTGCTGAGAGTTCAAGAGGGAAATGGAGAGAAGAGCGGTGATGACAGTGAGAGAGCTGACCTTCCTGAAAATGTAAATACTAGTAAAACCAGGAACTGACATACTTTTCTTTTATTCTACTTTTTCTCTCTCTCTAAAATGCCAGATTATAAATTGTGATTAAGAGCCTGAGTTTTTTTTGTGTTTTTTTTAAAACTAATATTAGCTACGATGTGATAATAGCTTGAGCTAAAAGAGCTGATATTATAGTAATAATTTCACTGCACATTTTTGGATTTTGTTTTAACTAAATAAAAGGAACAGATATTGTTTAACTATTTTGATCACGATCCTTTTTTTCCATTGAACTCTGCATTAAAAAAAAAGAAGAAGGTAGGTATTGTTACTCAGTAGTAGAGAGTGGTTATCATATCCTGCATTCGTGGTGTAAGCAGCCATGTTTGCTGGCTTGAGTGTGTAAGGCTGTCCGTGCAGTTTGTGTGCGTTTGTCACTGTCTGGTGCCAACAAGCATTTTAAACCGCCTTATACGCACTCTTTGTATTGATTTCATGCCTCACTACATGATGTGTTTAACATCTTCTGTGAAACAGGAACAGAAAAATGCATGTAAACACACACACCTTTCTTAAATGTATTGAGATCACCTGTTGTATCATGACACACATATTCATGCACAATGACAACCCTTAAACAAATCAAAACCCATTACTGTGATCAAATGTTGACTGGAAATCAGAGAAATATACACATACCTCCATCCTCAGTGGTGACATTAACTATCGTCTTAGTTGTGTTATGTGCTCCGTTGGACGCCTGTAATGACATCAGGTATGTGGTGCTGGGCCAAAGGTCAGTAATCACTGTGGACAGGATCTCAGGGGGCAAAGCCAAGACTTGGATGGACTGAGCAGACTCTACAGTCAGATAGTAAGATTCAACTTCTCCCTGTAGGTCCTGCAAAGCTGAAAAATGATACAAAGAGTTCGAGAAGAGTGATAGCAGTTGAAATAAATTAGTCTCTTGTTTCACTTTTGGTTGTTGTAAAGTCAGAGAGCAATCTTCAGAGAACATTTTGCAACTACAGACTTTTAGTTGGCAAGCTGTGTGTGTTGAAATGTGTGTGTTAAAGAGATAGGGTAGTCTTACATGGTTGTGTCCAGTCGACCTCTACAGCTGTGTGATTGATAACGCGGGCAGACAGAGACGGAGTGCGGTGGGGAACCCCCGCCATGGTCACTGCGGTAACAATCTCTCCTGAAGAGTAGCCCACATCATTGTGTACCTCTAACTGATACTGGTAACGCGTGAATCTGTTGACAGACAATGCTGTTGTTAAATATTAACTGTTCTAAAAAACTGTTTAACATGTTAGTCAAAAGTGAACACTTTTTTTTTCTTTAAGTTTCTAAATAAAAAGATGCAACAAGGAGTTTCTTCTACCAATGATCCAAACACAGTTTGAGCATGGGAAAACACTAATGCTAATATAAAGACTTGTTTTGCAAGGCATTAACAGTAACTCAGTCAAGGGGGATCCTCATTTTGTGTCTAGCTTCAACTATTTTTTTTTTCTTTTTCTTTAAAGTTTATTTTAAGGCCTTTTATGCCTTTATTGTAGAGACAAGACAGTAGAGAGAGAGTCAGAAACCAGGAAGAGAGAGAGTGGGAAATGACATGTGGGAAAGGAGTCACAGGTCGCAAATCAAACCAGTGGACTAGTGGTTAGAGCACACGCCCGCATCGAGGATTACAGCCTCTGTACATGGGGCGTGTGCTCTAACCACTAGTCCACTGGTATCCCTACATTCAATTTTACTGTTAGAGCTTCTAACATGGTGAATTCTTTACATCATACACAAATAGCTTTTCATTAAGAACTTTCTAGGACATCATACACAAAACATTCAAAGTTAAAATTGCTGACACCTTCAAAAGTTTTTTCAGTTTACATCTTAAATAAAGCACAGCTGAGACATAAACCGGAAAAGAGTACACCCAGAGCCGTTTAGCAAGCAGAGAGGGAAAAAATTTGCTTCCACCAAGTGCCAAACTGAGATTAGGGGACGCTGTGTGAAAAACAATTTAATTCTTTGGGATATTTGCTTAATGTATCTTTGAGCGGTATTAAAAGATCGGCATCAGCAGTAGCTCGCCGATCGGCTCTGCACACACGGTTTGCTGCGGCTCCGGCGTTTGCTCTAGAGCTCATTTCAGTAATCTCACCTGCTTAGGCCTTTATCTTGGTAGAACAATTTGGTGCCGGAGTAAACATGGAGCCAGTGATGGAGATCTTCTGAAGGGGGAGGGGACATGGCTGTTACTGTGGGGACCGTGGCGATGGCCAGGGGCTGGTGGGTTTTACGTCTGAGCAGCTTGTATCTGAAGGGGAAATTTGAATAAAAGAAAAATCACACACTTGGTTGGATGTTTAGGAATGCATTAAGCCACAACACATGTTCACAAATGCACCAGAATGAGCATGCAGACAAACATGGTAGAACCCCCATGCCTGCATACACAGACACATAAACAAACACACGCTTCGACACACAATTTTCGTCCGACTCTTCTCCTTATCGCCCATTTCCTTCGCTTCTGCTGTTTTTCATCATCTCTATTCTTTTTGCGTTCACTATATCGCACCCCTACCTCCCTACGCCCCTCCCTCTGTTGTGTTTTTTTTTTCTGCAGGGTTTGTGTTTTCCTCTCCCCACAGTGATGCTAATTTCTGCTGTAATCAGAAGAGAAGGGCTTAATGCCGCCTTTTAACCAACCCACTTAGACAAACACACAGAGCTGAGCGGAGCAGAACAGAGAGATGGGCTCATGCATTTTAATCGCCTGCCAGGAATATGGACCTTTATTTAAGGCCTAATCTCCCACTGAGAAGAACAGGACAGAACAAAACGGACCAGAATGTGCATTAGTGACTGTGAAAACACTGATTAAAGAATGCACAAGACTTAGCTCATTACCAGGACACTCATGTTAGCAGCTTGTTAACGTGTTCCTATGTGCCTGTTTGCTGGAGTTTTTCAGTAACAATTGAACATTTCCAGAAGGTGTCTCAAAATCCATAACAACATGCTGTAGACTTCCTCCTTAGCTTCCTGTTTGTCTAATTCTGAGCTTTAATGAGTAAACACAAGGGGCTGATTATGTTAATTTATGATGGTTAAAAAGTCTGGTCCATACATATTAGCTCTTTTTGAGAGGTATTTGATATTGGATATATAAATAATCTATCTTCAACTTACTTCTAACCCTTTCACTTTGTTAAATTCCTACAACCACCATACACAACAGAATAACATTGTTTGCTTTGGGGCTTCTAAAGCACTTATGTTTCCTTGACCCAAAGTGGTAGTTTTGGCTGAATCATGCCGAGATTGCTGCTGTGTATGGATAAATCTGAATTTAATATTATGCACATTATAGTTGGACCTATTGCACAACTGTTATGTGCAACATGTTATCCATGTACTGGATTAGAGGAGCAATGTGATACCAGTAAAGAAGAACATGTTACTCCAAACACTGGCCATGTCTTCATTACAGACTAAATGGATGTTAACCTATTGTAAGAGATTTTTTGTTCTAGTGGTACTCCCGTTCACAAGCAATATTACAGTGTTGCTAGGACAGAAAAACAAAGGAACTTGTTTGTGATGATACATTTTGCTTATTAGAGTTTCAGTGCCAAGAAACCCTAAACTTATAGTGAACAAAACTGTGAAATACGGTAGTTGAAAGTTCTTTTGATGAGTTTTCAGCTCGTTATGAAACAGACTGAAATGAATACAGATGTTTCAATATGACCTGCTGTAGCAAGACCATCAGCAACAAGATGTGTTTTTTTCTACATAGTTATTTTTAATGCCTGTAAACACTGCCAGCAGGTAGATGTCAGATGAGGCAATGAACAGCACACTTCTAAAACTGCCTTTTTTATTTCCAAAGGCAAAGATGCATGGTGAGTGACATGTTTCACTGCAAAAGGAAAAAGGACGAGAATTTTTGGTGAGAAACCATTACTAACACATGAACAGGATTAAATGAGAAAGGAGATAAAAGGCACAACCTTGTCCACAGGGAGTCGCCAAAATTGACACAAACCCAAAGTTCCTTACAGAAGCTTAATTAAAGTACCTGATGTTGGGTCCATTGGGCCTGCTTGGCGGTTGCCAGGAAATGGCCAGGAAAGACTCACTGACTGCGACTACAGACAGAGGTTCCAGGCCTTCAGGGTTTGTGGGTAATGTAGTAGCTGGAGTGGGAAGGCTTTCTGTACATCCCCCAACATGTCCACCACCTTTGGAACAGGCCAGCAGAGTGATACTGTAGTTTGTGTTGGGAATGAGGTCTGTTATTGTGACGTTGAGCTCAGATACATCAGCACTATCATGGAAGATGCGTGGTTCAGGGAGGCGGATCTCATAGCCATGGATTTCCCCATTGGGAATGAGGGGAGGAGACCATGTGACCTGAAACACAAGTGATTTGATTTAAGTTCTGGGTTGTTCCATGAAAATACTTTCTTCAGATTAAAAGAGCAGTTCACAGAAAATTAAAGCTAGTGCACTGAATCCTTTTGAACGGTGCTGTCATTATTCCAGAAAAATCTTACCATTGTTCTGCTGGATGTTCAAACCTTCTGCTGAATATTTGAAATTAAACTAAAGGAACTCATGGCATTGTGCAGGTATGTGTTCATGTGCAGAGCTTAAACAATGTGCGTATGCAAACACATATCTGGGAAGTTGAGTGCTACTAGTGCAACCATGTATGCATTGTTTCATGTTTATGTGTAAGGAGGGTCATTTTGTGTGTGTGTGTGTGTGTGTGTGTGTGTGTGTGTGTGTGTGTGTGTGTGTGTGTGTGTGTGTGTGTGCGTGTGTGTGTATGTGTGTGTATTTGTGTGTGTGTGTGTGTGTTCAACTCTCTTGTGGGGAAAGATAACCTGACTTTGACTTGAGCAGAAGATTCCTTTCATCACATTTAAAACAGGGTACACACACACAGACACGCACACAAGCACAAACACCATGCTAAAATAATGAAAACGGCTGGTAATGGAATTGCTGCATGCAAAAACAAAAGCTTGCAGTCGTTGAGCACTGCATCTGATTTGGAAACAGTTCAGTCTGTCAGCATTTCAGCATAAAGATGAAGGTAACTGGCACATACACAAATGGTAATACACTCACACGCCCATACATACACACACATTTACTTTCAAACACACAAGTACACAAACAGAGCTCTAGCACGTTAGTACAAAAAGTATACAAAACATATTTGTATGAGCACATACAGTACATACACAGGTTTACCTTAATTCAGTAGTTACTTGTGTACCTATATTGTACATGAAAGTTACACCTGTGTTCATGAACTGTACGCTCTTACACACAAACTGCCATGTACAGTAACCCATCAGTCCAGAGCTGGTTCAGTTCACTTATGAGTTAAGGTGATTGAGTGGTCAGTGTTGACGAGAGTATAATGAATGAATGTCACCAACAATTATTTCTCACACAACCTTGATATTCATTTAACAAGTGACACAGTGAGGTGATATACAGGACACACACATGAACACTCTGAGCCACACACACAACCACATATGGGCAGGGTCACGTTGAGTTAGGTAGCTCATTTCCCAGAGTGCGTGTTGGGTGTGCTTTGTGGTGGAAGTCATTTACAGATTGAATAGCCTGATGTAATCTGGAGATGGTGAAGACAGCAGAGACCCTGGACTGACACAGAGCAGAGGGGGCTAAGGCCAGTACAGCATGTTGGTGTGTGAGTGAGCGAGAGAGAGGGATAGATGACAAAGTTGGTTTTGAGAGAGTGTTGGTTGGTGTGTAAGTACATGGTGTATGTGTGTATCTTTGTGCATCTATGCTATTTAAATAAGAAAATAACTGAAAGGCAGAGAGAAAATGTTGAAATCTGCAGCTAAAATAAAAATCTTCAAATTGAATGCATTACAGCAACACTTACGTACTAGGGTAAATCTATACAGTATATTCTTCCTCCTAAAAAACCCTCAGGTACGGGGATCGAGTCCCATATCTTAGCTTGTGTTTCTAATTTGTAGCAAAAAAGTAGAAGTTAGTACAGGTCCAACATACTTGTTCACTCCAAAACCTGCTTACAACAGTAGATATGTTAGAAATGAGGTTTGAACAATCAGACAAGAGTGAGAATCTAATCAATTGTAGCTTGAAATTACACACTATAACAGACACAGGTATAAACATTTAGAGTGGTTAATGTCTCAGGCAATGCTTGCCTTTCTTTTACATTTTTGGTATCAAAACTATTTCAAGTCTGAGGTAGAGCATGATGGCTCAAAAGTTCACTTATCAATAAATCCTTCAAACGGGAGCTTCTTGGTGTGCGGATCTTGTTTGCTTTTCTTTATTTGTATTTTTTGATCCAGCACACACTTAGGGAAGTGTGTGTCTTTTCTGTTTTTCATTGTATCCAAACGATTCCAATTGGCACGGTTACTTTATTTAATTATTATTTTTATTTTTTAACTACGCTCGTTCAATCCAAAATCTGTCTACAACAATACAAAGGCTGATCATGTGCACTCACTGTATTTTTACTCAACCTCTCATATTCTGATGAAGCCAAAGGACATTGTCAGAGAAAAGAAGGGACTAGATACCCCCCTAATATCAGAAGGGAGACATTCAGTAGACCTGCTGTTTTCCTGTCAACACCAGGAGTCACACTGAAGTATTTAAATTCATACAAGAAAAGCTAATTGAAAAGAAAACATAAACCTGATAATAGTCAAGAATGAGTGAAAACCCCAATGAGCAAGAAGTGATGTGTATAAAGAGACGATTTAAAGAATGAAGGGAGATACTCAAACCCTTTCTATTTTGTCAAGGTCAATTAGCAACCAGGAAGCTGCCTGCCACTCTGTCCAATTAGCAACAACCAGGAAGGAACACTTTCCTCGTCGGACCTGTGACCCCTAAAGCTGTGCTGCAGCAGAGATGACAGGGGCGGATCTGAAATGATGACAGGCATTAGCATTTTTCTGCAGTTAGCATTAGTGCAGGGCTGTGAGTGCATGTGTGTGTGTGTGAATCAATGTGTGTACATGCATACAATATTGTTTCACTGTCTCTTATTGAAAAGGCCTTGATGTGGGATTAGCCAGTGGTGGAATTTAACTCTGGCCCCTCCTTCAAAATGGCCGACAGGAAGGAAGCTTCCTCAGACAGGGTCACAGCCCCTCCCACTTTTCTGAAGGGGACCTTGAGTTGAATGCTTCTCTTTCTCATTAAATCCCAAGAAGCAAAGACAGAGGAATCAGTGTGACATTGCTTTGTCTTTTCTACTCAGAGACTGGAGAGTTTCTCAACAAAGTTACATTGTTTTTATGTATAATAAGTTTAAAGACACTTAAACACTTCTTTAACTCTGCAAGTTCTTTCTGTGATCCTTAGACCTATTGGTTAAATGTAATAGAAGATATTGTAAAATATCCTAATACAGTAATGAATGACTTGGATCATATCTGTGGGTCTCGGACATATCTTATAGTTCGTGTCTTCTCATGTCATGCTCAAGATTGCCTCATACACCTGCATACCTGAAGTGACTCCGGCCCGGAAACCTGTACCCTTGGTGGACTGAGGCCAGCTGGCCTAGAGGGTCTGGTGATGATATTGACCCAGGGTCCTGAAAAAATTGATAACATGTGGTTTAAGGTTCAACTTTAAAACATCAAAGGATGATAGCATAATTCTTTAAGTTTGACTGAAAGTGGTGAATCCATAAAGCTCCTACTAGACTGTTTAAAATGCACCAAACACACATGTTGGTAATATTCACTTGAATTTCAGTTAGACCAAATATGATTGCCTTACCTGTGGTGTTGCCAGCCTGATTATGGAGCACCAGTCGATACTGGTAGCTTGTCCAGGGACTGAGAGCTGAAGAAGAGTCCAGAAAGGACAGAGGGGGAGGAGCTGGTGGGAGATGGCCCACTGTAGAGACCTGTTTGGTCCCAGCTACTCTGCGTTCAATCAACCATCTATGCCCAGGACAAACACGATGAAGTTAATACACAAATAGGAGTGTAATAGAGGGATTTGAGTATAAGTATGTGATCATCTCTCACTTTTCAAGTGGTCCATTGCTCCAATCTGGCGCACCCCAGGACAGGAGAACAGAGGTTGGAGTGTCGGAGTAAAGGTGTGGTGCAGGAACCCCCTCAGGTGGCGCTGGAAGGGTACGGAAGCTCTGAGACATCTCAGACACTGAACAACCAACCCCGGTGCACGCTTCCAGCTAGATGATTGAAAGCAATACAGTGTCACATCACAATGTGATTTCTAGTGTTGTAATTGTAAGGCTAGAAGTGTTAATCAGTCAGTAAATCAACCATTGATGATGAAATGAAAAGAAAGTTCATTAACATTGTCTTATTCTGTTGTCTGTTATCTGTCCATAATCTCTAATTGTAGGGCCTTTAAAAACCATGTCACAATGGGGGTTATAGTTGAAAATCAAGAAAGTAAAGGGTGCAGTGACATTTGAAATTCACTCCCATCTGCACAAATTATTATTCAATTGCCAATAAAAAATATCGTAATAGTTTTTATAGTCATCATTCAAAAAAAGATTCAGAATATGTATCGCAGTATGTGGTACAGTACTGTGTTCTACCACTGCATCATAATACTATATTGTACCTTGAGGCTGTAGCTCTGGTATGGCAACAAGTTGAGGAGAGTGTAGCTTGTGGTGTTCCCAGGAACAGAGACTGATTGGGTTGATAAAGTTGAATCTGAATCTTCACTGAAGAAAGTAGAGATGGTGCTGTCAGGGGAGGCCTGATTTTGGATATGTTTGGTTTTAGAGGTTGTTGGACTATAGTTTGTGTCTGACTGTAAAGGACTGGGGCTTGGGTTTACAATGGTATTATTGGGTTTGGTGGAGAGGAGCGAGAAGGAACCAGAGCCTTGGCTTGTATTGCTTACACCTGTGGATTCAATCTGGTCATCTCCTGCGATACCAGGGCTTAAGCTATAAGGGTTAGCTAAGAGGCTGGGACTTGTGCCTTGGGTGGTTCTGGAGCTATTATTACTGTTTGTGTTGGCATTAGACATGGAGATGTGGCTTGTGTCTGGGGGGGTTAAACTGGATGTTTCTGTGAGTGTTTGACCTGAATCTAGATATGCCTCTTCAGTGCTGAGCAATAAACTCTGGTCATAATCTACGCTGGAGTTGAGAGTTGTGCTGGTGCTGTAAACTGAACTGGGTTTTAAATCAAAAGGAGAGAGAGAGTTTGGTTTAAGATAAAGCGTATAATTGGTGATAATTCCATTTGGCTGGGAGGGAGGAACCCAGGTGACTGTTACACTTCGTGGATGGAGGCCTGATACAGCCGGAGTTTCTACCGGTCCTGGACCTGGGGGTAACAACAAAGAAATAGATATGAAGACAAAAAAGAGAAAAAAATCGAGATATAAATATGTTTTTATGTGTGCTATAAAGGGTGAGAAAAGGGAGAAGGGGGGATTTGTTCTGAAGACTTATTCGACAAGTAACATCAAGAATGACATCAGAAGGACAAAGAGTGATTTTGCCATCCCTATCCAAGGGATTAACACAAACTCTTTTCCTCTCTCAATTTCTCCCCCTGAGCAAACCAAGATTGTATTTGTGGATTTATGAAGTACTTGTGACTGTGAAGAATGTGAGTCTGTGTGCGTCTTTCAGCAGCAAATTCAGGAGGTGATGTGCAGGCCAGGCTGCACTGCTGGGAACATTGTAAAGAAACTTTACACTAACTTGTTATGCTGTGTGCTATGCACAAGCACAAATATATAGAAGACACACACATTTCCCATTACAAGTAGAGAAAACATTAGGCTTGATATGTGAATAATGTATGTTTAAAATCTGAAGAAAAAAGTCAAGGATTGATTGCAAATGTATCTCATCTGTTTGCAGAAACACTGCTTCAGTCTTAGAGAGCTAGTAGATTTTTTTTAACTGTGTTCACGACATTCACAATGCCTTAGAATGCCTTAAATTCTTTTGTCCAGAAGGTACAATATTCCTCACTAGTATAAGAAGTACGTAGTCTGACAGTGATGTAAATCAGTAGGCCACAGGCACACACATAGTCCCATGATTTTCACATGTCAATGCACGGATCAGAACCTACACACCAAGACCAGACAGAGGGATTTTTCACTCCACAGTAGCTCATTTGAAGGTAATGCCCCCACACCCCTCAACCCCTCCTCCCCCGGCATTTACATCCCACTGTACTGCTCTATAATGGACACACACAGATGCATGTCCATAGACATAGACACCCACTCTTCCTAACTCTCTCTCACACACACACTAACATGCCCACACCCACAGTGATGCAGTATAGCAGTAATGGTGCTGTGTGAAGGGCAAGCAGATCAAGGTGACTGAGCGGACTGAGGGAGCGTGCTGCGTCGCTAAGTGCTACCGCTAACCGCTAACGGCTTTCCCAGATGGCGGTGTATGGCGGTGTGTGTGTGCGTGTTTGTGTGTGTAGGTGTCTGTGTGTGATAGAGAGAGAGACTGAGAAAGACAGAGAGAGAGAGAGAAAGTAAAAAAGAGAGGTGGAAAGAGGATGTGTGGAGTGTATGCATTCACATCTGTATTAGAGAAAGAGTTTGCAAGCATGTTAGAAATGAGTCTAATAGAAATTAGACACTGGTTGTGTTTTAATTTGCATATTATTATATTAAGACTTTACATTAACTGATAGGCCTTACTTCATACAAAGTGAGATGTCAACTAATAAAAAGTGTTTCTAAGAACCTCAAAATGTCTCTTAGTATAACACTTTTTAATGACACACAAATTAGTTTAATGATTTCACTGAGTGATGATGTATAAAAGCCCCCAGATAGTATATATACTTACAGTCAGGCAAAGCACGAAACACAATAACCACAAGTTAAGACACAAATCTACACTAATACTTCAACCAGCCGGGGATTTTTTACCCCCCACACAAATTGCAGCAAACAGTATAAAAGTGAAGTAAAGCTTGGATGATTTTACAGGATGCAAATAGTCCCAACTACAACCCAACCTTACTCCTGTCTACATCTCTCTTCCTGTCCGGCTGTTTCTTCTTGTCTTTTCCTCTTTTTGACCCCTTCGTCTTCTCTTCTTCTTCCCCAACCAACCCCCCCATCCCTCCCTCATTTTCTTCTGTCCCTCTGCATTACTCGTGCTTTGTGTCGCGGTCTCTCTCCCTCTTTTGCTCCCTCTCTCACTCTCTGGTATCCCTGCTAAATAAACAATGCAGAGAGTTGACCTTTTAGGTTAACAGGTTTTTATGCTAGCTCTACTCAGCACTCACACTGATTCAATTACCACCAAAGGTCCGCTGAACCCCACGAATAACCAAGGAGCCCGTCTCCCTGTCTGTATATGTGCAAATCCACCAGCAGAGCCGCCGGCCTGTCTGCTTGCCTCACGGTGTTCTTGTGTGTCTTTACAGAGGGTTGTAATGTCTCACTCTCTGTTTGTCTAATTAGAAATTCTGCATCCCTCCATCTATTTGACTTATTCTTGTCTGCCTTCAATATTTCCTTCCGTCTGTCTGGTCAAAATATTTGTCAGGTTCAAAAAACAAAAGAGGCGAGAGATAATCAGAGACACAGATCACAGACAGTCTTCAATTGTAAATAGTTTTACCACGAAACACAATCCAGTCACCTTCACTCAGCCCCATTCACCCACCCAAAATAACCCCTGTTGTCACCCCCCATTCCCCCCTCATTCCCTCCCCCTCCTCCCTTCCCACTCTCCCTCTAAGTGTTGAGTGTTATTTAGGCTTTACTGGCGCGTGTAAAATTCTGCAATTTGAAGGGCTGTTAAGTTTTTCAATTGAAATTTTCATTTAAGATGCAGGTGATGCTTTTTTCCTTTTTTTTTTATTTTACTGACGCTTTACTGCTCTCTGGATAGGAGGCAACGAGTGTTGAGGGAATGCATAGCAACACCTCTCTCTCTGGTTTCCTGACTCCGTATCTCTCTTTATGTTTTTTAGGTGCTCTATCTCTCATCCTCCCTTTAACCTACTGCTCTTCTTTTCTCTCATCTCCCATTTGCCCCTACCTTTTTCTCCCCCTGCTACCTCTCTGACCCCTTCATTCCACATGCCTTTCTCTTTTACCTATCCATCTCCCTCCATCCCACCCTCCGAACCTCCCGCCCTTACTCCTCCTCTCTCCAGTAAAACACAGTAGCAGAAGGCTAAAACAGGAGTGCGGGGCCGTCAAGCCTTAAATCACATTTATAAGGATTTGGTTAGCATAGTAATAACACAATCAACTGACAAGGGCTGGTCAGGGGGGAGGGAGGGAGGATTGTGTGTATGTGTGTGTGGGTTTATACATGTTATGTGTCTTTTTGTGCATTTGTGTGTGTATGGTGTGTTCTATGTGTTTATGTGTAGATTTAAGAGTGTATATCTGTGTGTATCCACATGAAGAGAAGAGGAAGGGTATTATTTTTAGCCTTGTGCGTTGTCCTGTTCGTGTGAATGTGTGTGTGTGTTTGTGGGCATGTGTGTATGTGGGTGACTGGGCTTTTGAAGGTGAGTCAAGGCTCCAGGAGTCATAATGAGGACAAACGCTGAGCTTTCCTGTAATCAAGATGCTTACAGCATGGTGTCAAAACGTGACAAGTAATATGGTGGGAATTTACATTGCATTTCATATCTTTACTTTTTCTGCAGATTATTTAATGTCACTGCTGCTTCAGGAGACACTGAGGAGGCACTGAGAGAGAGGATGATGCATGACCAAGGTCATAAGCTTGATTTGTATCCATAACATCATGAGTCTATGAGATGTGCATTAGCCTTTAAGTACCAATGACCATCAAAGAACCTGAAATGTCAATCACTCAAAAAAATGCAATTTCTTTTTCAAACGCTGACTATCTGGAGTGATTTACTCTATTCAGAGGAGCTCTCTGCATGTCAAATTGAAAGAGTGCATAAAAGTTGGAAGACATGTATGGATTTTGAAATTATTCAGATAAATTGGAAATGAGTGGCTTTAAAGGGGAATTCAAATACATATGTTCTAAAAAAAAATCACATTAGCTATATTATCATCATTTTTCTATTCATAAGCAAAAACAGCATTGGGACCGTGCTCACTTTTATTTCAACATTACCTTACAATAGCACACCGAGCAGAATGCTGGGGAAAAGGTAGAGACTTTTTATTATTAATGAATTCACTCATTCTTGGATAACATGAATTTTTGGTGTTCTGTCATTACCTCTAACTATAATTCTGTCACTTTTTTCTCCATCACACCTCTCATCTCTTCTCTCTCACCCTCTGCTTTTATGTACTTTGTCTCTCTCTCTGTTTCTCTCTAATACACACACACACACACACACATTTACTTTCTAAGACTGCTTGGCTAAGATCATTTTGTCAAAACGGTGCTTTATTCATGCTCTCTATAAAGCTCTCTAACACACACAATGCACACACACACGCACACACTCACACAGACACACACTCTCTTAGATCACTTAGCCAATGTGAACATGGGAGTAGACAGAGGAAAGGGAGCTGTCCAACACGGCTAGAGTTTATGTTCACAGGAGCCGTCTGTCTGTTCTGCAGCGGCAGGAATTCATAGGGACCAAATTACATTAAAAAGATGGATATAAAACTTTAATGGAATGATAAAAAGGAAGGGAGGACACGTGGGTCTCCCTCTTTCTCTGTTCTGTCATTAGCCTTCTCTTTCTTCTCTTCCTCTTTTTTCTCAATTCCTTATTTTACCTTTTTTCTTTCCGGACTTGTTTCTCCCTATTTTTTTTATCTCCTCTCCTTCTCTATTTAACCCTGTCTCTTCTCCTTTATAAAAACTTTAGGACTGAGAAAGAAAAGACAGAAAGAAAGACAGAGTGGAAGAAAGAGTGAGACAGGATGAGGTATTATAAGAGGAAAAAGAAACAACAAAGGAAAAAGGAAAAAGAAACAAAAAAGGAAAGACAAAAGAAAGGAATTCATTTTGATTAGAATACATGCAAGACTTGTTAAAAGTGGACTAAGGTCCATGTCAACACACAGTGTAGTAACAGAAACAGATCAGGTTGGAGGGATGATTTAAAGAAGGGGAATATCCCAAGAACTAAACTATAAGACAGCAAAACATATCAATATCGATAAAGATGAGCATTTCTGTAAGTTGAATCAATGTCTGATGTCTTGATATGCCTATTTTTTGAAGACTGAAATATTTATATACTACTTATTAATGTATGCTGAATTAAATGTAAAGGTGCTTGCTTAGGGTTGTCATTTTAGAAGCTTAAGCAAGAGGAGATTTGGAGGGGAATGTAGCCTTTGCTGCCTCTGCCAGATGACAAGAGGATGGCTTTATAGTGACAAATTACACATCAATGTTAGAGAAATCCAATCTGGCTGCACTTGGCGTTTTCCATTGTGTGTTTAAATCCCTTCTTTGAAGCTATAACATACTTATTATGTATGCTATTATTATGTTAAAAAGATTATTTATGCACACTCACATTTCAACAATAGTATGAGTTGCATGTCAGAGCAGGGATGAAGGACTCAGTGGTTGAAACTGATATTTAATTGTGTGTTTTTTTTATTGTCTCATTTATTGAGAGACACACAACATAACCTGACATCAACTGGAGCAGAAAGCATGAACAGATTCCTCCATCCACACACAATATTATTATTTATTTTATAGATAAATGACTTGTGTTATGTATTAAGTAGCATCCCAATGTTTTGTGTGTTATTTTTTGTTTAAAGTTCAAGCTAAAACATCTTGAAGCGCTTTCAGACTAGGAATTATTTATTGAAGCTGAAAGATTTGCGATGGGTCAAGTTTCATAAAACATTTTTAACTTCAGCTTCCTCAATCCAGTTCTACTTTATGTCCAGATAGTGCTCGCCTGTGTGTTCAGGGATGATTTTGTGTGCATGAAACTTCATGACTGTGTGGTACTGCCTGTGAGCATGAGGGGGTGTTGTGATTGATAAGGAAGACAAGCAGGTGTGTGTGTATGACACGTGTTCTCAGTGTGTACGTGTGTATGAGGGGGCCAGAGAGAGGCAGAGAGAGGGATGGAGGTTTGAACGATGGGGCACAGTGTGACCGAATGGACACATCTATTACAGTCCACACACCTACACACACACATACACACACACACACACACACACACACACACACACACAAAACACATGGAGAGGATCAAACACATCATTACTTTCACATAAAACTACTAAAGTAAACAAACACGCATACAAAAACACTAATAGTGTCCAGCTTTACGTGCTATAAAAGCATATCCACTTTTTTCAAGAGAGACTCTGTGCTCCGAGGCCTGTGTGTGTGTGTGTGTGTGTGTGTGTGTGTGTGTGTGTGTGTGTGTGTGTGTGTGTGTGTGTGTGTGTTTGTGTCCTTCCGTGAGTAAACGTGTGTGACTGCTAGAGGGTGTCAAATTCTGAAAAAGTGATGAGAAAAGCATAAGGCCATAATTTAAGGCATCCTTAAAGCCTGCAATTGTGTGTGACTGAATGGTTTTGTGTGCGTGCATCAGTGGGTCTTACTTCACTTGTGTATGTGCACATACACCACACGTGGATGTGTACATACACATTTCTGTTTGTGTACATGCACAAGTATGCAAATCTCAGCTGCTTAATGATAATGTATGTGATAATAGCGTGGTACTAATTAATTTATAACTTTGCACTGAGGAGGCTGTTCCAGTGGCTAATATGATTCTATTACAGCAATTAGCCCACAATGACACTGGCTAGGTCACTCACACACAGACACACACCTTACAGTATGCAAATCTCACTCTGTCAGTGGGTTTCATCAAATCCTGCTTGTGCAAGTGCTTCCAACATCACCTTCTTGTCACCTGTTTGTCTCCGTATTTCATTCTTAGTGTCTTGATCATATTTACCACCTTCAGAAAGTAATACATTTTGATAAAAATAAAGCCTTGGAGACTTTACGGAAATAAAAGAAAACTGGGCAGGGACTCTGTTTTTCACACCACAGACCATATGTTTAATGTATGAGGCTATTGTTTAGATAATCACCTAAAATCAGTGGACCCATCAGGCTCTTTGAGTTTAACTTTGACTCAGCAGCACTGACAGCCAACTGACGGCAGAGGCCAACTAACAGCCAGCTGCTGCTGCCAGCCACCTGCCAAACATTCACTTGCAAAACTCTGCTAGACTGCTGACACAAGCACCCAGGCAGCACAAATCAGTATAAAACACAATCCTTACAATCACTGCGAACAGGTAGCCTACAGTACAGCAGTGAGAGTTTATCTGACCCAACAATAGTTGTAATGTCTTTAATAGTTGCATTTTTTTTTGTTTATAGTTGTCAGTGCTCAATGAAACATATGTGTAAGTGCAGGAATCCTTACTACTGCAACATGTATGTTACATTTTGTATGTGCACTTGTGTGTATGAGTGTATGTACTTACTGTCCTCTGCGGTGCGCAGGGTTGCCCAGGGCCCCACAGTTTGCCCATGGGTGTGTGAAACCGCCACTCGAAGCATGTACTGCGTGTACGGTGACAGACCCTCTATAAGATGGGAAAAGGTGTCTGTTGCATTTTCTAAGATCCTAGGAGATGATGGACACAAATGACTTTCCTGTATAAATGAATAACGACATAGTACATAGTAGTTACTGAGGTTACAAAACTTAAAGCCAAACTTTATAACTGCAAACTTTTTTTTTAACAAAATACAAATGGAATAGGCCTGTACATTCGTTTATTTCTGGCATATTACGCCATTTTGGCAGTCATGCCCTTAGTTTCTCAAGGTGACTTCTGCACAGGTAGAGTTTTGTACTGAACACAATTGACCATGGCTTACTGATAGTTTATTTTTATGAATTGGTGTTGATTTGATTTCATGGATATGCCATGTTTCATCTGTTTTATTCTAAGGCATTCTTTCTAAATGTCATAATAGTATCAATAAAGAAGATAGTGTAGAAAGTGACTCTCTTGGCAATGTTCACAATATTTTCATAGCTTTTCATCACATTCCCATGTCATACCTGAAACCACATCACATAATCATACAAAGGGAATCTAGGACAAAGTAAAAGAATATTGTCATAAATGAGGGACCGTTGACCATTTAGCATCAGATGGATAGAAGGGATGAATGAATGAATAAATCAGAGAACAATGAGATTTCCATAGCAGAGGAGGAGGAGGGCATGGCTGTCTGATATATAATACATGTAGCTAGTCATTTATTTATTACCACAGAATGAGAGCCTCCTCTTCTTGGATTAAATTGCAATTTGTTGTCAGGAAGCATGTAATGAATACATATCAGATGCACACCCTCTCTCTCTTTTTATTCTATCACATTTTTTCTGCCTCACTCTCTCCCTGCTCAGCTCTTTGATTTTTTGTCTTTTGACTCTGCCCCCCGTCTCTCCAGCCCATTTCCTCTCTGTTTTTCTGATAGTCTGTCATATTGATGTGACATATTCAGCTGTGCTGTATAATGCACCCCTTGATATCTACATGTGTATGCATATGTGTATGTAACTATGTTGTAGGTGCATATATATGTCATGTGTATCTAAGACAGCTGTGTTTCTATCATTGTCTTTCTGCGGTTTATAATCAAGGGTCCTGTTTTTCAGACCATAAGTGCTCAACGTGGACAGCAGTGAGCAAACTTGTTTACTCGTTTTTTATTCTGTGACTGTAGGTTAAAAGGCCCCCCCCCCACCCCCAACCCCTCACCTTATCACAGGCATGTATGGGGATGTCCTCATTTGCAGACTGTAACGGAGTGGGCCTGGTGCATTGGAGTGGGTGGGGGCGGACCAGGATACATTCAGACTGGTACAAGCAGCACGAGCCAACCTTGGAGGAGACAACCCATCAGGGGCTATCCAGAGAGAGAGAAAGAGTGAAAGAGAGAGAGAGAGACAAGAGGGTGAGAAGTAGACAGAAGCAAAGAAGAGTTGATGAAAGGAAGGATGGAGGTGGTGTGGTGTAAAATAAGGACAGTTGAGGAATAAAAGAAAAAAGGTAGTAAGAGAGAAGAAAAGAACAACAGTAACTTGATATAAAAGCTAAGTGACGAATACAACATCCCAAACACAGGCACCTGTCC